>JANAVB010033020.1:6764260-7106229 GCA_029216955.1 Iris pallida | reverse complement strand
GTAGTTTTTATTTTTATTTTTTTAATTTTTTTTAAGTCTTAACGGCCATTTTAACGGCCGTTTAACGGATAAGGGCCATTCTAAAAAAACAGGTTTTTCGGGAGTGCAAACTGCTTAGTTTTCTAAAATGTCTTATTTTGCGAACGAGGCAACTCTAGGGAGGGTTTAAATGCACTTATCCTGTTAAAGTACAATTTTGCATTCAAGACATAAATATAGCTTATTCAGTCATATATACACAGAAATATTAGATTGCAAGTTTTTTTCTTATAATAAGAAAACTAACAAACAAAACATATCTATAACAACCAACGATGATAGATAATAATATTTCATAAAAGTGGACTAGTTCGGTATGATTTTTTTTTTATGTGCTTTTTTTTTCGGACCGACAAACAATATTAATGCTAAGGGAAGATTTAAATCGTGCACATCCCCACAAGATACTTCCGATGTACTTAATATGTTACACCCCCGCGAACAACAGTAGAAATCTATAAATAATACACTTGGGACCACAAATTTATTAATTAAAAGAGTTATTAATTAATCGATAAATTAATAATTATTAATTTATATATTAATTAATTTTATTAATTAAAAGAGTGGGGTTATCGCAATCAATGGATGTCGAAGAGTTCTGACTCACCCAGAAGAAAATGTAGTTGCACAGTTGTTGACTGATGAAGAAATTATTGAAAGCGTTATTGAAATTAATAAAGATGATATCGATGAAGAAGATGATGAAAGTTCTACAATGGAGCCCCCTTCGCGAAACGAAGCTATTTAAAGCGGCAATCACATTGAACAATTTCTTGTTTGAGCTATGAGAAAACAACACCAGAAGTTCTTACATGCTAAGGAAAATTAGAGACAGATTCAAGGGGAAATTGATTTCAACAAAAAAACAAAAGACAATTGAGTCATTTTCAAGAAACCTCATAAATCATTCATGTAATATGCTATATATAAGGAATTATTAATTTATATTTATATGGGGTCTGAAGAAATAATTATCAAAAAATGTATTTCTTATATTTTAGCGAATTATTAATTTAGCACCCTATCCCCGAGTCGGGACCCGGCCAAAAATATTATCTTAGAGAGTTTATTAAATAATCGAGTATTAATTTATAGAGTTTCTACTGAAGTTTGCAATGACTTGTCATGCCCTTGAAACAAGCTGCAGTATTTTTACTTGCATTTTTGACAAATAATAATAGTATTCAGTTATATCGTACATTTTTTATTTTAGATTATATGCCATTTAAAGTACAATTATAATTTATTAAATTTGATTGAGCTACAAATGTACACTCATGTGGTGAATCCTTGCTACACAAGAATTGAAAATTTGACCCCGGATGAAAGTTCGTACATATAATATAAGGCTAAATTATCTAAATAGTAATCCAATTATAGAGTTATGACATTTTTTTTGAATCGGTTTGGCATTCCAATTTTATAATTTGTTATTAATTTGAAATATTTTTTATGTTAATTTCTGCAACCCACTTTTCTGAAAATGGTTATTTTGAAATTTTATTAATTTATTAATTAATAATGGTATTTTAGTCATGACATGATTTTTGGTAAATTTTAGTTTGATTAAAACTATTTTCTAAAGTCATGACTTATGACTTTGGTGATTTACTAGTATAAACCTTAGTGTAACCATAGAGGTTATTTAACCTAGAGACTAAACATGATCATGTGAGCCTACCTAAGCTTTTAGAACATCAAATTGTGATTTTTAGCCTAAGGGGTATTTTGGTAATTTTCTAGGAATTATTTGGGATTAGTGAGATTTTTACTATTCATGGACTTTTAGATTAGTGACTTATTAATCCCTAACCTATTACCCTAATCTATAAGTTAACTCCTAACCTAGAATGACTAAGAGGAGATATTTTCATTAGGTCAAAGTATGAAAATATCTAATTTTACCTTTAAAGGATATTTGCTTAATTTGTGCAAAATATCTATTTATGGCACATAAGTCCTTCTCTTAGCCTAGAAGACTTGAACAACCCCTTGACCATGTGTGGCCGGCCAAGAGAGCCCCAAGACACCCCCTTGCCACCCCCATTCCTATATAACCAAACACTTAGACAACTTCACAAGTTTCAAGAGAAATCAAAAACCAAGAAAAACCCAAGAACCCTTCCACTCTTTTGACCATAACTTTCTCATTACACAAGCTTTGAACCTCTAGTTTTCTCCATTAGGTCACCTACAATCTAAGGGAGCCTAGGGAAGTGTGCTACTCAAGTTTCACCAAGGAAGGACAAGTTGAGGCTAGTGGATGTACACCCTCATTTAGTGGAAATTCAAGACTTTGCACACAAGGAGGTATTTATGACTAAACCATATTAGATTTCTAGTTTTCTTCATAATTGCATGCCATTAGTTATAACTAAGCTATGGGGGTTTGGTGACTTTTAGGGTTTGTATGGTGTCGTATCGGACACGTATCCTATTTGAAATTTAATGTATTTTGTGTTCTGTCATAGTGTAAATTACTCACTGTTTTCCAAATCTTTTTGAACCAAAATCTAGCCTAGACCTAGCTAAACCTAACCCCATGTCACTGAGCACATATTGGTTTGTGTTGTGTCCAAATTTGGACACAACAGCTCTCAGTTTTTCCACTGTCTGGACACTGCACAGTACACAAAATGTGCCCTGCTACCACAGTGTCCAAACACACTCTACACGCCACTTGGACACGTCAAACTTGACACACGAACCAGGGGCAATGACTGACAGGTCATCCCCAAAGTTTGGGATGACCTCGTGTCCTGTCGGACACGAAATCGACTCTCAAAGGGTCGTTCAGTACACAGTATACACACACAGACACCTAACTTTGAGCGTGTCGTGTCCACTGTACACGACACGTGGACACTTCGTAGTGTCATGGACACGAAGCCTATCCTTAGGCGAACACGTGGACACAATTTCGTGGTGTCTCGTGTCCTGTGTCACGAGCACGAGGCTTGTGACAGCGTGCACGACGTGTCGAACTCGCGCGTATCAGTCGTGTTTTCACGACTGATACGGCTCTCGTGTCGACACTGTGAGACACGTGGACACAGTGCAGGGTGTTGGACACGTACCCTACCCCTAGGTGAACATTCGTGCACGTGCACGAGACACGAGAGTGTCTGTGGTGTCCTAGGGTGAGTTGCACGCGTGCACGATACTGTGTGTGCGTGTGTATCAGGTTTACCCGATTGGGTTTTGTGAGTCGTGGACACGTCGAAATGTGTCGTGGTGTCGTGTCAGGCCCCCTAGACACTAGAGGACACCTAGGGGCTCAGTTACCAACCCTTCGAATCGAGCCTTAGCTCGGTTTTGTATGAGAAATCAAGTTTACCTATATTTACCTAAACAGTCCATTTTTCCAGTTTTGTATTATTTTCCAGTTTTGTAAAAATGAATTTCAAACTTAATTTTGATATAAATTATACATTGTATTAGTGTATTTTAGTATGTATATGTGTAGTATATATGTATATGTGAGTGTGGGTCAATTTTGGGAGTATTTGGTTATATATATGTGTAGTTGTATATAATACATATGTATGTATATATGTAGGCTGTGTGTGTGTGTGTTTGGGTCTGGGTTTGGGTTCCAGAACCTGGAACATCCCCCCCTTTTCTCTGTCCAGACCTCACTCTCTCTCTTTCAGTCTCTCTCTTTCACTCTCTCTCACTCTATGTCCCTCTCTCTATGTCTCTCTATATATGTAATATATATATAAGTTTATATATATATATATATATATATATATATATAATATATATATATATATATATATATGATATATATATATATATATGGTATCTATATATAGGTACCTATATGATATATGTGTATACTTAGTCTATAGGCCTATATAGTTATGTGTATGTATATATATATATATATATATATATATATATATATATATGTAAGATATATACATATGTGAGTGTGATTGTATTATTATAGAGTATTCACATATATTGATATATATATGTAGTAGGTAGACTATATATATATATATATATATATATATAATATATATATATATATATATATATATATATATATATGACTTATAGATATAGGTTTATGAGGAAACCTATAGGTTATCAAGCCTATGGCCTAGGTTACAAGCCTATGGCATTAGAGGCTAACCCAACTAACCCTAATGACCCAAAACCCAACTTGTTGACCCTTGTTGACTAAGGGTTGACCAAAGTCAACCTTAGGTCAAAGTTGACCTAATTGACCTAGATTTGACTAGGACTAACCTAAAATGACTAGTTTAACTAGTCTGACCTAATTACCTTACTGACTGGTCTTTGTTTGACCTAATTACCTTACTGACTGGTCTTTGTTTGACCAATACCTTAGTTGGTCTAAGTTTGACCTAGACTTGACCCAGATTGATCATGTTGACTAGTATTTGACTTAGTATGACTTCCTGTGACCTAGTTTGACTATTAGAGTTGACCAAGAGTTGACTTTTGACCAGATTGACCTAGAATCATGTAGTATGCATTGTACACTTTATTTTTACCATTGTGGATACATTGTGACTTGTATTGCTCTGATTAGGAGCCATACCTCTCCTCAGACAGTATATCTTCTTCAGACATTCAGTTATCAGGCGAGTACATTCTCTGACCGTTTCATATTTGCCAGGATTTATATTCTTACTCTAGATTACTTTACTTGATGCTGACACGATTGTTATCACGGATTGGTACTATATGGATCTTTTCATGAGATGTTATCCCCTTCGGGAGCATCAGATACAGCATGTTTGTGCGTTTCACGAATCATCATGTATCTCTATGCTTTCATAGATTCACGAATCGCTTGTGACTCATGTACTCTCATGAATCACAGAGCCTCTCATGAATCTCCCATTTATGGGCTTATCATGAATCTTAACATAACCTGAACGGATCCTTGTGTATTGATTGGGGATGGGGGAGTGGAAATAGTCATGTGGATATTACCCCAGTAGCTGTAGTCATGAATCACTCCTAGCTGTAGTCATGAATCTCCTATGCTATTTCACATGTCTATATTTTACTCTGACTCACTAGACACTGCTAGTTCTCTATATACAGTAGATATTTCATTACAGTTATCTCTTTTGCTACATGTATCTTCCTTCAGCAGTTCCTGTATTTTACTCTATTGCATGCTTTATATCTCCTATCATACTATGCACTGCGTGAGATGTATTGTGCTCGTTCCCGTCCTGATTGGATTGTTGAAAATATTACAGAGGATGAGGAGGAGGCCCTGGTGTCTACCTATTATGGAGCAGGACTAGATGACACTTATGTTGTGGACCCTCAGCAGGATCCACCTGCAGCTGAGGATGTTGTTCCAGTAGTCTAGACCAGTTTAGTCTAGGCAGTCTTTCTATATTATCATTTTGTCTCACATCTGAGTTGTATTTGGAGATGTTGAGTTATGTATAGACTCTTAGACTTATTGTATTATGAGTTGACATTCTGATGTTATGTTATCCTAGACACTTGGGTTTATTTCATCTATCTACTGTTCTCTTTGAGTTATCTGTCTATCTATCTATCTTCCATCTCTACCTAGATGTGATTGAGTTTTTCTTTGTCACCTCCACTCGGAGAGTATAAACTGTACAGGTACTTTATATTGTTAGATGATTAACCTAGGACAGCGTTCTACCGCCGACACTGCGGCGTAGGCTGGACGTACCCACTTCTCGTGCCCTTACTCTAGGGTGCGGGTCGTGACACGTTTTTAGTGGTGGCCCATGCAGGTCCTGTTTATGTAGTGGTATTCGAACTAGAGTATCACTACAGCCTGTGATAGGATTTAAGAAATAGGCTTAGAGAGAGTGGATACTCAATCACAAATTAGGAAAATTTCCATGGATTTGAATCTACTGACTTTGTTCAAATCTATATAATCTATTTCATATTGTCCTTTGATACTATCATTTGTACCGTTATTGACTTCCTTATTGATCTGTCTTCAGGATGGTGGAGACACGATCGCAGCGTCTCGGTCCAGGTGACACCACTGAGAGGTCTGCCACCTCTCGTCCAGCTCACCAGGACCCGGAGACTGCAGCTCCCCTTACTCCAGCTCATGTGGGAGCTTCTGCCACATTTGGGGGTGCACCTCTACTTATTCGGGGGACCATTCCAGCTACCCCAGACATGCCTCCCGCAGTTTCGTCAGCCACAGTTTCAGCAGCACCAGCAGCACCAGCCGCAGTTCCAGCCGCCGATGCCATCTGGTTTAGTGGATGCTGCACAGATGTTTTCATACTTCCAGCATTTCCTAGAGTCGCAGCAGGCTCAGCAGCAGCGTTATACGACGGAGTTTACCAGGGGCATAGATGAGGTTCATCAGCTGGCTAGAGCGACGATAGAGAGGTTGGCTGTCCAGCCGCAGGGAGGATTGGGACAGCCGCGACAGCAGAGGATTCCAGGCATTCAGGACTTCAAGAAGATGAACCCCAGGGACTTCTTGGGGACAGAGGGGATTCTTTATGCTGATGACTGGATAGAGCACATTGAGGAGATCTTTCGACTGGCGGAGATACCAGCCGGACTCCAGATGAGGCAGCAGCCAGCCAGATGCGGGATCTTGCCCGTACCTGGTATCAGACGGACCCGAGAGTAGGCACTCCAGGGCAGACATGGAGAGCTTTCAAGGAGCTCTTCAAGGGAAGTTTTTCCGGATCAGGCAGTCGGTGCTTTGGAGACCCAGTTCGAGAACCTGGTTCAGGGGAACCAGATGTAGAGGAGTATTCCGGTGAGTTTTGCCGGTTGAGCAGATTGTGGAGGGCCTTAGCGAGACAGCGAAGGCGAGGAGGTTCAGGAAGGGCTTGGTCAAGGAGGTCAAGTCCTTGACCAAGAGTGACAGGGGTGCCACCTTTGAGGATATTCTAGCAGGAGCGATGGCGGCTGAGGATGATCTTGAGCTGAAGCTCAAGAGGGGCCGTGATACACAGGGAGCAGGCAGCAGTGGAGGTCAGGCCAAGAGGCCTCACTATCAGCATCAGCAGAGGCAGCCACAGCAGTATCAGCAGCCGAGGCAGCAGCAGCAGGCCCCGAGACAGCAGACTACCAGTTGTCCCTACTGTAAGAAATCGGGACATGGATGGGGAGAGTGCAGGAAGAGGTTGGGCTCGTGCCTACTATGTGGGGCAGCAGACCACCAGCTGAGGGAGTGTTCCCAGTTCATAGGCAGAGTAGCACAGGGAGCAGCACCAGGAGCAGGAGCCAAGGCTCCGGTAGGACAGCAGCAGAGAGGACCGTTACAGCCACAACAGCAGAGATTTTTGCAGTTTCAGCAGCAGGCTGGAAGAGGTCAGCAGGGGCGTGCTTACGCCATGACAGTTGAGGATGCTCAGGCAGTTGGCGATGTGCTTGCAGGTTCTGTTATTCTAAATCCCATTCCCACCTTGCTTCATTATTTCTATCTTAAAATCCAATTCCATCTGCTCCTACCTGTTCTTTATTAGTGATCAGTTTTGACCTGTTAGTTCTTTTGATTTTGTCGATTGTTGTTGTTTCTTCATCTCTTACTTAGGAGTAGGAGTAGGAGTAGGAGTAGTTTAGTTGTTAATGTAATTCTTGACTAAACTCTTTTGTCAAGAATTTTTCCCTTAAATAAATTAGTGTATATATGTTATGCCTTTTTGATAGAGTAGCTCTGACCATAGAATGGTAACCCTTTTAGCCCTGTGATTTATTGTTTCCTTATCTTCCTAGTCTATACCTATGACCAGGACTGTCCCACCTAACCTGTCCTTTACACTACTTTCATCATGATTTTTGGTTCAATTTAGGCCATAGACTTTTCCCACTCTGAATTATGGTCACCGTAGGCACGTTACCGTGACTTTTAAATTTGGAGCACAAGACTAGTTGTTTTCTCAAAACTGACTTTACATACATGACCTAGACATGACATACTACACCCATGACCTTAGTGTCCCACTTAGGCATACCATCATATGCTTCATTTACTTAGTACGATTTTCCTGACCCGAGGCTCCATCCTGATTTACCCCATGGAGTTACTTTTGGCTTCGATTTGAATTAAGGACACCTTATGACCTAAAACTGCCAGCCAATTTTTGGACATGACCCAGTATAGGTCTACTACCCCTATTTTGCTTGTTGACCTTGTATGTTGCCTAGGTAGTGGCTTCGTCCTTGATTGTTGGAGGTTTGACCTAGAAGGAGTACGACCATCTAAATTTCGAGGACGAAATTATTTTAAGGAGGGTAGACTTGTAACACCCACTTTTCTGAAAATGGGTTATTTTTGAAATTTTATTAATTTATTAATTAATAATGGTATTTTAGTCATGACATGATTTTTGGTAAATTTTAGTTTGATTAAAACTATTTTCTAAAGTCATGACTTATGACTTTGGTGATTTACTAGTATAAACCTTAGTGTAACCATAGAGGTTATTTAACCTAGAGACTAAACATGATCATGTGAGCCTACCTAAGCTTTTAGAACATCAAATTGTGATTTTTAGCCTAAGGGGTATTTTGGTAATTTTCTAGGAATTATTTGGGATTAGTGAGATTTTTACTATTCATGGACTTTTAGATTAGTGACTTATTAATCCCTAACCTATTACCCTAATCTATAAGTTAACTCCTAACCTAGAATGACTAAGAGGGAGATATTTTCATTAGGTCAAAGTATGAAAATATCTAATTTTACCTTTAAAGGATATTTGCTTAATTTGTGCAAAATATCTATTTTATGGCACATAAGTCCTTCTCTTAGCCTAGAAGACTTGAACAACCCCTTGACCATGTGTGGCCGGCCAAGAGAGCCCCAAGACACCCCCTTGCCACCCCCATTCCTATATAACCAAACACTTAGACAACTTCACAAGTTTCAAGAGAAATCAAAAACCAAGAAAAACCCAAGAACCCTTCCACTCTTTTGACCATAACTTTCTCATTACACAAGCTTTGAACCTCTAGTTTTCTCCATTAGGTCACCTACAATCTAAGGGAGCCTAGGGAAGTGTGCTACTCAAGTTTCACCAAGGAAGGACAAGTTTAGGCTAGTGGATGTACACCCTCATTTAGTGAAAATTCAAGACTTTGCACACAAGGAGGTATTTATGACTAAACCATATTAGATTTCTAGTTTTTCTTCATAATTGCATGCCATTAGTTATAACTAAGCTATGGGTAGGGTTTTGTGACTTTTAGGGTTTGTATGGTGTCGTATCGGACACGTATCATATTTGAAATTTAATGTATTTTGTGTTCTGTCATAGTGTAAATTACTCACTGTTTTCCAAATCTTTTTGAACCAAAATCTAGCCTAGACCTAGCTAAACCTAACCCCATGTCACTGAGCACATATTCGTTTGTGTTGTGTCCAAATTTGGACACAACAGCTCTCAGTTTTTCCACTGTCTGGACACTGCACAGTACACAAAATGTGCCCTGCTACCATAGTGTCCAAACACACTCTACACGCCACTTGGACACGTCAAACTTGACACACGACACGGGGCAATGACTGACAGGTCATCCCCAAAGTTTGGGATGATCTCGTGTCCTGTCGGACACGAAAATCGACTCTCAAAGGGTCGTTCAGTACACAGTATACACACACAGACACCTAACTTTGAGCGTGTCGTGTCCACTGTACACGACACGTGGACACTTCGTAGTGTCATGGACACGAAGCCTATCCTTAGGCGAACACGTGGACACAATTTCGTGGTGTCTCGTGTCCTGTGTCACGTGCACGAGGCTTGTGACAGCGTGCACGACGCTGTCGAACTCGCGCGTATCAGTCGTGTTTTCACGACTGATACGGCTCTCGTGTCGACACTGTGAGACACGTGGACACAGTACAGGGTGTTGGACACATACCCTACCCCTAGGTGAACATTCGTGCACGTGCACGAGACACGAGAGTGTCTGTGTCGTGTCCTAGGGTGAGTTGCACGCGTGCACGATACTGTGTGTGTGCGTGTGTATCAGGTTTACCCGATTGGGTTTTGTGAGTCGTGGACACGTCAAAATGTGTCGTGGTGTCGTGTCAGGCCCCCTAGACACTAGAGGACACCTAGGGGCTCAGTTACCAACCCTTCGAATCGAGCCTTAGCTCGGTTTTGTATGAGAAATCAAGTTTACCTATATTTACCTAAACAGTCCATTTTTCCAGTTTTGTATTATTTTCCAGTTTTGTAAAAATGAATTTCAAACTTAATTTTGATATAAATTATACATTGTATTAGTGTATTTTAGTATGTATATGTGTAGTATATATGTATATGTGAGTGTGGGTCAATTTTGGAAGTATTTGGTTATATATATGTGTAGTTGTATATATATACATATGTATGTATATATGTAGGCTGTGTGTGTGTGTGTTTGGGTCTGGGTTTGGGTTCCAGAACCTGGAACACCCCCCCCCCCCTTTTCTCTGTCCAGACCTCACTCTCTCTCTTTCAGTCTCTCTCTCTTTCACTCTCTCTCACTCTATGTCCCTCTCTCTATGTCTCTCTATATATATGTAATATATATATATATAAGTTTTATATATATATATGTATATATATATATATATATATATATATATATATATATATATATATATATATATATATATATATATATATATATATATATATATATATATATATGGTATATATATATAGGTACCTATATGATATATGTGTATACTTAGTCTATAGGCCTATATATATATATATATATATATATATATATATATATATATATATATATATATATATATATATATATATATATATATATATATATGTAAGATATATACATATGTGAGTGTGATTGTATTATTATAGAGTATTCACATATATTGATATATATATATGTAGTAGGTAGACTATATATCTATATATATATATATATATATATATATATATATATATATATATATATATATATATATATATATATATATATATATATATATATATATATATATGACTTATAGATATAGGTTTATGAGGAAACCTATAGGTTATCAAGCCTATGGCCTAGGTTACAAGCCTATGGCATTAGAGGCTAACCCAACTAACCCTAATGACCCAAAACCCAACTTGTTGACCCTTGTTGACTAAGGGTTGACCAAAGTCAACCTTAGGTCAAGGTTGACCTAATTGACCTAGATTTGACTAGGACTAACCTAAAATGACTAGTTTAACTAGTCTGACCTAATTACCTTACTGACTGGTCTTTGTTTGACCTAATTACCTTACTGACTGGTCTTTGTTTGACCAATACCTTAGTTGGTCTAAGTTTGACCTAGACTTGACCCAGATTGATCATGTTGACTAGTATTTGACTTAGTATGACTTCCTGTGACCTAGTTTGACTATTAGAGTTGACCAAGAGTTGACTTTTGACCAGATTGACCTAGAATCATGTAGTATGCATTGTACACTTTATTTTTACCATTGTGCATACATTGTGACTTGTATTGCTCTGATTAGGAGCCATACACCTTTCCTCAGACAGTATATCTTCTTCAGACATTCAGTTATCAGGCGAGTACATTCTCTGACCGTTTCATATTTGCCAGGATTTATATTCTTACTCTAGATTACTTTACTTGATGCTGACACGATTGTTATCATGGATTGGTACTATATAGATCTTTTTATGAGATGTTATCCCCTTCGGGAGCATCAGATACAGCATGTTTGTGCGTTTCACGAATCATCATGTATCTCTATGCTTTCATAGATTCACGAATCGCTTGTGACTCATGTACTCTCATAAATCACAGAGCCTCTCATGAATCTCCCATTTATGGGCTTATCATAAATCTTAACATAACTTGAACGGATCCTTATGTATTGATTGGGGATGGGGGAGTGGAAATAGTCATGTGGATATTACCCCAGTAGCTGTAGTCATGAATCACTCCTAGATGTAGTCATGAATCTCCTATGCTATTTCACATGTCTATATTTTACTCTGACTCACTAGACACTGCTAGTTCTCTATATACAGTAGATATTTCATTACAGTTATCTCTTTTGCTACATGTATCTTCCTTCAGCAGTTCCTGTATTTTACTCTATTGCATGCTTTATATCTCCTATCATACTTTGCACCGCGTGAGATGTATTGTGCTCGTTCCCGTCCTGATTGGACCTGTTGAAAATATTACAGAGGATGAGGAGGAGGCCCTGGTGTCTACCTATTATGGAGCAGGACTAGATGACACTTATGTTGTGGACCCTCAGCAGGATCCACCTGCAGCTGAGGATGTTGTTCCAGTAGTCTAGACCAGTTTAGTCTAGGCAGTCTTTCTATATTATCATTTGTCTCACATCTGAGTTGTATTTTGAGATGTTGAGTTATGTATAGACTCTTAGACTTATTGTATTATGAGTTGACATTCTGATGTTATGTTATCCTAGACACTTGGGTTTATTTCATCTATTCTACTGTTCTCTTTGAGTTACTGTCTATCTATCTATCTTTCATTCTTCTACCTAGATGTGATTGAGATTATTTTCTATTTGTCACCTCCATTCGGAGAGTATAAACTGTACAGGTACTTTATATTGTTAGATGATTAACCTAGGACAGCGTTCTACCGCCGACACTGCGGCGTAGGCTGGACGTACCCACTTCTCGTGCCCTTACTCTAGGGTGCGGGTCGTGACAATTTCGAACCACATTGAGATTGCTTCAAAAATATATTTTATTATAACACAAAAGCACAATTTAAATACTTGTATTATTTTCTGATATGTTTCGAAACTAACGAAAACTGTTTCAAAAGAACAATTTATAAAATTGATGTGCCAAACTTCAAGGTGTGCACTGGGCCGACCAGGGCCCATGTTTGACCGGCCGGGCTTGAACATATAGGATCAGCGGGCCGGGCCGGGTTGCCCCGGATGAGGAAGAACTGGACCCAGACCGGACCCATGGCCCGATTTGGGCGGACCGAACTGAACCGGGCCTGGGTTTGGGCCGGTTCAATGCTAGACCGGTGTCACTCCCCGTTCCCGGAATACGTATTTTTATATACATGTACAACTCATGTGTATTTATTTAGTATTTATCATGTAGTATCCTGTATTTAAATTCCTCTAGTTCATGTTAATTAATTATCTGCTCTTTAATTTTCATGATTAATTAATTTTTTACAATTTTATTATCTGCATTTTATTTCCTGCTTTTAGTCTTGCTTATGTGGTTCGGCCTAGGTTAGGTTCTCGGGTTCATTGATGAATCCGAATCCAACCCGGCCCATTAGCTCCCACCTACCACCACTCCCCCTATTTAAAGCCACCCTCTCCATTCTCTCTCCTCATTACTCATCCTCACCATTACTTCTTCTTCTTTCTCTCATCACTTCTCCACCTACCAACAGCAGCAGCAGGAGGCAAGTGCAAACTTGCTTCTACTTGAGAACCATGTTTTTATGGTTCATTTGTCTTCTTCTTGTGATTCCAAGAGAGTTTAGTTCTTAGCATTTTTGACTTCTATGGCTAGGTTTTCTCTAGATCTAAGTTGTTACATTTTCGGCTGTTCATGGATTTTTGGTCCTTCCAACTTAGCGTGTTTTCTGGCTGGGAACTTCATCTTCTGGCTTGGGACGAAGGCTGAGTCACGCACACGTCTCTACGTGTCTGCGTGGATTTTGAGACACGCTCATGTTCTTACATGTTAGCGTGTATTTTTAGTCACGCTCACGTTCTCATGAGCGTGCGTGTATTTTCAGTCACGCTCACGTTCTCATGAGCGTGCGTGTATTTTCAGTCACGCTCACGTTCTCATGAGCGTGCGTGTATTTTCAGTCACGCTCACGTTCTCACGAGTCTGCGTGTATTTTTAGTCACGCACACATCCACGAGTCTGCGTGTATTTTTAGTCACGCACACTTCCATGAGTGCGTGGATTTTTAGTCACGCTCTCTTGTGAGTGGGTGGATTTTCCCTTCACGCTCACGCTGTGCTTGCTTGCGTGACTTTTCACGCTCACGCTTGCCAGCGTGTATCACTTTTCACGCTCACTGTTCACGCCCATTTTTCACGCTCACCCCAGCTAGACTTAGCGTGACTTGTTGGTCTTAAGCATAGACTTCTTGCGTGACTTTTGGCCTTAGCATAGACTTGTTGGCGTGACTTCCTGACCTGGGTGTTTTTATTTATTCCTCAACCTATTCATTTAATGATGGCATGATAATTCTTCTATTATATCCTTACGCCTTTTTGCGTGAATTTCTTGATAAATCATGATATGTTAAATTTGTTAAAATGGATTGTTATGTAAAATGCACCTTGTGTCCTGATTGATCCATGGATACCCAGTATGACTAGAACTTAACCCTGAGAGTTATAGACCCGACCCCATGTAATATTGATGGACTTTCATGCCTTGTCACCATTGATAATGATTATGACATGGACTAAATAATTGATCATGCGTTCCTAGTTAGAACTAAGAGACTGGCTAGTCGTCTTATTGAATTGAATGAATGTGACACGTTCATGTAATGAACTATTATACTCGATTAGCCGATCCCGAATATTGGCATACAGGCACATGCAGGCTTCAAAGTAATTATTTATTATTTAATTATCTATTTATTTTACAAAGACAGCATGTGTACTCTATGGTCAAGGCATGATTATTCCGTGGTTAATTTGATTGTTGCATCACGCTATGTAAGACCTACAACCTAGCCGTACAGGTATCGTTGTAGAGTTGCGCATATCGTACCCCGTATGAAAGTACTCATTTGAATGGCCATGATCCACGGCATGGAACTTCGCTCAACGTAGGGACTATTAAGTTAAATAAAATAATGATGGCATGGAGAGAATGGATTCCCGAGTTCTTACATGGCAGCCCCCTTGGGACTATTAAGTGCCCGACGGGCCGGCTGGTTCCCACAGATACTGTAAATCTGTCACACGGGCAGGGAACAATATCTGCTTATATTATTGTACATGCTATAACGGCGGACGTCCCGCTGGGACTCGTTTAACTACATGATTGGCGCAATTGATTGACTGGATAGACTAGCCTTGCTCGCACATAGTAAGAACTGAGGAATCCCTATTTTGCATAATTCCAGGATAACTTGGGACTCATAATAGCTAGCCGTAGGAATTGATTGGCCGTTCAAGATGATTTGTTTGTGTACTGTATCTACTCTGTTGCCTAACTGAGATGATCAGGATGTCAGGACATGACGGGCCAACTTCTGTCCTTGTTTGGTTGGGAGGTTGGTTCGAAGTGTCGTGATGTTATGTGAATCCTAGTGGAAGGCAGAGATCTATTATTACATTTTCTTACTTACTGGTTTAGTCCTTCATATCGTCCTTCCTTGTGGTACTTGCTATTAGAGGTCTAACCTCTCTGGTTTTGCATGGCCAGATTTAGAGCCGGTCCCCGAGGATCCAGCTTACTTCTACCTCCAAGATGGTCAATACTAGAGGGATGATCGCAGGAGGACTCGAGTGGGTTTTCCTACTTCACCGCTCGTTTTGTTATTTACTTTATACTTAGCCGTTTGGCACCGACATGTTGGTCGGATCGTCTTGTACTTACTTTTGCATGATTGTAATTAAGTCAGACTGCAGCTGATAACAATTGTGTATACCTTACTATACCATCTGGCTATGTTTTGTAAAGCCAGATTTCCAGAACATTCTGACTGAGCGTTTGGGACGCCTTACTGCTTTATCTTACATGTTCTGTATTACTGTTTCTTATTTGAATGATTGAGACAATAGATGCGAAATGACCATAGTGAGACTTTTATGTAGTTTGCACCCCCTCGTCTGGTTAGACAGCATTGATCGTATTATACGGTATTCATCTACCCGTAATACGTAGCTGGCTGAGTCATTCCCCCGCTCTCCAGTATTCTGGTTCTGGGGTGTGACACCGGACCAGCCCAGTTTTTTGGGAAAAGAGCAAAAAAAAAAATCTTTTACATTCTACCATTTAGGTTTAAAAAAATACAAATTAGAAAGTAAAAATTAATGTACAACATTACAAGAATGTTTTCCAAAATAAATTAGAAAGTAAAAGTTAATGAGTAAAAATAAATTATTTTACTTCCTACCATTTAGGTTTTAAAAAATTACAAATTAGAAAGAAAAAGTTAATGTACAACATTACAAGAATTTGTTCCAAAATAAATTAGAAAGTAAAAATTAATGAATAATGTCAAGATAATTGAATGACTAATACAAGATTTGCATAATTTAAAAATTAATGACTAATACAAGATTTGCATAATTTAAAATTAATGACTAATACAAGATTACTAGTACATAAACTGTAATTAAAGAGTTAATGACTCATACAAGATTAACAGTACATAAACTGCGATTAATGACTCTTACAAAATTACTAGATGTTGATACATGATTTTAAAAGTCTGCGTAGCTTTCCTATACCATAGCAATGGTCATATTTTAATCGTTTCCTACAATGCAAACATATATAGAACAAGAAATTTAGTGGAGTATCTTTTTTCGGTACCGCCACTTGCGCTCATTGTAAACTATGTTAAAATGATGCCAAATTTTCGATTCTGACACAAGCTCTTCTTGCAGTGCGTGTTGAGGTTGCGGTGCGGGTTGCGGTTGCTGATCTTGCGGTTGCTGTGATAGTTGATTATTATCCATGAACAATGATATAAATCGTCTCTTCACACTAGGTTGCTTGTAAAAATTGTAAGAGGAAAGAAATTGTTGGCGTGATCAAATTTGAAGATTTATTGCCTATTTATAGATTTTTTTTTTTGGTGCAAAATGAAAATTTTTGCTGGTGTGATTAAATTTGAAGATTTATGACCTATTTATAGGTTTTTTGGGGTACAAAATGACCTATTTTATCCCCAAAAAAGAGTTGTTATAAGTGTATTTTTAGCAAAAATGACTAAAATATCCTTCCAACGATCTAAAAACAGCAAGTAAAATGGGAATAAAATGATCATTTTGGCATCCGAATGTTTAAAAACAAAAAAAAAAAAAAAATTCAAAACCAGCCGAATCGGACCTGGACCGGACAGGTCCGAGCTTTCGGGTCCGGGGACACAACCCAGCCCGAACCGATTTGTCGATGAGTCGGGCCGGTCCGGATCGTCAACCGGGCTCGGACCGGCCCAGACCAGATTTGACCAGGCCGGACTCGAGCCGGGGACCGGGCCGCCCGGCTAGTGCACATCTTGAGCCAAACATGAACAATAAAAAAGCCTAGGTACAAAAAATAACCGAACACTATAGCTGGAATGCCATTAAAATAAATTAGCATATTATCATATATTTACAAGAGTTGACTTAGCGATAGAAATCTGGTACAACTAAAAAAAAAAAAAGGTTAACACCTTAGCCAAAATTTATGCATTATTATAGTTAAGACTTAGCCAAGTGCCAAATTCCATAGGAAGAACCTGATAATTGGATTATGCATTGACAATGCCTTTTTTTTTTAAAAAAAAGGTGTCTGACGATACCTACCAAGCTTAGTATACGCTATTCCGTGATTCGATTCACTAATTTTCTGTCATCCAATCAAAATTTTATAAATTTTTTTTTGGATAACCACAAGAACCTGAGCATGTAAAAATGGGTGTGGAATATACACGTTTGCTTAGATTTGATTCCTCTTTGGAGCTAAGGGATAAAAAGAATAGTTTGTGAAACAAGTCTCAAAAGGGGAAAGGCACCCAAGAAAGCAATGGAGAGATGGGAAATAAGAATAGCGGTTGTGGAGATGCCAAAACCTCCACTCCACTATAGAAGGAGAAGACCATAAAATTGGTATTCTTTTTTTTTTTCTTTGTTGCCACCAATATGGTGTGTCGAGAGTGACGTTCCCTCCTTTCCTTTTGTCCGCTTGTCATCATTTGCTTTCTCTTTCTTCCTTTCCAAACGATGTCGAGAATAGTTTGTGAAATAAGATAGAAGGGAACACTCCTTGTGATAGTCGATATTCGATTTCTTGTCTATAATCTATATATTCTACTATATAATACTAAAAAGAGAAAATTTATGAAATGTCTAAAAACTAAAAAAGTTTTATGAAAAATCCACCGCTAAAAAAACTTTCATCGCGTGTCCAGAATTAGAAAAACTTATCCAAAGCGGATTTCGAATGACCCTTTTGTCCTTCCTTTTAATTTATTGAAAACACCCACGAAACTGCTCTTAAAAAAGAGTTTTGATACTTCATCTTCTTCCATACGCTGCTCACTTTCAAATCTAGGTTTTCTCCTCAAAAATCTTCAAAAACTCGTCAGCAAATTTCGGAAAGACCGAGACAAACGACAAAAGTGCTAAAACGGAGGTCCAAACATCATTTTTTTGCGATTCTAAAATTTCGGAAGGCCGTCTAACAAAAAAATTGTTAATCTCAGGCTCCTCGACGATACGCTCATTTTGCGACAAACGGGACCTCGTTTCGACCTCCCAGTCAAAAGTTATGGCCCTCCAAAGTTTCAACTGACCATAAAATGCAGGAGAATGGACATTCTCCGTGTTAGAACACGAAGAATATTAATTTCGCATGAGGGTGGCCATTCTCCGTGTTAGTAACACGGAAAATGGCATTCTTCGTCTTAATTTACACGGAGAATGGTCATTCTCTGTGTTAGTAACACGGATAATGATATTCTCCGTCTTAATTTACACGGAGAATGACCATTCTCCGTGCTAAATTATACGGAGAATGACCATTCTCCGTCTTAATTTACACGGAGAATGGCCATTCTCCGTGTAATTTAACACGGAGAATGAACATTCCAGTGTTAAAACGCAGGAGAATGACCATTCTCCGTGTTAGAAACACGGAGAATGCCATTCTCCGGCCATTCTCCGTATAATTTAGCACGGAGAATGACCATTCTCTGTGTAATTTAGCACGGAGAATGAACATTCCAGTGTTAAAACGCAGGAGAATGACCATTCTCCGTGTTAGAAAACACGGAGAATGACCATTCTCCGTGTTAGAAACACGGAGAATGCCATTATCCGTGTTAAATAAAACGGAGAATGACATTCTCCGTGTTTCTAACACGGAGAATGGTCATTCCAGTGTTAAAACGCAGAAAAATGACAATTCTTCGTGTTAGAAATACGGAGAATGTCATTCTCCGTGTTAAATAAAACGGAGAATGCCATTCTCCGTGTAATTTGGCACGGAGAATGGTCATTCCAGTGTTAAAACGCAGGAGAATAACCATTCTCCGTGTAAATTAACACAGAGAATGCCATTCTCCGTGTTAATTTACACGAAGAATGGTTATTCTCAGTATTAATGACATTCTCTGTATAAATTACACGGAGAATGGCCATTCTTCGTGCTAAATTATACGGAGAATGGCATTATCCGTGTTAATTTACACGGAGAATGGTCATTCAAATATTAAAACACAGGAGAATGGCCATTCTCCGTGTTAAATAAAACGGAGAATGTCATTCTCCGTGTTAAATAAAACGGAGAATGGCCATTCTCCGTATAATTTTGCACGGAGAATGGTCATTCCAGTGTTAAAACGCAGGAGAATAACCATTCTCCGTGTAAATTAACACGGAGAATGGCATTCTCCGTGTTAAATAAAACGGAGAATGCCATTCTCCGTGTTAATTTAGCACGGAGAATGGCATTCTTCGTGTTAATTTACATGGAGAATGGTTATTCTCAGTATTAATGACCATTCTCCGTGCTAAATTACACGGAGAATGGCATTCTCTGTGTTAATTTACCCGGAGAATGGTCATTCAAATATTAAAACATAGGAGGATGACCATTCTTCGTGTTAGAAACACGGAGAATGTCATTCTCCGTGTTAGTAACACGGAAAATGACATTCAACACGGAGAATGGCATTCTCCTTGTTAAAATGCAGGAGAATGACTATTCTTCGTGAGATATCGACGGAGAACAGTTGACAGAAATCTAATTTTTTATTTTTTTGTTTTGTGGGAAGAAATTTGACATGAATAAAGATTCAAGAGTTTTCGTTCTTCTTTCAAAACGATGCTAACTCTTATGGAAAAGAAGAAGAAGATCGTCTCTCCATAATTGACCTAATTGTCGGAAAAGAAGAAAAAGAAGAAGAAGAAGAAGAAGAAGAAGATGAGTGATGATCGGAGTTCGACTGAAAAAAAGCATGGTGAACTACGAACGATATTTGCGATCTCTGCTGGAAATGAGAGCAATGGAATTCAGATCTCTCGTGAAGAAGAAGAAGAAGACGACGAGAATCGCAATCCAAATCTGAGTTTTGTGCGGAGGGGTAGTTATGGTATTAATTTTGTAAATACAGAGCATCTAAAAGGAATCTTGGAATATTTAACGTGAAAATACTTAATTCGGGGTATTTCATAAAACTCATCCAGCGGGTGGATTTTTCATAAAAGTCCACCCCGAAATTGAGATTCTCAGCAATTTCCAGTACTAAAAATTAGGCTTCATCATAAATTTTTTTTTTTCCAAAAATACTCTTGCGTATCTATCTATTCTACTATATAATGCTAAAAGTTAGGCTTCACCGTAAAAATTTTCTTCCAAAAATACCATTGCATATCTATACTAATTAAAACTGGTTCATTAATTTTAATAAGGACAACTTAGTAATCACAAAAACTACCATTTGGTCTTCCTAAAGAGTCTTCCTAAGCTAATTAAAAGAATGTAAAAATACATGCAAGGCTGGTGCACATATACTAGTGTTATTAGAGGAAATATGGTAAAGTCCTTCTACCTTGGCCACTACTCTATAATGTAGCAAATCTAATATCAAGTATGTGTATTTCAATATTTGAGTTATTATTTATTGGCTTACACACATAAGGTGATTTACCTCAAGTGGTTATTGGGAGGGGGGACGGGTGGTGAAGGACGTAAAGTTTCGTTTTGATAACAAACTTTGCACTTTGTAAGTATGTATCGAATGCATAGATTGTGTGTCTGTGCAGCGGTTGATGGTGTGTGTTTGGGGGGGGGGGGGGGGGTGGAGGGATGGGTGGGGGGTAGGAAGGATACAAAATGACACTTTGATGACGGAACACTTTGTATGTACGCATCGAACACGAATGGCACGTGCCGCGGTTGCTTCACATACTCCCTCGACTTTGAGACTTTGCGGTTTAGTGGGTTTCGTGGACTGCTTATCTATTAATATGGTTTCGTTTGTAAATGTCATCTTTTGGTATTCCCGAAATAGATCTAAATGAAAGAACGATCAGAAAACAGATTCTCCTGCAAATAAGTTTGTTCTTTGTTCTGATTAGAACGGTCAGAATCAGAGACTTCTCGCAAACAAATTTGCTCTCTTTTATGAGTAGAACGATCATAAGCAGAGACTTATTGCAAACAAATTTGCTCTCTGTTCTGACAAACAAATTTGCTCTCCAAAAGATCCTAAAAGTCTCTGAAAACCACTACTAAATTCTTTTTATAACTTGACAGAATAACTTCACGTTCTTCCTTGCAATCGTAGTTGCAGACAAACATAACATATTATAATTAAGTAGAAGAAGAAAGGAGAAGAAGATAGAAAAAAAATTATTATTCTCGCTGGGTGGTAAAGACTACTGTTACACAAAGCAAGATTCGTCCACCGCGATCTACTCCTAGGAACTAGCAAGTTCTCATAGAACTTCTGGAACGCTCGAAGTCAACTTTTTGTGACTCTAACGGGCTCCCTCTTCTTTTAATATTTTTTTGTGTCTCCAAAAGGAGATCGGGAGCCTCTATTTATAGAGAAGAAAGAGATTTCACCTCTTCTCCTATCCGATGTGGGACTAAAATATCAATACTCAAAAAATAAATTTGTAATTTTAGATTATCACGCAATCAGCAGAGTTTTGCATCAGTCCGCGCCTACTCCCGCGCACGTGCCCATTTATGCACGACGCTCCACTTTGCTATATATATATATATATATATATATATATATATATATATATATATATAGAAGCAATGTGTAATTGTGGCGAACTCGCCTCCACTGGGGCTCGAACTCCGAACTCCGACCACTTGGGCCACATGCATCTTTCTTAACCACTAGGCTAGAGGTCATATATATATATATATATATATATATATATATATATATATATATATATATATATAGAGAGAGAGAGAGAGAGAGAGAGAGAGAGAGAGAGAAAGAGAGAGAGGAGGGATCCACATCCCTCATTTTTTGCATCCCCAAGCATCCACATGTTAACAACCGTTGGATGTTGTTTAAGTCATCTAATATTAACCGTTGATTTAAACCATTCAAATCAATGGTTAAGATTAGATAACTTAAACAACAATATCCAATGGTGCATAGCATGGGGATACAAAAAATCAAAAATGTGGATCCCTCCTTGTATATATATATATATATATATATATATATATATATATATATATATATATATATATATATATATATATATATATATTAATGAAAAACGATTTATTGAAAACGAAGATGAGCTCATGAAGAGCTATACAGGTGCAGAGCTGAAAAACACAAAAAAGTACTGATTAGCAAGAAAATTAAAACAACATGTAGAAATACTAAGATAAGGATTTTTCGGATTTTGAGGAACCAAAATTCCGAAAAACCAACATTTCGAATTTTTTGAAAATCAAAATTTCAAAAACTTCGAAAATTCAAAATCGCAGCATGTGCAGGGTTTGACCAGGCGCGCATCCCAAGAAAGTGGGGGGATGGGCGCGGGACCCTAGGCGTACACCCTGCCCGGGGGGGGGAGGGCACGGCTCGAGGAGGCTCGGGCCCTCCCCTCGGCGCGGATGTCACGACCCGTTACCCAAGTTGTTGGGCCGGGCCGAGCCATGTCCAGCCTACGCTTAAGATAAAGCGCAGTAAGCTGTTCTAGAGATAACAGGATAAGACTAAAATGTGCTAACAGTTCTATAAGTGAAGAAGAATCATAAATGCTCCAAACACAAAAGTCGTCGTATATAGTAAAATATCCAAGTACAAGTAAACTGAAATGTAAAACTGGATACATGTCCAGTTACAAAATGATATAGTCTAATACATGTCTACTCTCAAAAGTCTAAGTAAACAAAAGACAACTAGGCGAGATTCCCCGCAGGAACATCCTCGTATGGCAAAACCGGGTCCTCGGCAGTAACTCCATAATACGAATCACAGAGCAACTCCTCCTCAGTAAGTATACCTACAACGTTATCCTGTCAGGACGGGAGCAAGTACTGTTTTCTAGCAAACTAAATATACAAAGCATGAACAGGAAGGTAATAAACTGGAATCATGGCATATCATGGTTTAATTTGGTTATTTTATAGATAACCGCATGTAGTTTAAAAGTTTAAAACTGTAGCATGTACGTGAATCGGTCAATAGGTGATCAGGATGTACTGTGGTACATATCAAGTTTTTCTGGTATGCACATACGTGCACGAACGGCATCGGTGTATATCCATACACAAACGCGATATCAGAACATACGGCAAGGGTACATATAGAATGTCACCGAGCGCGATAAATACATACGGAGAAGGGGGTCATGTTCACGTACATTACTAGTAGTTTCCCCTTAACCCGTTATTTTAAACATGTGAGAGATATGAAAACAGTAATAACATGTGGGAGACACGAGAACGATATAAAGCATGTGAGAGATATGAGATACTGTCCTAAACATGGTAGAGACTGAAAGTAATACAACATGTAAAGTTCTAACTTGCTACCCCAAGGATCAGCATTTAACATGGTTGGTAAGTCGCAGTTTATTGTTCTAGCAGTATGTAAAGTTCGTAGAAAGTACTTGCCTCTAGCAAAGCAAAACAAAACAAGCTGCGATAAATGTGCTATGGATGTCTGGTAGCTCGTCACTGTAGAAGTAAATACAACAACTTAGTTTTACACTAAGCTAAGATACTAGGACACTAATTGGTGAAACACGACTTGTGACTGGGCACCTAGCCAAAATGATGACTTGGCATAGGAGACCAATGTGGGGTGACACACTATGTTAACTATCTTTTTAGGGTCTTTACACTAGTGAGGGATGGGGTTCAACACGACTAAAACTCCAAATAACACAAAAAGCTACAAGTCGTATTTAATCAATAAATAAATCAAAAGATCATTGTGTTCTAACAATTTTAGAGATAGGCAAAAAGCCTAATTTTGCATAAAACAAAGTACCAAAACGATCCTTGCTAACTATAGAAATTTATTATAATTTTTCTGGAATTTATTAACCAGTACAAATATTTTATAAAAATCAGTTTTCCTAAGTACATAGAAAATGAGTTTTGGTTTCATATGCCAAACTAGTGGCAAAACAGTAAATTAAATACTACAAAAATTATACTAAATTAGCCAACTTAACATAGTATCTAAAAACTATTTTTCCATAATTTTAGCAATACTTTAAGTATTTTTAGAAAATCAAAAACAGCAATGCACACAATAATTAATTATCTGCGTATTTTGTCCATGTATATAATTTGAACCAAAGTTCAAATACAGGACCCAAGGCCATGAATCAAGTCCAATATGACTTGTACAGGTCTTGAATATATGAAAACACATTTGGGCCCAAATACCCATGCTAGGCTTGGACACCAAATGGTTGCAGTAATTTAAATATACAGAAAATACTAAGTGATAGAAATGCAAAATAAATATTAATATTTTAATAAGGTAAAGTTTTACATAGTAACTATAAAAGTATGAACATTATTTTATATAAATAATTTACACTAAGCTAAGTAAAATACACATAGGAAATAATATATATATATATATATATATATATTTTTTTTTTTTTAATATATATATATATATATATATATATATATATATATATATATATATATATATATAAATATAGGGATATTTATATATAGGAAAATGCTCAACTATATATTATATATATATATATATATATATACAAATATATGTATATATACATACATATAAGAAAATACTTATCTATATAACATATATATATATATATACAAAATTAATGTATACATATATATATATATATATATAATAGTATATATATAATAATATATATACATAAGGAAATATATATGCATAAATATATATGTATACATAATACACATATATATATACACATACATAAATAATGAAGTATATTCATATATATATATATAAAAACAGCAATTATATATATCTAAATATAGTATGTATAATAATACATATATACATATATACAAATATATGTATACATATATATATATAATTATATATAAAAACAAAAATAAAAAGAAAAAAGAAAAGGAAAAAGGAAAAGAAAAGAATACAGCAGCAGGGGGGGGGGGCTCGAACTCGGCCCCAGCGGGGGGGGGGGGGGGGGTCGGGTTTGAGTTGGGTCGGGCTGGCCAGGAGGTCAGCCCGTGGCTTGTGTTAGGATTAGTGTTTAGGTTAGTTTTATTTAGTTTAGAATGGTTTATACATAAAAAAAAAATAATAATAATCCTGTGTCCTGACAGTTAGGGACACAGGAGTCCATGTGTCGGGCTGATTTATGACACGCACGACACGTGTTTGCCGTGTCCGCACTTACCATTAGGGTTGTCGTGTGTAGGCGAGTCCTGTGCATGAGAACGAGACACAACAGGACACGGGGGGGGGGGTAGATGACACGTACGTGTCCAGGTCGGGGCTGCTGTCGGGGTGGCGACTGGGCGGAGGAGCGGTCGGGGCGGTGGCGCTCGGGTGGCGCTGGGCGCGGCTCAGCGCGGCGCGTCTGATGGTGGTGGTTGCGGGCGGTGGCGCTCATCGTGGGGGATGGACGGGGTTCGTCGGAGCTGCGGTTAGGGTTTGGGGAAAAGGGGAAGAACGGTGGTCGTGGGGGTCGAAGTAGAATAGGGTTAGGGTTTGGGGGGTCAGGGGTAGTTTTATAGAAACGTAGGTCGGTCGAATTAGGGGCAGAAATTAGGATTAGGGTTAGGGTTTGGGCGCGGATCGTCGGAGACGACGACACGCAGAGGCGGTGGTCGTGGGGATTAGGTTTAGGTTTTTGCATAAAACCCCCTAGAGTTTAGGTAATTACAACAAGGCCCCCAAGTAGTTAAATGCAAATTAGAATTTGCATTCCACAGTTTAAAACAATTAATAAATTACAAACTGATATATTAACAATTAAATAAATTGCATACTGATATAAAAACAATTTAAATAATTACAAATCTGTATTAAAACAATTCTAATAATTGCAAAGTGACATTAAAACATTTAAATAAATTACAAAATGATATTAAAATAATTCAAAAAAATTGCAAATTAATATTTTTGTATTTTAAAACTCATTTAAACATCATTAAAAATTCTAGAAAAAATTCCTAAAAATCCTAATAATCATTTAAGGCTATAAATGACAAAAAAAAAAAAATTTAATTAACACAAATAAAAATTGAATTTGAAAATCAGGGGCTTACAAGTCTTCCCTCCTTGAAAAATTTCGTCCTCGAAATTCACAAGGATTGAAGACCCGACAATATTCTAACATAGCAAGCAATGCAATAAATGACTAAGGCTATGATCAAAACTAACCTCCCGAAACCTGTTCCGGCTCCGGCTCAAGGACTAGGCTATAAGTCTTCCCCTGAGGTCCCTTGGCTACTGGGCAGTCCCGAATCTGATGGATGGCAGACCCACAAGCTAAACACTGACCCAACCTCTTCCTGCAGACGAGAGAGTCATGGCCTTGCCTCTTGTAGTATACACAAAAAGCTCCCTTCTGCTGCTGCTGTCGGGGTCCCGGGGCTCTAACTGGCTGGGTCGGGTGATGTGATGTAGGGGGGGTGGTAAGTCTGCTAGGGTGGCGTCGGTGCTCTCTACTGGAAAGCCTGACGCTTGGACGGTCCCTCATGGTGTACAGAAGCCGGCCTCTTGCTAGACAGAAGACGCTCCTCAATGCTCCGGGCCAACTCTAGGCTCTAGTAGTAGTCAGTCGTACCGTTCGCCACTATAAGAATGCCAATGTCTGGGACTAGACCATGGCAAAACCTACGGGTCATCTCCTCTGGATCAGCAACCAGGCTAGAAGCAAAACGGCTCAGGCGACTAAACTCTCCCGCATAGTCATCAACAGAACGGTTCTCCTGCTGGATGTTCTGGAATCGTAGCCCCAAGGCTACTCTAGCAGTGGTCGAGAAGAATTTCTTCTTGAACTGGGTCTTGAACTGGTCCCAGGTGGCTCTACCTCTCGCGAACAATGGCTCATTCCTGAACCAGACTCTGGCTAAGTCTATCAGCAGAAATTCTGCTGCCTCGACCTGAAGGTCATCCGGCATCCTAACTCCCAGAAGCTTCCTCTCTACAGAATCTAGCCAGTCATCAGCTACTACTATGCCCTCAGTCCCTGAGAACTCCTTGGGATTCAGACCCATGAAGTCCTTGACCGTCCCCCGCTCTCTGTCGTGGCTCTACAGGTGGTGGGACCACGGGACGTCCCTCAGAACGCTCCATGCTCTGGCGAAGTAGGGTAGTCTGCTCCTGATGGATTGTTAGGAACCCCTGGATCAGTGTGAGCAGCTGGGTCCCGTCGAGTGTGACGGAAGCCTGGGTGGGTATAGTGATAGGGGGTGGTGGAAGTATCGGGTCCTGCCGGGCCTGGGATGTGGAAGGTGGTATCTGGGTCTGTGGATCTGTGGAGTGGGAAATATGGTAGGTGGAGGTGTATCAGTCAACTGGTCAGCTGACTGGATAAGGAGGGCCCCATTCTCGGGGGTAACATACTGGGATGAACGAGTAAGCACCATCTAAATTACCCATAAAAAGACTTATAAGGACTTATTTAAAGTAAGCAATCATAGACAAGAAAATCTAATTATAATAGCAAACATGTGATGTATTTCCTATGTTACAATCCTAGCATTCCTCTAGGTGTTCTAAGCGTCTTTCCTAATGTTGTCTAATTACCTTAAGTTCCTAATTGCAGGCATGCTTGGTACAATAACGTAACCAAACAGTTTAGTCAGGACCTTGCATGGGCCGCCAAAAAAATATGTCACGACCCGTTACCCAAATTGTTGGGCCGGGCCGAGCCATGTCCAGCCTACGCTTAAGATAAAGCGCAGTAAGCTGTTCTAGAGATAACAGGATAAGACTAAAATGTGCTAACAGTTCTATAAGTGAAGAAAAATCATAAATGCTCCAAACACAAAAGTCGTCGTATATAGTAAAATATCCAAGTACAAGTAAACTGAAATGTAAAACTGGATACATGTCCAGTTACAAAATGATATAGTCTAATACATGTCTACTCTCAAAAGTCTAAGTAAACAAAAGACAACTAGGCGAGATTCCCCGCAGGAACATCCTCGTATGGCAAAATCGGGTCCTCGGTAGTAACTCCATAATATGAATCACAGAGCAACTCCTCCTCAGTAAGTATACCTACAACGTTATCCTGTCAGGACGGGAGCAAGTACTGTTTTCTAGCAAACTAAATATACAAAGCATGAACAGGAAGGTAATAAACTGGAATCATGGCATATCATGGTTTAATTTGGTTATTTTATAGATAACCGCATGTAGTTTAAAAGTTTAAAACTGTAGCATATACGTGAATCGGTCAATAGGTGATCAGGATGTACTGTGGTACATATTAAGTTTTTCTGGTATGCACATACGTGCATGAACGGCATCGGTGTATATCCATACACAAACGCGATATCAGAACATACGGCAAGGGTACATATAGAATGTCACCGAGCGCGGTAAATACATACGGAGAAGGGGGTCATGTTCACGTACATTACTAGCAGTTTTCCCTTAACCCGTTATTTTAAACATGTGAGAGATATGAAAACAGTAATAACATGTGGGAGACACGAGAACGATATAAAGCATGTGAGAGATATGAGATACTGTCCTAAACATGGTAGAGACTGAAAGTAATACAACATGTAAAGTTCTAACTTGCTACCCCAAGGATCAGCATTTAACATGGTTGGTAAGTCGCAGTTTATTGTTCTAGCAGTATGTAAAGTTCGTAGAAAGTACTTGCCTCTAGCAAAGCAAAACAAAACAAGCTGCGATAAATGTGCTATGGATGTTTGGTAGCTCGTCACTGTAGAAGTAAATACAACAACTTAGTTTTACACTAAGCTAAGACACTAGGACACTAATTGGTGAAACACGACTTGTGACTGGGCACCTAGCCAAAATGATGACTTGGCATAGGAGACCAATGTGGGGTGACACACTATGTTAACTATCTTTCTAGGGTCTTTACACTAGTGAGGGATGGGTTTCAACACGACTAAAACTCCAAATAATACAAAAAGCTACAAGTCGTATTTAATCAATAAATAAATCAAAAGATCATTGTGTTCTAACAATTTTAGAGATAGGCAAAAAGCCTAGTTTTGCATAAAACAAAGTACCAAAACGATCCTTGCTAACTATAGAAATTTATTATAATTTTTCTGGAATTTATTAACCAGTACAAATATTTTATAAAAATCAGTTTTCCTAAGTACATAGAAAATGAGTTTTGGTTTCATATGCCAAACTTGTGGCAAAACAGTAAATTAAATACTACAAAAATTATACTAAATTAGCCAACTTAACATAGTATCTAAAAACTATTTTTCCATAATTTTAACAATACATCAAGTATTTTTAGAAAATCAAAAACAGCAATGCACACAATAATTAATTATCTGCGTATTTTGTCCATGTATATAATTTGAACCAAAGTTCAAATACAGGACCCAAGGCCATGAATCAAGTCCAATATGACTTGTACAGGTCTTGAATATGTGAAAACACATTTGGGCCCAAATACCCATGCTAGGCTTGGACACCAAATGGTTGCAGTAATTTAAATATACAGAAAATACTAAGTGGTAGAAATGCAAAATAAATACTAATATTTTAATAAGGTAAAGTTTTACATAGTAACTATAAAAGTATGAACATTATTTTATATAAATAATTTACACTAAGCTAGTAAAATACACATAGGAAATAATATATATATATATATATATATATAAATATAGGGATATTTATATATAGGAAAATGCTCAACTATATATTATATATATATATATATATATACAAATATATGTATATATACATACATATAAGAAAATACTTATCTATATAACATATATATATATATATATATATATATATATATATATATATATATATATATATATATATATATATATATATATATATATATATACAAAATTAATGTATACATATATATATATATAAATAGTATATATATAATAATATATATACATAAGGAAATATATATGCATAAATATATATGTATACATAATACACATATATATATATACACATACATAAAATAATGAAGTATATTCATATATATATATATATATAAAAACAGCAATTATATATATCTAAATATAGTATGTATAATAATACATATATACATATATACAATATATGTATACATATATATATATATAAAAAATGTATACATATATATATATAATTATATATAAAAACAAAAGAAAAAGAAAAAAGAAAAGGAAAAAGGAAAAGAAAAGAATACAGCAGCAGGGGGGAGGGGGCTCGAACTCGGCCCAGCGGGGGGGGGTCGGGTTTGAGTTGGGTCGGGCTGGCCAGGGGGTCAGCCCGTGGCTTGTGTTAGGATTAGTGTTTAGGTTAGTTTTATTTAGTTTAGAATGGTTTATACATAAAATAATAATAATAATAATCCTGTGTCCTGACAGTTAGGGACACAGGAGTCCATGTGTCGGGCTGATTTATGACACGTACGACACGTGTTTGCCGTGTCCGCACTTACCATTAGGGTTGTCGTGTGTAGGCGAGTCCTGTGCATGAGAACGAGACACAACAGGACACGGGGGGGTAGATGACACGTACGTGTCCAGGTCGGGGCTGCTGTCGGGGTGGCGACTGGGCGGAGGAGCGGTCGGGGCGGTGGCGCTCGGGTGGCGCTGGGCGCGGCTCAGCGCGGCGCGTCTGATGGTGGTGGTTGCGGGCGGTGGCGCTCGTCGTGGGGGATGGACGGGGTTCGTCGGAGCTACGGTTAGGGTTTGGGGAAAAGGGGAAGAACGGTGGTCGTGGGGGTCGAAGTAGAATAGGGTTAGGGTTTGGGGGGTCAGGGGTAGTTTTATAGAAACGTAGGTCGGTCGAATTAGGGGCAGAAATTAGGATTAGGGTTAGGGTTTGGGCGCGGATCGCCGGAGACGACGACACGCAGAGGCGGTGGTCGTGGGGATTAGGTTTAGGTTTTTGCATAAAACCCCCTAGAGTTTAGGTAATTACAACAAGGCCCCCAAGTAGTTAAATGCAAATTAGAATTTGCATTCCACAGTTTAAAACAATTAATAAATTACAAACTGATATATTAACAATTAAATAAATTGCATACTGATATAAAAACAATTTAAATAATTACAATCTGTATTAAAACAATTCTAATAATTGTAAAGTGACATTAAAACATTTAAATAAATTACAAAATGATATTAAAAATAATTCAAAAAAAATTACAAATTAATATTTTTTGTATTTTAAAACTCATTTAAACATCATTTAAAAATTCTAGAAAAAATTCCTAAAAATCCTAATAATCATTTAAGGCTATAAATGACAAAAAAAATTTAATTAACACAAATAAAAAATGAATTTGAAAATCAGGGGCTTACAGCGGAGCCCGGAGGCGGGGGCTCCGACGGATCGAGAGAGGAGCGGGGGCTCCGACGGGCCGAGAGAGGAAGCACCGGCGATGACAGGCCCGTAGAGGGAGTGCGGGACGGGTGTGGACCGCCGGGTAGGGGAGAGGAGCCGGGGGAGGGAGCGGGGGGCGCGACCGCCGGGGGCGGTGGAGGGGGGCGAGACCGTCGGTGAGGGAGCGGGAGCTCGACCTCCGGACGGGCGCGGGCTATCACCGGAGAGGAGCCAGCATGCGGCGTAGGAAACGCCGGAGAGCGGAGAATTCGTCGTGGGGCGACGACGAGGAGTCAGCGTGCTGCGTCACCAAAGGAGAGGGTGCGCCGAACGGCGGAGGGGTGGGACTGGAGAACGCCCGGGGGGACGACGTCGCTGGAAGGCTGACCGTCGCCGGCTCGCGCGTCGAAGGCCGCTGAGCTGCCACGAAAGCCCAATAGAGGGGCTCGCTGGGGGGATCGCCGCCGCCGAGGGAGGAGCCTGGGCGGTTGGGATCGCCAGGTGGGGGCCGAAGCAGGAGGCGGGGAAGCTTCCGCTAGGCCGGAGGCGGAGACAGGTGAGGGGAAGGAGGATCCTCCACGACTGGAGGGGGTATATATATATATATATATATATATATATATATATATATATATATATATATATATATATATATAGACCACGCAGGCGGTATATGCAAATGACCTCTAGCCTAGTGGTTAAGAGAGATGCATGCGGCCCAAGTGGTCTGGGGTTCGAACCCCGGTGGAGACGAGTTCGCCACAATTACCCATTGCTTATATATATATATATATATATATATATATATATATATATATAATATATATATATATATATATATATATATATATATATATATATATATATATATATATATATATATATATATATATATATATATATAGGGAAAAGATATTGTACCAAACTTATTGCATCAATTGTCAACTTTATGGAATGCTTTATAACCACATGATAGAAATAAATGTGTGGTTGAGATTGTTTGGTGCAACAATTGATGCAATAAGTTTGGTACAATATCCCTTCCCATATATATATATATATATATATATATATATATATATATATATATATATATATATATATATATATATATAACCACTGGGCTAGAGGTCATTTGCATATACCGCCTGCGTAGTCAATATATATATATATATATATATATATATATATATATATATATATATATATATATATATATATATATATATATATATCTGCGTAGTCTATATATATATATATATATATATATATATATATATATATATATATATATATATATATATATATTGACTACGCAGGCGGTATATGCAAATGACCTCTAGCCCAGTGGTTATATATATATATATATATATATATATATATATATATATATATATATATATATATATATAGAGAGAGAGAGAGAGAGAGAGAGAGAGAGAGAGAGCTGATCAAAAGCTTCCCTTAGAAAACTCTCTAAAAATTCTCTCACTCTCAGCCGTCCATTTAATGTTAATGTTAATATTAATATTAATGTTAATGTTAATATTAATATTAATGTTAATATTAATGTTAATACTAAAATTAACATTAAATTTAACATTAATATTAACATTAACGTTAACATTAATATAAAAATAAAATAAATATTAATATTAACATTAACATTAACATTAATATTAACATTAATATAAGATTAACATTAATATTAACATTAAATGGACGGCTGAGAGTGAGGGGGTTTTCTAAGGGAGGCTTTGATCCGCTCCCATATATATATATATGCTCTTCTAGTTTGTGGGTCCTGGACGGTTGTCCTGGGCCGAGCCGACCCTGAAAAGTAACTTCATCCCAAAGTAATCTTATTGAAGGAAATTGTTCAAAAATAGTCCATGAACTTTTTTGAACAATTTTCTTCACTTATAGGGTAAATTTATTCAGTGAGCTGGACTTACCATAAATTTGGATTCTCCTTCACTTCATAGTCTGAAAATTTAAGGATAGGAAGGAAAATCAAGGCTGTCACTACATGCAGTCACTCATCAAGTGGAGGGTTTATAAAGGTTCACGGTTAGTTCGACTCGTTGAATAATTTTTTTCTTATCGGAATGAGTTGTGTGGTTTTTTACTTGGGTTTTGGGTTTTGATGAAGACCAATTGATATTATGGATTTTATTCTCAATATGATTCCTTTCTATCCTTAATTCTTGAAGCTCCCTAGTATAATATAATAAGACACTATAATATTCACTTGTCAAAAAAAATGTCAAGTTTACACAGATTAAACAATAGCACATGAATCAAGCATTTTTATAATTGAAGATTTACTATTTTATGGTAGTATGTGACATTTAGATAGGTAGTTTTGACTATGTAGCTACAACTGCATACAATAGCTCTAAATTCATTACACTGTTCTTGGATGCAACCAACCATCAGCTAAAAATTGCTGTCTAGACATTTTCTCAAGGAAAATTTGATTTTCCACCAGCTTCTTGCCTTCTTGTGAATACGTTTAAGAAGTAGTTGTCTATTCATAAAATTAGTTTCCATATAGGAAGGAAGTTCCTTGAACACATTAAAGATGTCACAAGCACATAATTTATTGAGTAATACTATTCGTACCTCCAAATTGTTCCTCCAATACATTTTTTTTATGTGGCAGCTGACGTGACATGTTAAATAATATTATGTGTCATCTGACATGGCCGATGACATGACAAATTTTAACCCAAAAAGTTAATTATCCAATTTTGTTCATGTTAATTTAATATTAATATTAATATTAATTAATGTTAATTTTAATGTTAATTTAATGTTAAAATTTATTAATTAATGTTAATTTAATGTTAATGTTAATGTTAATATTAATAATAATAATAATATTATTATTATTAATATTAATATTAATTTTAATGTTATGTTACCATTGATTTTAATGTTAATGTTAATTTGAATTTGAATTTTAAAATTTGTCACGTCAGCTGTCACATCAATATGCTGCAACAGTTGTCACGTAAGGAGGAACGATTTAAAAATACAATATAGAGGGACAAATAGCATTATTCTAATTTGTTATTTGAGTTTGAGCTGTAGGAGTGAGAAGGAGTTTAGGTGTACACTGCAACTAGAGGCCAAAACCTATGTCGGACGCAAGCCTTTTGCACTCTTTGGGTTTGGACTATTGATATTTGGAGTTGTTTATTTATTTATTTTTATTTTTTTCTTGGAGTTGTTGGGTTGCAAGTTAATAACGATATTGTATATTCTTACGTTATTGTAAGTAGTGTTTTAAATATTGAAAATTTTCTAGAGAAATAAGATGTTTGTAGGTTTGCAGTGGAGAGAATTTGTTTTCTTAATTGTAATTGGGGAAGGAGATGCCAATTTTAATGACGTTCCATAGTTCCATAGTAGGATTGTCATAGGAGTTGGCGCTCCACAGGAAGTATTGGATCAGGCACCAATTTTCATAAGGTTCCATTATTGTCCACAGGCACACTACTTACTCCTATTTATAGTATATAAAAAAATTCTTTTGCCCACGACCCAAACCCTCAACTCCCCTCCAATCACATATTTATATTTTATTTTTAAATTAACTCTTTGGCAGGGCCGGTCCTTAATAACTGGAGGCCGTGTACGAATTTTAAAATGTGGCCTAAATTTATTTATTCATATTTTTAAATATATTATTATATGTCTTTATCAAAATCTCTGGAGATGTTCATGATTGTATATTATAACTGAATCTATAGGTAGTTACTAACAAAATAATTAAAACTCAAATTATCTATATTCAAACACATTATATAGTATAATAAAGTTGTTTTAGATAGAAGACGCACTGACCGTTAAATTATCTAAATCTGGCGTCAAATTTTCCTGTTGATGAAAACATATAATAAAATGAATAACGATCAATACCCAAATGAGAAGTAATATGTAATCACACAATTTAGAGCCTCCAAGACCTAAGCAGGGCCAGCCCAGGGCACAGACGAGGTGGACGACCGTAATGGGCCCCCAATTTTGGAAGTCCCGTAATTTTACAATAGACTAGGTATATCAAAAAAAAAAAAAAAAAATAAAAGACCCAATCTGGAAGCAATAAAAAAGCCAGTGCTCCAATCGAAAAAAATATATGATAGTTGATTGATGATTTTGATAGTTTAATAGATGATTTTGCTTGTAAAAATGCTAATTTTTTTTATTTATGTGAGAACAATGGCCCAATTTTTAAATTTTGTCATAGGTCCCGTAAATCATATGACCGACTATGGACCTGAGTAACCTGATACAAGAAGACCAAGAGCTCCGGTCTTCGACATTATTATTTCTTAAATAAATATGCCTACACATCCAAATTCTTAAATTATATATATAAAAAAAAAACTGATCATTATTGTAGAAAATAAATTCATCTAACAATTGAGGGATCTTTAGAAACAAAATAGCAATTAACACACCGGTTAGAGCAATATCTTTAAGAAATTCTAATTTTTTTCTATGATTATAATATGAATCTTAGAGTCAGTAGGGAATATAGATCCAAGAATTGGAGGTCTTGTAGAGTAGGAATTGAGAAAGAAAAGGAATAACTTGAAATACAAAATTACAATACTAATCCTAATATTTTTTTTGAGGCCCCCAAAAAATAGGAGGCCCTGTGCGGCCGCACTATTGGCACGGCCCCAGGACCGGCCCTGCTCTTTGAGACGCCACAAGAGTTGACGCACAAAGCATTATATTCCTCGGCCATAAAGACGTCATGGATGATGGCGCCCTATTACTTCCCATTCTATGGAGCGCCATGGGAGAAGACGCCTGACTCCATACGTCATGGGAATTGGTATCTCATCCTCCAATTGCAAATACTACAAACATCGCTTTTTACGATTTTTTGTTTGTTTTAAATTTATTGTTCAATTGCACGCAGTGAAGGAGGAAGACTTTATATATATATATATAATTTGACATTTTAAAAAAATTACGCAATCTTAACCGTATATCAATAGAAATTAATGGTTCAGATTTGACAATGATGAATTTGGAATTTGAATGATGGATAATTAAAAAAGTACATGATGATATTTTAGGAGTGTTAATAATAACACCCTATTGAAATTCTAAAGTATTTGTAATAAAAAAGGAAGAGAAAAAAAAAACTGTGCAGACCTTACATTGCCCGAAGGAAGGCCCATTTGAAACGTTGGGTACGCACTGTAAAATCGGGTTGAGAAAGGGTCAAACTATAGATACTATAGATCCAGAGCGTAATCCGATGAATGATACGAAGGTAAAAGCACCAGCTGTAGACTCAGCGGTAGCATAAGTGGATCCAAATCGACTAGTAGAAAACAAAGCCAGAAAATGGAAGGGATGTAGAAGAGATGTAGTTGGTGTTCGAGATGTAAGGAAAACTCTTTAGTTGGATCCCGCTGATCAGAAGTCTCACCCCGTCAATATATAAAAAACCTATTTTTGCATATTTTGAGACGGAGGAAAGCTGCTCGACCTTTTCTCACTAGTGAGAAAGGCCGGTTCCTCGGTCCAGTACAAAGTAATATCAAATTTAATGCATGGATGAATTTAAAATTTCAACGATGGACAACTAAAAAAAGTACATGATAATAATTTAGGAGTCTATTAAAATTCTAAATTATTTGTAATAAAAGAAGGGAGAAAAAAGAAAAAAAACTCCAAATCTTCCTCTGATGCCATTTGGCTAATGGATCAACACGTTGTTGGCGCGCTTTTGCAGTGGACTATTGTTGGGCTTCCAAACCCGTAATGTTGTTGGGTTGCTTAAATTTGTTCCTTTCCTTTACATATATTCGCTAACTTTATTCTTATTCTTTTAAAGGCAACTAGTACTAAAAGATACTAAAAGATTGATGTAGACATTTTAAAAGCTAAAATTAGGAGTTTGTAGTTGTTAAGTTAAAACGAGTTTCGAGGTTTATATCTGAGATTTTAAATTTAAATACAACAAGTAAAGGAAAAATAAATAGTGTCACACTCACTTTTCAATTTCAAGGATATTTTAGTAATTGTAATTTATTTGAATTTTTATGATTCTTATTTTAATTTTTATCTATTTATTAATTAGATTGATTGCAGGGTGATTTGATTGATTATACACTGGTGACTTGGTAGTTTGACCTTAGCCAACCATGACCTAGAACCTTAATGCTATATTAGAAATTAGATTTATTATCATTAGAATTAATTTAGATTTTATTAGTAAATTTTAGAGTGATTAATTAATTTTTAGCCATTTGGCCTTTTTGTGATTTTTTAGATATGTTGACTTATGTTGTGCTAGCAACTGGTTTAGCCTTAGTGGACATTGTGTAGGGGCCTAACCATGCCTTAGAATTGTTATTTTTATTTTTAGAAATTATTTTAGGCGTTAGTTTATTTTTAAGGCTTTTAATTATTTATTTAGCCTTTTTTTTCATGTAGGCCTTTAAGCATTTTGACTTGGGCCCATTTCTAATTGAGAAGGAGTTGGCCCAAGTGAAACCCTAACCCTAAACACCCCCTTGGCCGCCCAACACAGCAGCACCCCCTCCTCTTTTCATCATTTGTGAAAATTGTGAGACTCCACGAAGAAACCCTAAGATCCATCTCTCCAAAACACATTTTTCTTCATCCGGAGTCCGTTTCTTTCCAAACGAACTCCGTTGCGCTCGTCGAGGAGAGGAGGATCTGCTGGAGCATTTCTGGAGTGGATACGGAGGATTTTTGCTGGAGAAAAATCGGCCGACACGACAACCGAGGAGCCCCGATCATTGAGTTTTGACACTCAATAGGTAAAACCCTAATCTGTAGTGCCCCGACCCGCAAGATGCCTTATGTTGGATGGTTGGTTCGATGAAGCCTTGTTGGACTTGGGATTATGCGAAGGATCGCTTGGAAGACTATGCGATCGTGGCGGGAATCGTCCTATGAATGTGAGTAGTGTTGAACCCTTCAAAGATCCTTTAGCTTCACGCTTAAAATAAGGATGAGTATGCTATGTTTCTAGTTGAGTTTGTTCAATAACGCCTTGTATGGAATTTGGAAAGATAATGAAAGATAATAATCACCTGAACGTAAACTGTTGTGGCTAGATGAATTGTACGCTTGTACGCTGTTGCGATGAATTACATGACAGGTGAAGGCAAAGTCCCAAATACTTGGGCAGGTGAGTATATCGAGCTTTGGCTCAATGAATAGATGGCAAAACAGATGTTAAGACCCAAGTACTGGGCAGTAAGTATGCTTGAATTGCATTCAAATGAATGAATGCTAAGCAGATGCTAAGTCCCAGGAATTGGGCGGTGAGTACATTGAGTTTGGTTGGAAAGATGTTTGGTATCAAAGATGTGGCAAGGCTTTGGGTAACAACATTCTATTATCCTGTCGCCGATGTAGAATGTTGATTACGCCAAGACCCTGGATTGGACAGATGATAATGTGAGCATTGGCTCAAGGCAAGATGGCTAGATGGCAAGATAGCAATACGAATGAGAATGATGGTTTTGCTTAGTTTTCCTTATCATGCATTATATGTTTTCTTCTTAGATAAGTTGCATATAGTTGCATGGTCATGGACAACTTGTCGACAAGGTGGTTTCTCGAACGGTATTCCTGGGCCATGGAACCCGGTTCGTCCTAGGGGAAACCAATGCCGAAGTAGTGGCAGTGCTGAAGTAGTAGTACGGTATACAGGACTTACAGTGGGGCTAGCTACCTGCACTGGCAAGGGCGCTGTATACCTGTAAGACGGTCCAGGATGGCGTATCGCCAGTGACCTTCATATAGATAGGTCAGGTGCTAATGATGTCTTATGCAGGCAGAGTAAGTTATTACTCAAATACAGGGAAGGATATCGGCTGTTGGTAAGAATCACCCGAACGGTGATATTCATATTGAATCATGATATTGTTCCTAACAATGTCTTGTGCAGGCAGAGTATGTATTATAATTGTATAGGGATGGCTACACGACCGTGGGTAAGAATCACCAAAGGGTGATAACTGCATGCTTTAAATTATGTTGGCTATGAGATTTGCATGCTTTACTTCTTGTCGGCTATAACATGAAATTGACCCTAAGGCAACAAGAAAGACCACTGTTAATAATATTCTGTAACATGATTACTTAGTGCTGTCTTCTTAGGTGAGTTGGGCCAGCACCGCTCGCCAGTACATTGATGATGTACTGACCCACGTTGTGGGCAATATTACAGGTGTTTGCTTGGGGGAAATCCTGTGAATCAGTGCTTGGCATCGATGAATCGGATGGGTGAGCAGAAGCTCTTCTTTCACGATGATGTCTTCTGCTATACGGGACATAATGTATGGAACAGGGGAACTCAGTTGTACCAGTGAGATTGTAGCCATATTGGCAAGTTCATTGTAAAGAAGTCGGTACATTCATTTGTAGCCTAAAGGGCAAGTGTATACATTCAGTTGGCTATTCAAAAGTCTTGTAATCAGTTGTAAACTCTGTATTCCGCTACGAGTCTTGTAAACAGTTGTAAACTCTGTATTCTGCTGCAAGTCTTGTAATCCATTTTGATTATCAATAAAGAGATACATTTCTATATAAATTGTGTGACTTCAATTTATCTGCTTGGTTCCGCTGCATTGTCGATGTTTTCTGAGAATTACCAGGAACTGTAATGGTTTTGCCTTGTACAAGTAAAATCTAGACTTGTACGGCATCACGCCCAGTGGCTAGTTTTCGATCCTCCGGGATCGGGGCGTGACATAATCTACCGTTGCAAATCTGGTTTTTTCTTCATTTTTGCATCCATATAGGTACCCTAGCCTTGTCCACGAAATTTCGTAGGATTTCGACTCCGTTTGATGGAGGTATCGAGCCCGTGTCGGTTCCTTACGGCACATGTTCGACGAAATGCCGCTTAGGATAGAAAGTTGTTGTTTTCGTTTCTGTCTTCATGGATGTTTAGATAATATGATTTTAACAAACTTTCATGAAGACGGTTTTGGGTTTGACATCGTTTCAGCGGCGTTTCGGGCAACGGACGCACGTGCACGGATCCCGTGCACGAGGCCGTGCGTGCCCTGCTGTCCGCGTGTGATCGCGCGATGCACAGAGCGTATTTTTGCGTGAAATTTTGTGAGCACGTGGGGGCAACCTCTTCCCTCATGCTCGTAAAATTTAACGACTGTTTGTTGAGCGAGCGCGGAGATATCGCGCGTGCACCGCTCAGCCACTGTGCATTCAGACCTTCGTTTTTGTCGCAGAAACGGACTTCGTGCGTGCACACGACGCAACGAAGACCCGTTCCAGGACCCGGAACATGTTGACCTAGACCTAGACGACCCGTAGGACAAATTCCAAGTCACGGCGTGGCCCGACGAGGGAGCAGCGAGGCCGGCACCACGCGCACGAGGGCGCGCGGGTGAGCGCGCGCGCGTAGCAGGCCGCGCGGATGCGTGGGTCTGCGTGCGCTGTTCGGGCAGCATATCGCCATTTCGTCATGTCCTAGACCTACCCCAGGACCCCCCCAGCTATGTGCACAAGCACGTGGCGTTTCGTTGCGTGTGCGGCGCTCAAACGAGCGAGAACGCACGCGTACCATACGGTATCGGGAAATTCCGATACACGTTCTGTGGACACGACACGGACACGTTTTCGAACCTGAGAGTATACGAACGCATCACGTGGGTCGAGGCCAACGTGTATGCCAAGTTTCGCGGGTTCGTTTGGTGTATTTTGGATTTTGGGTCGTTGGGTGAAATTGGATCGTTTTCTTTAATTTCGATTTTAGTTGATATGTGATATTTTGATTTCCAACGTTTTAGTTTCTAAATTCTGAGTTTACACGACGTATATGATATTTCAAGTATGTGAGAACCAACTTTTGGCTTTGTTTCACAATTTTCCATCATTTATGGGTATATGTGCTTTCTATATATAGCTTTATGCATATATTTAACTATATATATATATATATATATATATATATATATATATATATATATATATATATATATATATATATATATATATATATATATAACCCCGTTGAAACCCGTTCCTAACACATATACGTGGAGAATGGGTCGAAGGAGAGTTATTCCAGATTTTAGACTTTTTAAGTATCTCGCATCATCGCGTATTTTTTCATTTGAGCTTTTGTATATATATATATATATATATATATATATATATATATATATATATATATATATATATATATATATATATATAAAAGTAATTTCTTACTTTATATAGATGTATATAATAGTATAGTAATTTGGGTAATACCAAGATTATGTTTGAATGTTATTAATCTCAGATTTTACCCTATTTTCAGTAAGCACCAGTACATACCCACGCACACACCACTTTTGCTAGATTTGAGTTTTGTTTGTTGTATATATATACATGTGTGTGTATATATATATATATATATATATATATATATATATATATATATATATATATATATATATATATATATATATATATATATATAATTGCTTGTTAATCCTCTTAGATTAGATTGTAGTTGTGTATGTCTATTAGGGGTGGGCACTCGGTTTATTCGGTTCAAAACGAACCGAATAACCGAAAACCGAATTGGACCGAAAACTGAATAAGCAAAACCGAAACCGAACCGAATTGATCCATAACCGAATCAAACCGAACCGAATTAAATCGGTTCGGTTTTCGGTTTATTCGGTTTATTCAATTTTTCGGTTTATTTGCATTTTTTTAATATATATAGTAACTAAATATACCTAAATTTATTTAGTATATACCTAGAGTATATACATATGTATATTCGGTATATACCTATATATATTAATACATGTGTGTGTGTGTATATATATATATATATATATATATATATATATATATATATATATATATATATATAGTAACTAATTTTTCTTATTCGGTTTTCGGTTTTAGACCGAAACAGAAATCCAAAACCGAAACCGAATAAGAAAATTTAGTATTTTCAAAACCGAAACCGAACCGATTTTTTTTTAAACCGAACCGAATCTCTTATTCGGTTCGGTTCGGTTCGATTTTCGGTCCAAAACCGAATAATGCTCACCCCTAATGACTATAGGAGCCCCAGGACAGATTTGGTTTATCATTTCGAGCTTAGTTTAGTCGAATTGGCCGACAAGTTGACCAAACTGACAAAAGTCAACTTTGGGTCAAACTTGATCCAATTCAACTCAAACGAACTCCGAATGACTTGAAATTTTGTGTATGACCTAGAAATTAGTAGACGGACCAGTTGACCCAAGTTTGACCAGGTTTGACCAGCGTTGACCAGGTTTGACCAGAGTTGACCGAGGGTTGACTTTAACCAAAATGGACCTAGAAGCATGTAGTCTTGCATTGTAGCTATTTTTCTTGATATTGTGGACTTGGTTGTGATATGTGTGTACTTTAAATAGGTTTACATTGGCCCATTTTAGTTACACCTCATCATCAGCAGTTCGATTTGCCAGGCGAGTACATTCTCTGATCTTTTCATACTTCCTTGGATATATTCTCTTGTTATAGACTAGTATACTTGATGCTGATACGATATTCACACGGATTAGTACCCTCTGGATCTTTCCATGCGATGTTATCCTCTCGGATACATCGAGTATGTCATGTTCATGTACTTTATCATGGCCATCATGTACTCCATGTATTCATATTTATCCATGTGCACTCATATGTTATTCATGTACACTCATGACCATATGAGCTCCATGTATACAGTAGTTGTTATCCATGTGGAATAACATAACATGCATTGATCCTTGTGTATTGATTGGGGACAGGAAGAGTATAGTTGGTTATGTGATCATTATCCCCAGTAGTTGTATCCATGTGCACTCCATAGCTGTATCCATGTGCAACCCAGACCGTTTACATAACCAATTCATGCTCTGATTCACGTAGAAGGTTATATTTCTCTATTATCATATTATATCTCATTTTATAGTCTCTCTCTCTTGTTGATTTTCTTTACAGCAATTCATGTATAGTTTTCTATAGCTTGCTTTATATGTCCATTCCTGCTATGAACTGTTGTGAGAGATATGTGCTCGTTCCGTCCTGACTGGGCATGTTGAAAATTTTACAGGTATTGATGAGGAGTACTGCCCTACTTATTATGGCATTGGCTTAGATGACACTGGCGACGTGGACCCTCAGGAGGATCCCACAGTCGCTGAGGACTTGCCTATAGTCTAGCTGAGACTTAGTACTTTATTTGTATTTCTATTTGAGACTTTATGAGTTGTACTTGAGATTTATTCTGGTGGTTTACACCTAGACTTTTTATCTGTGACTCTCTTGAGATTCATTCTTCTATTTCGTCTTAGTATTGTGATTGAGTTACTTATTATTCTACTCTTCATTTGGAGTTATTTTAGACTGTGTTAGATACTGTGACTCAGGACAGCGTTCTACCGCCGACACTGCGGCGTAGGCTGGACGTTTGTCACTTCTTGTGCCCTTGCACTGGGTGCGGGTCGTGACACGTTTTTAGTGGTGGCCCATGCAGGTCAGTCCCATTCACAACTAGTGTGATTCGTAGTGGTACTCGAACTAGAGTATCATTACAGCCTGCAGTAGGAAAACTCTTATCAATTCTTGCTGTCAATTGTATCCTTTTGAAAATAACTGTCCTCCTTTGATGATTTTGCTTTTTTTTTTCTGTAATTGATCTCTTGTTTGATCTGTCTTCAAGATAGTTAAGGAGACACGATTTCATCTCTTCGGTCCATGCAGGACCAGATTCGCATTAGTGTGATGTCGTGGTAGTACGACAATTTAGTTGTATTGCTACGAGCCTGTGTGAGACCCGTCTCACTGTATCGGTATTTTATACGGATACGTATTTATTTGAGCCGTATTTCGTATTTATCGATTTGCGCGATATTTTAAAATTTTTCGAAGAGTTGTATTTTTATGACTTGGTTTAACTTGGATTTGGTTTTATTTGGTTCGGTTCCACTTTGACTTGGTTTGGTTTGGTTTAGTTTGGTTTCTCATGAGATGAGGTGTATGGTTTAGATTGAGTGGAGCGGAATGAATGGTGGAGATCACTTGAGCTTGTTATATAAGCCACTTTTTCTCTCGCCCTCCTCATTTACCCTCATTCATTTCTTTTTCACCAAACCCTAGCCATTAGAGAGAGGCAAGTACACCTTGCCGAACCTTGAATAAATTTATGTCACTCCCCGTTCCCAGAATACATATTTTTATACATGTACAACTCATATATATATTTATTTAATATTTATCGTGTATCATCCTGTATTTAAAATTCCTCTAATTTCATGTTAATTAATTATCTGTATTTTATTTCCTGCAATTTTATTCCTGTATTTTATTTCTGTATTTTATTTTCTGCTTTTAACCTCTCTGCTTTGCTTTCGGGTTGGCCTTGGATGGATCCGAATAAACCCGACCCAATAAACCCCACCTACCACCACCCCTTCCATTTAAAGCCCCCACCTCCTTCTCTCTCTTCATAACTTTCCTCTACCATTACTTCTTCTTCTTCCTCATCACTCTCTCCACCTATCAGGAGAAGGCAAGTACATCTTGCTTCTCCTTCACCCATTTTTATGGTTCATTTGTCTTCCTCTTGTGATTCTAAGAGAGTTTACTACTTAGAATTTTTGATTTCTTTGGCTTGTTTCTTCTAGATCTAAGTAATAGTATTCTCGGTTGTTCATGGGTTTTGATCCACCAACTGGCGTGCTTTTCGGAATAGATAGTTCATGTGGCAGAGCTTCTCATTCTACACCATTCTGAATCATGGGAACCTCATTTCTGGCTTGGAACGAAGGTTCCATAAGATTGGAGTTCGGGAGATTTAGTCACGCTCACGTTCTTACGTGCCAGCGTAAATTTTGAGTCACGCTCACGTCTTTACGTGCTAGCGTGACATTTGAGTCACGCTCACGTCTTTACGTGCTAGCGTGACATTTGAGTTACGCACACGTCTTTACGTGCTAGCGTGACATTTGAGTTACGCTCACGTCTTTACGTGCCAGCGTGACATTTGAGTTACGCTCACGTCTTTACGTGCTAGCGTGACATTTGGGTTACGCTCACGTCTTTACGTGCCAGCGTGACATTTGAGTTACGCTCACGTCTTTACGTGTCAGCGTGATATTTGAGTTACGCTCACGCTGTGCGTGCGTGAGTTACTTTTCACGCTCACGCTGTGTGTGCGTGAGTTACTTTTCACGTGCGTGCGTGAGTTACTTTTCACGCTCACACTGTGCGTGCGTGAGTTACTTTTCACGCTCACGCTGTGCGTGCGTGAATTACTGTCATGCCCCAGAACCAGAATACTGGAGAGCGGGGGCGGACATAGCCAGCTACGTATATTAAAATGGATTCCATCTCGCTATACTGTCACGGCTGTCTAGATATATGAGGGTTTACTACAAGCCAACAGTCTCCTATGGTCATGAACAAGCCTAGTGTCTCAATCACAAGCAAGTAAGTAAATGTTACAAGATGTATGATCATTAAATATACAATAATAAGGCATCCCAAATATTACATATTCAGCTGATCATGAAGCTAGTCGTTACAAAATGTGAGGACTAGCAAGAGTTTAGTCATACATGATCAACCCTAGGATCTGTCAATCATGTTACAGCCCGTAGGCAGACAGTAAGTAAATACAATCGAGCTAAACAGGTGCTCGTCGGCTAAATGCCTCAAAAGAATATTTTTACAATAAAGTGGGAGATCAAAAATAAATCCACTCGTTGCCAGGGTTCCGTCTAGTGGCCACCATCTGGCTGGAAGGTCGGTAGATCCTCTGGAGCTGCTCCGAAATCTGGCCACACAAAACCAGCTGGGTCAGACCCCAGAAAGAGCAAGTGCCACAAAGGAGGCTTCACATAGGAACTAAAACCAGCAATCAGCACAAGATATAAATAAAAGCAAGGACTGGAAATAAAGAAAATATATCAGGATGATATACGACGAGATAACCATGGAACTATTCAGATAACCAGGTTACAACCCGTAAACCAAACAAGGACCGGGGTTGTAATCCTTCGTCTGAACAGAACTTGGAATTCTCACCATTTATCAGTAAAATAAATACAAGCATTCTGGTCATTCAATAATCTGGAACAGGATCAGGGCAAGACTAGACTGGTTAGACTCCATCCAATCATTTCACGGCCAAGCAAGAACTATGGCTTGATACTTTAACTAACTAGGGTTATCACAGGCCTAGTTACTAACAAGATGCAGTGAGAATCTTCCACATCCACAAGCCCTGCAGACCATCCAGGTTACCCAGGTCGAAATTAGGGATTGAATTCAGGTGGGTACACCGTCCAGGAAACGCGTGTACCCTTAGGTAGCTTGAAGGGTGCAACACATGACAGTGTGCTGGAAATGTGTCCTACTCGACGGCAGGCTACAGATCCCAGGCGCACCCAGGTAACGGGATTGCCTGTAGCTGGGAAATCTCTTCATGACTAATATATTAATCTAGTTATTAGCCTTAGTCCATTTCAATAGGTACTCCTGACCGTGGTACTCAGGAGTCCCCTCCTAGACATGATGCAAGACAGGACTGGATTATTTGTACAAACAAAACCACCCACGGTGTCCAGGATTAATTATACAGGTCATGTCATGTCAGGTAGCCGTCGCAACATCTGTTCAAGATAATCATGTCGGGTTTATCATGTCAAGTGTTCTTGTCAGGAGTGCGCCACGACGGGCCACTATCAGGTCATGTCAGGTTTTCTTGTCAAGAGTGCACCACGACGGGTCACTGTCAGGTCGTGCTCCATTATCAATTCCAAACATATAAGTAAAATCAAGTTCATGACAAATGGCGTAAGGATATAAAATGGGCGTAAAATATCTAATAAAGGAGTTACAAAACATGGGCAAATAATGGTAAATAATAATACACAGGACCATGAGAAAGTCATACGGTTCAGTCATATGCGGCCAGGAAAGGAGGGGACGCATGCGGCTGGAAGTACAAGGGCGCCAGCGGCTGGAAATACAAAGACGCATGCGGCTGGAATTAATCGGGATCATGCGGCCCGGACTCAGAAGTCCATGCGGCCAGGGTCTAGGGTTCTCATGCGGCTCGGGAATCAGGGCCTATGCGACTGGCAAGTGCTTGAGTTTATGCGGTTCAGGGAGGTTAGCGCATATGCGGCTCGAATTAGAAAGGGGTCTTCATGCGGCTGATGGCGAACTCAAGTCCATGCGGCTCACATAGCAAAACCCATGCGGCCCGGAAGAAGTGAGGGCGCATGAGGCTGGGTCAATGCGATGGCTTATGCGGCTGGAGGGACAGTTGCATATGCGGCTCGAGAAGAGTTCGTTCCCAGCCCTGCGACTAAGTCCATGTAGACTCATGCGGCTGATAGAAAATGAGCCCATGTGGCTGAGTATGAGACTCAGCCTCATGCGGCTGGGACTAAGTTTCATGCGGTTTAGAAGTACAAGGGTCTCATGCGGCTGATGGCGACTTGCCGCATGAATACTCATGCGGTCAAGTACAGCCATGCGCCAGGGAACTGTTCTTCTTCTCCAAAATTCCGAGGAGAAGAACACTAGGAACCCATGCCTTCCAAGCTTCATAAAACTTTCATCCGGAGCCCAAATCCGAACTTCCTCAGGTCAAAATAGGGTAGAACGAGCTACTCTACAACATGGAACCATCGAAACTCAGAAATAACAGGATTAAGTAGATCAAAACCCAAGAAATCCGAAAATGAAAGAAACTTAGATCTAGAAGAATCTAGCCAAGAAAAATGGAAATGCCAAGAACTAAAGTGAGTTAAAATGCTGTAAGAAAGAGAATGAAGTAATAAAATTGGAGTTCCTCCCTGAAGCAAGATGCACTTGCCTAGACCTCTCTCTCCTCTCTCTGGTAGGTAGGGAAGTAAATGAGAAAGAAGAAGATGAGTAATGAAGAGAGAGAAAGAAAAAATGGCAATAAATATCAAAGGTGGTGGTAGGTAGGGGGTTCATCCAAGGGTTCATCATGGACCCAAGCAAAACCAAGCCAGGCCGAACCAACCCAGGGAAATAACCAAGCCAGGCCAAGAAGGAATTAAGCAAGGAAATCATGCAATACAAGAATAAATACGTACACGTATTCCAGAAATACGTAATACGAACCACAGGCATTACAACTCTATTCACCTTAAAAGAATTCCGTCCTCGAAATTTAATCAAGAGGCTAGAGGAGCAATGACAAGCTACATTAATCACATGCAAGCTATAACTAGGCAGACAATCAATTATGCAAGCAAGGAATCGAAGGTATGAGGCATAAGAAAGACATTATACCTCACGAGTCAAACAAGTCGGGATACCGCGATCGGATGTCATCCTCACGCTCCCATGTTGACTCACCCAAAGAGTGATGACCCCAAGCAACTCGGACTAACTTGATAGTCTTATTCTTGAGGATCTTCTCTCTCCGGTCCAATATAGACACGGGCCTCTCCTCATACGAAAGGTTGGTACCAACAACCAATTCCGAATGATCCAGGATATGGCTCGGGTCTGGGATATACCGTCGTAATTGGGATACATGGAACACGTCATGCACCTCGCTTAGCGACGGCGGAAGAGCGAGACGATAGGATACATCTCCTACTCGCTCTAGAATATCGAACGGTCCTATATACCTAGGACTAAGCTTTCCCCGGACGCCGAAACGAATGACGCCACAGTTATGCGAAATCCTCAGGAATACATGATCGCCGACCGAAAACTCTAGAGGGCACCGATAAGAATCGGTCCAATGGCGCTGGCGATCTTGGGCAACTCTAAGATGATCTCAGACTCTCCTAACCACCTCAACTGTCTGAGCGATCATTTCTGGACCAAGCATTTGTCTCTCTCCAACATCATCCCAGGCTAGCGGGGATCTGCACTTCCTACCATACAGTGCCTCGAACGGTGCCATCTGGATACTGGCCTGGAAACTGTTGTTGTACGAGAATTCCACCAGGTGCAAGTGATCTTCCCATGAACCACCAAAGTCGAGTGTGCATGACCGTAACATGTCTTCAAGAGTCTGGATCATGCGTTCCGACTGGCCATCTGTCTGTGGGTGATATGCTGAACTGAACTGGAGACGAGTTCCCAAACTCTCTTGCAAGCTACGCCAAAAGTGCGACGTAAATCTAGAATCTCGGTCCGAGGTGATACTGACTGGCACTCCGTGTAATCTGACAATCTGCCGAAGATATATCTCTGCTAACTGAGCCGTCGACTGACCAACTCTGAATGGAAGGAAGTGAGCTACCTTCGTGAGCCGATCAACTATAACCCAGATAGCATCTCTACCAGCTGGGGATTTAGGTAATCCAGTCACGAAATCCATGGTCACATGCTCCCACTTCCACTCTGGAATCGGTAAGGGCTGAAGAAGTCCAGCCGGTCTCTGATGTTCAGCTTTGACTTGTTGGCAAACCAAACACCGAGAGAGAAACCGAGCTATCTTCCGCTTCATGCCATTCCACCAGAAATGCTGTCGGATATCACAGTACATCTTCGTACTGCCGAGATGGATGGAATACTGCAAACTGTGCGCTTCTGACATGATCTCCTGTCGAATATCTTCGCTGGGTACACAAAGACGCTTACCATATCGAAGTGTACCATCCTCATGAATGCATAACTCTGGTCTTCGTCCTGCCTCACACTCTGCTCTGAGTCGCTGAAGCTTAGAATCTGCTGACTGTGCCATCCGGATCCTCTCGACTATAGTAGACTGAACTTGCATGCTGGCCATCAATACTACACTGGAAGGAAGAACAACTTCTATACCCATCTTCTGAAGATCTGCTAACAGCTCTGGTTGCGCTGTTAGGAAATAAACTCCGGCTCTCCTGCTCAAAGCATCTGCAACAACGTTGGCCTTCCCGGGATGATACTGCAGGTTGACATCATAATCTACAAGAAGCTCCAGCCACCTTCTCTGACGCATGTTAAGATCCTTCTGAGTGAAAACATACTTCAGGCTCTTGTGGTCGGTAAAAATCTCTACCATGTCTCTGTAGTGCCCCGACCCGCAAGATGCCTTATGATGGATGGTTGATTCGATGAAGCCTTGTTGGACTTGGGATTATGCGAAGGATCGCTTGGAAGACTATGCGATCGTGGCGGGAATCGTCCTATGAATGTGAGTAGTGTTGAACCCTTCAAAGATCCTTTAGCTTCACGCTTAAAAATAAGGATGAGTATGCTATGTTTCTAGTTGAGTTTGTTCAATAACATCTTGCATGGAATTTGGAAAGATAATGAAAGATAATAATCACATGAACGTAAACTGTTGTGGCTAGATGAATTGTATGCTTGTACGCTGTTGCGATGAATTACATGACAGGTGAAGGCAAAGTCCCAAATACTTGGGCAGGTGAGTATATTGAGCTTTGGCTCAATGAATAGATGGCAAAACAGATGTTAAGACCCAAAGAACTGGGCAGTGAGTATGCTTGAATTGCATTCAAATGAATGAATGCTAAACAGATGCAAAGTCCCAGGAATTGGGCGGTAAGTACATTGAGTTGGTTGGAAAGAGGTATGATATCAAAGATGTGGCAAAGAGATTTGAAAACAACATTCTATTATCCTGTGCCGATGTAGAATGTTGATTTCACTAAGACCCTGGATGGACAGATGATAATATGAGCGTTGGCTCAAGGTAAGATGGCTAGATGGCAAGATGGCAATACGAATGAGAATGATGGTTTTGCTTAGTTTTCCTTATCATGCATTATATGTTTTCTTCTTAGATAAGTTGCATATAGTTGCATGGTCATGGACAACTTGTCGACAAGGTGGTTTCTCGAACGGTATTCCTGGGCCATGGAACCCGGTTCGTCCTAGGGGAAACCAATGCCGAAGTAGTGGCAGTGCTGAAGTAGTAGCACGGTATACAGGACTTGCAGTGGGGCTAGCTACCTGCACTGGCAAGGGCGCTGTATACCTGTAAGACGGTCCAGGATGGCATGTCGCCAGTGACCTTCATATAGATAGGTCAGGTGCTAATGATGTCTTATGCAGGCAGAGTAAGTTATTACTCAAATACAGGAAAGGATGTCGGCTGTTGGTAAGAATCACCTGAACGGTGATATTCATATTGAATCATGATATTGTTTCTAACAATGTCTTGTGCAGGCAGAGTAAGTATTATAAATATACAGGGATGGCTACACGACCGTGGGTAAGAATTACCAAAGGGTGATAACTGCATGCTTTTAATTATGTTGGCTATGAGATTTGCATGCTTTAGTTCTTGTCGGCTATAACATGAAATTGACCCTAAGGCAACAAGAAAGACCACTGTTAATAATGCTCTGTAACATGATTACTTAGTGCTGTCTTCTTAGGTGAGTTGGGCCAGCACCGCTCGCCAGTACATTGATGATGTACTGACCCACGTTGTGGGCAATATTACAGGTGTTGCTTGGGGGAAATCCTGTGAATCAGTGCTTGGCATCGATGAATCGGATGGGTGTGCAGAAGCTCTTCTTTCAAGACGATGTCTTCTGCTATACGGGACATAATGTATGGAACAGTGGAACTCAGATGTACCAGTGAGATTGTAGCCAAATTTGCAAGTCATTGTAAAGAAGTCGTTATATTCATTTGTAGCCTAAAGGGCAAGTGTATACATTCAGTCGGCTATTTAAGAGCCTTGTAAACAATTGTAAACTCTGTATCCTGCTGCAAGTCTTGTAATCTATTTTGATTATCAATAAAGAGATACATTTCTTCATAAATTGTGTGACTTCAATTTATCTGCTTGGTTCCGCTGCCTTGTCGATGTTTTCTGAGAATTACCAGGAACTGTAATGGTTTTGCCTTGTACAAGTGCAATCTAGACTTGTACGGCATCACGCCCAGTGGCTTGTTTTCGATCCTCCAGGATCGGGGCGTGACAGTCTCCATACAAGTAGTGCCTCCATAACTTAAGTGCAAACACTACTGCTGCCAGCTCCAAGTCATGGGTTGGGTAATTTCTCTCATGATCACGAAGTTGTCGTGACGCATAAGCTATTACCTTCCCATGATACATCAGAACACATCCTAAACCCCTGCCCGAAGCATCACAATACACTGAGAATCCTCCGGTCCCATCTGGAAGCGTGAGAATGGGTACCGTTATCAGGCCTCGCTTCAACTGCTCAAAAGAACTCTGACACTCCGCTGTCCAAGCAAACTGTGCATCCTTGCGAGTCAACTGGGTCAATGGCGCTGATATTCGAGCAAAATCTGAAACAAACCGTCGGTAGTAGCCGGCCAATCCAAGAAAACTACGAACCTCTGCAACTGTGCTGGGCAATGGCCATGACTCAATAGCCACAATCTTCTGGGGATCCACTTCCACTCCTCCTCTGGTGATGATATAACCCAAGTACGAAATACGATCGAGCCAGAACTCATATTTACTGAACTTGACATATAACTGGTGCTCTCTGAGGATCTGAAGAACTACACGGAGATGCTGTTCATGCTCCGCCTCACTCTTGCTGTAGACCAGAATGTCGTCCAAGAACACAATCACAAACTGATCCAAGTAAGGCATAAAGATATGATTTATGAGGTCCATGAATACTGCCGACGCATTGGTTGCTCCAAAAGGCATAACAAGGAACTCCCAATGCCCATATCTCGATCTAAAAGCTGTCTTCGGGATGTCCTGCTCTCTGACTCTGATCTGATGATAACCTGAGCGCAAATCAATCTTCGAGAATACTGAAGCCCCCTTGAGTTGATCAAACAAGTCATCTATCCTCGGAAGAGGGTATCTGTTCTTGATTGTCACTGAGTTCAAGGTACGATAATCAACACATAACCTGGACGTACTATCCTTCTTTTTCATAAGAAGCATCGGGACTCCCCAAGGCGATCCACTAGCACGAATGAAACCCTTGGTTCTGAGTTCTTCAATCATCTTGTACAATATCTCCAACTTTGACGGCGCCATCCTATAGACTCTCTCTGATACTGGAGCTGTCCCGGGAATCAAGTCTATAGTGAACTCGATCTCCCGCTCTGGCGGCATACCTGGAAGCTCTTCTGGGAAAACATCTGGGAACTCATCCACTATCCTGGGTAACTGAACTGCTGCTACTGCCATCCACAATACTGGAGGAGAAGGCTCAACCGCTCCTCTGGAAAAGAAAAACTCTGGCTCGCCTGGAATGCTAAAAACAACCCTACCAATGTGGCAGTCTATTCTAGCATACTGGTTCCTCAACCAATCCATCCCTAAGACCACATCATAGTCGGTCATCGGGAACTCTATCAATCTAGCGGGGAACTCTCTACCGCTAACTACGATCCGACACGAGAAAAACACTCTATCGACTCCCACAAGTCCGTTACCAGTAAGTATATTGAGCCTTACTGATAAGGACTCGGGCTCCAATCCTACCCGTGTCGCGAATCGTGCAGACATAAAAGAATGCGATGCACTAGAATCAAATAAAGCTAAAGCTGAAAATGAGTTGACGAGAATAGTACCTGCCACTACCTCTCCTGGTGCCAATCCTTCCTCTGCGGTCATCACCATAGCCTGACCGTGCCCTCGGGGTGCTGGTCCCCTCTGCTGAAATCCTCGCTGCCTACTCTGACTCAAGGCTTGGGCTTGTGCATGCTGCTGGGGGTTCTGCTGTTGGAACATCTAGGACTGAGGCGACAAAGGCCTCGGCAATGGGTACTGTTGCTGCTGCTGGACCGGAGCTAGTCCTCTCACCGAAGAGCTAGAAAGGTTGGATGATGATGAACCACCCCTATTCGGACAGGATCCAACCCTGTGGTCTGCTGCTCCACAAACCAGACACAATCCCTGTGTCCTGCGACACTCTGCCACCACATGGCCTGGCTTCCCACAATGAGAACATCCCACTGCGGAAGACTGCTTCTGCTTCTGCTGCTGAGGGTACGTCGGGGTTGAGTGCTGAACCGACGTTACTGAGGCCGCTTGCCTCGGAGCTCCAATAGTCAAGGCCCTGGCTGCCGGGGCTGGTGCTGAAGACTGATTCATCTGGCCGTGAGATCTCTTCCGACCTCCGACCCTATCCACAATCCTCTGGGAGGTATACTCATGCCTCCGGGCTGCTCTCAAGACTGCATCAAAAGTCTGATGCTCAAACTATTCAACTGCTAACAAGATCTCCAGGTGAAGTCCCTGCTGGAACCGCTGGGCTCGATCATACTCGGTTGCCACCAAGGTGGGAGCAAACCGACTGAGTCTGGAAAACTTGACCGCATATTCGTCGACCGTCCTGCCTCCTTACTTCAGATTGGTGAACCTCGTCTGCAGATCATACCGAGCCACGGCATCGAAATACTTGGTCTGGAATCTCTCTCTGAACACTGCCCAAGCAATAGGTGCTGCTAATCCAATAGCCTGAGCCGCCCACCAGCTGCGGGCAATATCTAGCAACTGCAGGCGCACAACTGCCACCTTCTCATTCTCTGGGGTCCTGGCTGCCTCGAGAATTACCTCAGTGTCCTGAAGCCAAGCATCTACTGCGATAGCATCTTAACTACCATCGAAGAAGGGAGGGTTCAAGCGCTTGAAGCTGTTGGCCGCGCTGTTACCCTGATGACCTCCTCTGGCCAAAGCATCCGTCACTGCCTGGTGCAAGACATCTCCACGACGATCTTGAGAAGCTATCAAGGTCCTGACGAGTCCTACTAATGTGCCATCATCAGGTTCGGCAGGCTAAACTGGGTAAACTGGGGGCTCTTCTCCAATAGGCTCGACTCTGGAGGCTACTCCGGAGTGCTGGACTTGATCTCCGGGTTGTTGCTGGTCCGCGGGAGGTGCTCCACCTTGCTGGTCGGTAGGACCACGAACAATGCCGCTGAAGAAGACGACATAGGGAACAATAAGGAAGGACCAGGACAGATCAACGATACAAGCACATGATCAGGACAAGAATCCAGGGATTCAGAAGATACGAGCAGAGATCAAGGACGAATACTGATTGAGACATCTATCCGGTAAACCCTCACATATCTTAATTTACAAGACCTGCATGGGCCACCACTTAAACCATGTCACGCCCCAGAACCAGAATACTGGAGAGCGGGGGCGGACATAGCCAGCTACGTATATTGAAATGGATTCTATCTCGCTATACGGTCACGGCTGTCTAGATACATGAGGGTTTACTACAAGCCAACAGTCTCCTATGGTCATGAACAAGCCTAGTGTCTCAATCACAAGCAAGTAAGTAAATGTTACAAGATGTATGATCATTAAATATACAATAATAAGGCGTCCCAAATATTACATATTCAGCTGATCATGAAGCTAGTCGTTACAAAATATGAGGACTAGCAAGAGTTTAGTCATACATGATCAACCCTAGGATCTGTCAATCATGTTACAGCCCGTAGGCAGACAGTAAGTAAATACAATCGAGCTAAACAGGTGCTCGTCGGCTAAACGCCTCAAAAGAATATTTTTACAATAAAGTGGGAGATCAAAAATAAACCCACTCGTTGTCAGGGTTCCGTCTAGTGGCCACCATCTGGCTGGAAGGTCGGTAGATCCTCTGGAGCTGCTCCGAAATCTGGCCACACAAAACCAGCTGGGTCAGACCCCAGAAAGAGCAAGTGCCACAAAGGAGGCTTCACTTAGGAACTAAAACCAGCAATCAGCACAAGATATAAATAAAAGCAAGGACTGGAAATAAAAAAAATATATCAGGATGATATACGACGAGATAACCCTGGAACTATTCAGATAACCAGGTTACAACCCGTAAACCAAACAAGGACCGGGGTTATAACCCTTCGTCTGAACAGAACTTGGAATTCTTAGCATTTATCGGTAAAATAAATACAAGCATTCTGGTCATTCAATAATCTGGAACAGGATCAGGACAAGACTAGACTGGTTAGACTCCATCCAATCATTTCCCGGCCAAGCAAGAACTGTGGCTTGATACTTTAACTAACTAGGGTTATCACAGGCCTAGTTACTAACAAGATACAGTGAGAATCTTCCACAACTACAAGCCCTGCAGACCATCCAGGTTACCCAGGTCGAAATTAGGGGTTGAATTCAGGTGGGTACACCGTCCAAGAAACGCGTGTACCCTTAGGTAGCTTGAAGGGTGCAACACATGACAGTGTACTGGAAATGTGCCCTACTCGACGGCAGGCTACAGATCCCAGGCGTGCCCAGGTAACGGGATTGCCTGTAGCTGGGAAATCTCTTCATGACTAATATATTAATCTAGTTATTAGCCTTAGTCCATTTCAATAGGTACTCCTGACCGTGGTACTCAGGAGTCCCCTCCTAGACATGATGCAAGACAGGACTGGATTATTTGTACAAACAAAATCACCCACGGTGTCCAGGATTAATTATACAGGTCATGTCATGTCAGGTAGCCGTCGCAACAGCTGTTCAAGATAATCATGTCGGGTTTATCATGTCAAGTGTTCTTGTCAGGAGTGCGCCACGACGGTCCACTATCAGGTCATGTCAGGTTTTCTTGTCAAGAGTGCACCACGACGGGTCACTGTCAGGTCGTGCTCCATTATCAATTCCAAACATATAAGTAAAATCAAGTTCATGACAAAAGGCGTAAGGATATAAAATGGGCATAAAATATCTAATAAAGGAGTTACAAAACATGGGCAAATAATGATAAATAATAATACACAGGACCATGAGAAAGTCATGCGGTTCAGTCATATGCGGCCAGGAAAGGAGGGGGCGCATGCGGCTGGAAGTACAAGGGCGCAAGCGGCTGGAAATGCAAAGGCACATGCGGCTGGAATTAATCGGGATTATGCGGCCCGGACTCAGAAGTCCATACGGCCAGGGTCTAGGGTTCTCATGTGGCTCGGGGTTCAGGGCCTATGCGGCTGGCAAGTGCTTGAGTTTATGCGGTTCAGGGAGGTGAGCGCATATGCGGCTCGAATTAGAAAGGGGTCTTCATGCGGCTGATGGCGAACTCAAGTCCATGCGGCTCACATAGCAAAACCCATACGACCCAGAAGAAGTAAGGGCGCATGAGGCTGGGTTAATGCGATGGCTTATGCGGCTGGAGGGGACAGTTACATATGCGGTTCGAGAAGGGTTCGTTCCCAGCCCTACGACTAAGTCCATGTAGACTCATGCGGCTGATGGAAAATGAGCCCATGCGGCTGAGTATGAGACTCAGCCTCATGCGGCTGGGACTAAGTTTCATGCGGTTTAGAAGTACAAGGGTCTCATGCGGCTGATGGCGACTTGCCGCATGAATACTCATGCGGTCAAGTACAGCCATGCGCCAGGGAACTGTTCTTCTTCTCCAAAATTCCGAGGAGAAGAACACTAGGAACCCATGCCTTCCAAGCTTCATAAAACTTTCATCCGGAGCCCAAATCCGAACTTCCTCAGGTCAAAATAGGGTAGAACGAGCTACTCTACAACATAGAACCATCGAAACTCAGAAATAACAGGATTAAGTAGATCAAAACCCAAGAAATCTGAAAATAAAAGAAACTTAGATCTAGAAGAATCTAGCCAAGAAAAATGGAAATGCCAAGAACTAAAGTGAGTTAAAATGCTGTAAGAAAGAGAATGAAGTAATAAAATTGGAGTTCCTCCATGAAGCAAGATACACTTGCCTAGACCTCTCTCTCCTCTCTCTGGTAGGTAGGAAAGTAAATGAGAAAGAAGAAGATGAGTAATGAAGAGAGAGAAAGAAGAAATGGCAATAAATATCAAAGGTGGTGGTAGGTAGGGGGTTCATCCAAGGGTTCATCATGAACCCAAGCAAAACCAAGCCAGGCCGAACCAATCCAAGAAAATAACCAAGCCAGGCCAAGAAGGAATTAAGCAAGGAAATCATGCAATACAAGAATAAATACGTACACGTATTCCAGAAATACGTAATACGAACCACAGGCATTACAATTACTTTCCACGCTCACACTGTGCGTGCGTGAGTTACCCTTCACGCTCACGCTGTGCGTGCCAACGTGAACCACTTTTCACGCTCATGCTGTTTACACGCTCACTCCTACCTACTAGACTTGGCGTGACTTGTTGGCCTTAGCATAGACTTGGCGTGACTTGTTGGCCTTAGCATAGACTTGTTGGCGTGACTTGTTGGCCTTAGCATAGACTTGTTGGCGTGACTTCCTGACCTGGGTGTTTCTATTTGTTCTATAATTTATTCCTTTAATGGTGGCATGATAATTCTTCTATTATATCCTTACGCCCTTTTTATGAACTCAATAATCTTGGCATGTTAATATTTTTAATACATATGGTTGTGTAGAACGTGCCTTGTGTCTTGACTGGTTTATGGATACCCAGTAAGGCTGGAACTTAACCCTGAGAGTTATAGACTCGACCCCATTTAATACTAATTAACTTTTATGCCTTGTCACCATTGATGACGATGGTTATCTTGACTAAAATTGATCATGCGTTCCTAGTTGGAACTAAGAGACTGGCTAGTCGTCTTATTGAATTGATTGAATAAGACACGTTCATGTAATGAACTATTGTAATCGATTAGCCGATCCCGAATATTGACATACAGGCATGTGCAGGCTTCAATTTATTTATTTCTCTACAGAGCAGCATGTGTACTTTATGGTCAAGGCATAATTATTTTGTGGTTAGTTTTAATTGCTGTATTACGCTATATAAGACCTACAACCTAACCGCACGGGTATCGTTGTAGAGTCAGGCATATCATACTTTGTACGAAAGTACTCATTCTGAATGACCATGATCCACGGCATGAGACTTCACTCAACGTAGAGACTATTAAGTCAAATAAAATAATGATGGCATGGAGAGAATGGATTTTCGAGTTCTTACATGGCAGCCCTCTTGGGACTAGTAGTGCCCGACAGGCCGGCTGGTTCCCACAGATACTGTAAACCTGCCATACGGACAGGGAGCGGTATCTGCTTATATTATTATTGTATATTATATATTGATGACAAACGTCCCGCTGGGACTCGTCTAATTCATGATTGGCGCAATTGATTGACTGGATAGACTAGCCTTGCTCGTACATAGTAAGAACTGAGGAATCCCTATTTGCATAAGTCCAGGATAACTTGGGACTCACAATAGCAAGCCGTAGGAGTTGATTGGCCATTCAAGATGATTTGTTTGTGTACTGTACCTACTCTGTTACTTAACTGAGATGATCAGAATGTCAGGACATGACGGGCCAACTTCTGTCCTTGTTTGGTTGGGAGGTTGGTTCGAAGTGTCGTGATGTTGTGTGAGTCCTAGTAGATAGAAGAGATCTATTATTATATCCTCTTACTTATTGGCTTCATCCTTCATATCGTGCTTCCTTGCGGTACTTGCTATTAGAGGTCTAACCTCTCTGGTTTTGTATGGCCAGATTTAGAGCCAGTCCTCGAGGATCTAGCTTGCTTCCACCTCCAAGATGGTCAATACTAGGGGAATGATCGCAGGAGGACACGAGTGGGTTCCTTACTCCACCGCTTATTTTGTTATTTACTTCATACTTAGCCGTTTGGCACCGACATGTTAGTCGGATTGTCTTGTACTTACTTTTATATAATTGTAATTAAGTCAGACTGCAGCTGATAACAATTGTGTATATGTTACTATACCATCTGGCTATGTTTTGTAAAGCCAGATCTCAAGAACATTTTGACTAAGCGTTTGGGACTCCTTACTGCTTTATCTTACATGTTCTCTATTTTTGCTTCTTGTTTGAATAATTGAGACAATAGATGTGGAGTGACCATAGTAAGACTTTCATGTAGTATGCACCCCCTCGTCTGGTTAGACAGCATTGATCGTATTATACGGTATTCATCTACCCGTAATACGTAGCTGGCTGAGTCATTCCCCCGCTCTCCAGTATTCTGGTTCTGGGGCGTGACAAGTTTTTAGTGGTGGCCCATGCAGGTCTGATTTCAGACTTATGGGGTGTTTTAATTTATAGGATGTCTCAATCATACGTGTTCCCCCTTGATCTCATGATTCGTTACTCTCAACCCTTGCTTGACATTCCGGTATCCTTTGACTTCATTGATCCTTCATGTCCGGTTGTTTGATTGTTCTCTTGTCCCTTTTCTTAGGGGCACTTCGTCCGCATCGGTCAGAGCTGGACAACAGCAGGGGCAACATGGACAACCTGACCATGCTGGTCAGCAACAAGGGCCAGTACTAACTCAGGAGACTACCCAGGAAGAAGTGATAGTAGAAGCAGCAGCTGGATCGCAGTATCCGAATGTTCCACCACCATCAACAGTTCTACCTACCCCTGCAGAAATGGATACACCGGCTCTTCTGGAAATCATGAGTGGGATGATGGCTACTCAGCAACATCAGATGTTGGCCCAGCAACGCATGCACACTCAGCTACAAGAGCAGAATGTGTTGCTGAACCAAGGATTGCAGACAGCTTTGGAAAGAGGAATGGGGACTGATTCAGTAGCATCAGCCAGGTTTTGCAAGTACAACCCCCGTCGTTTCGAGGGCACGGAGGATGCCATCTCAGCAGATACATGGCTTAAGGATATTGAGGCTATTCTGATAGCAGCTAAGGTACCGGCAGCAGAACGTGTGGATCTAGTGAAGTTGTTACTTCAAGATCTCGCATGTGATTGGTGGGAATCAGAGGAAGTGGGCATCAGACGTCCTGTGGCTTGGGACGATTTCACTACAAGATTCAAGACCAAGTACTATGGAGTTGTGGCGCAGTTTGAGCTACAACAGAAGTTTATCAACCTCAAGCAGGCCGGCAAGATGGTAGATGCTTATGCAGCAGAGTTCTGCAGATTGAGTAGGTTTGCCCCAGAGATGGTAGCGACGGAGCGCCAGAGGGCTATGAGGTTTCAGCAAGGGTTTTATCTTTAGCTCTTCCAATTGATAGAGGGGCACAATTACCAAACTTTTGATGAGATATTGACGGCAACTTGAAGGCATGAGATCACCATTCAGAGGCTTGCGGCAAGGACTGGGGGTCAGAAGAGGTCCCACAGTCAGGTTGAAGGAGGAAGGGGAGCAGCGCCCCGAACAACAGCACCATCCACTAGCATTCGTATCCACGATGTGGCGATACGAGGACCAGCACCACCAAGACAGCAGCAACAGCAACCGAGGAAGAACCAGCAACCCCCGGCGGGCTGTACTTATTGTGGGAAGGTAGGACACACTAGAGATGTGTGTCGGACATTGAATGGACTGTGTCTGATATGTGGAAATCCAGACCATCGGGTTTTTATATGTCCCATGAATTCGAGGTCAGGAGGACCAGGGCAGCAGTTTCCTGCTCTGCCAGCACCAGGGGCAGGCCAGTATCAAGGACCAGCGGTGGCAGTAAGGCCGTTGGCACAGCGTCCGTTAATGCCGCAGGCTCAGATGTTTCGGCAGCAGGGGCCGCCGATGCAGCAACACCAGCATAGACCACCCCAGCATCATCAAGGAAGGGGCCAGCAACAGCATCAGGCTAGGCCGCAGCATGGAAACCAGCAAGGAGGTCGAGGGCAAGCATTCACTCTGTCCTTGGAGGAGGCATTGGCATCGGAAGATGTTGTGGCAGGTAACATTCTCGTCGCCTCATATCCCGCAGAAGCATTGTTTGATTCGGGAGCATCCCATTCATTTATATCTGCACAATTTAAGGCACGACTAGGAATGGAGTTCGAGGCATTGCCAGGGAGGTTGAATATACTCACTGGTAATGGGCTCGTAGGGGTTAGTAGAGTTATTTTAGCATGTAGCGTTGTAGTTTGCGGGCATTCCTTACCCGCCAGGTTGATAGAATTTCTTGTTGGAAATTTCGACGTTATCTTAGGCATGGACTGGCTGAAAGACAGTCATGCGACAATAGATTATCGCAGAGGGAGTGTGTCTTTTGATATTCCAGGCATGAAGCGGTTCACCTTAGTCAGAACAGGGGCAACTCCACAAGAGCAGGGAGTAGTAACTGCAATGGAAGAGGTTCAGGTTTCGAAGGTAGTTGAAGAGTTTCTAGACGTATTTCCTGAAGAACTCCCAGGTCTACCACCGGTTAGAGATATTGAGTTCAGCATAGAATTGGCACCTGGAACTAAACCGATATCAAATCGAGTTTACAGAATGGCGGATTCAGAGCAGGCCAAGGTATATCAGCATATAGAGGAACTGAAGGAGAAGAAGTTCATCCAAGCTAGCGTGTCGCCGTGGGCAGCACCAGTGGTACTTGTGGGGAAGAAGGATGGGTCATCCAGATTGTGCATTGACTACAGGAAGCTTAACGCGGCAACAGTGAAGAACAAGTACCCATTACCCAGGATCGACGACTTATTTGATCAGTTGAGCAAAGCTAGAGTTTTCTCCAAGATAGATCTTCGTTCAGGGTACCATCAGGTGAGGGTTCGGAAGGAAGATATTCCCAAGATAGCATTCAGGTCGAAGTATGGGCATTATGAATTCTTAGTAATGCCGTTTGGTTTGACCAATGCTCCAGCAATATTCATGGATTTGATGAATCGCATCCTTATGCCATACTTAGATTAGTTTGTCGTTGTGTTTCTTGACGACATTCTCGTATACTCTGCTAGTGAAGAGGAGCATGAAAACCACCCCAGGAAAGTATTACATGTTCTGAGAGAGAACCAGTTGTATGCCAAGCTCAGCAAGTGTGAGTTTTGGTCGGATCACATTTCATTTTTGGGTCACATCATATCAGGAGCTGGAGTAGCAGTAGATCCCAAGAAGATAGAAGCAGTAGAAAGTTGGCCAAAATGTGTCACGACCCGCACCTATTGTGAGGGTACGAGAACGTAACCACGCCCAGCCTACGCCGTAGTGTCGACGGTAGAACGCTGTCCTAGGTCAACATACATCTAACAAAATATCTCTAAACAGTTTAATACTCCCCGAATGGGGGTGACATAGCAGTAATAAACTCAATCACAACTAAGGAAGAGATAGCTCGATATGAAATAGAACTCAAGGAAACAAATAGATGAAAAGTAGTCTAAGATAATCCCAGCAAATATCCAGAAGTACATGGTCTCAGATACAAAATGAAATAATATACATCTCTGAACTCAGAATAAAGTCTAGCTAAACATGCCTCAAGACTACATAAAAGAAACTAAGCCTAACTATTCTAATCTAGGCAATCTGGGTGATATCCTCAGCTAGAGCTGGGTCCTCCTGAGGGTCCAGCTCATAGGTGTCATCTAAGGCTGCCCCGTAGTAAGTATCCAGACCAGCCTCCTCCTCGTCCTCTGTAATATTTTCAACAGGTCCAGTCAGGACAGGAGCGAGCACAATACATCTCATGCAGTTCATATCATATCAGGAAATATAAAGCAGGCAATAGAGTAAGATACATAAAACGCTGTAAGAAGATGTACATGAAAACAGGAGAGATATTTGATAACTGGAAATATATACATGATAAGTAAGAACTGTAAGTGACTAGTGATTTAGAGTACGAGATGGCATGTAATTGGCTTAGGTGGCATGTAATTTTGTGTGTATATGAAATTATGTGTGTGTGTGTGTGTGTGTGTGTGGTAAATCAATGTGCAGGAAATACCAAAAAAAATAGTGAAAGAGAGAGAGAGAAAGAGAGAGAGAGCAGTGTGTGTCATGTGAGGGAGGCAATGTGGGAGTGATGTGTAAAAGAGGAACATGTGTGTGTGTTGAACAGTGAAGTAATTTTCAGAAAACAGTGTGGGATAGAGTGGGTGATACTAGAGAGTGAAAAAGTCATGTGAGGGTGTGTGATACATGGTGTGTTGTGTAGGTGGCTGTGTGTAAGGAGGAATACATGGTTCAGATTTAACAAACAGTCCTCAAACCTAAAACATTCTCAGGTTTGAAATTTAAAAGCTAAACCAAGTTAGTCTACCTAACTGTATGTGAATAGGAAACCAAATTAAGGTCCTAAAACTGAGTTCAATTCAGTTTCAACATTTCTTGAATCTCAGGTTTAAGGCCAAGAAGAAATTCTCAGTTTTAGGTCCCCCCTCCCCCATTCTCAGGATCACTCAAGCCCAGTTCTCAGGTTAGACAACCAATGACAGTGCTAGTGATTCACCAACAGTTGGTAACCCCCAAGGCCAATGTGTGCTCAGGTTTTCCATTAAACTTAGGAACCCAATTCATGACAGTGTTCATACTAGTTTATAACAACAACTAGATTCCTATAGGACAGTCCAACCATATCATAAACTCAGGTTGAATATCAAAACTAAACCAAGGTTCAGTTTTATGCATGAATTCAAGGGTGTCACTTGTGTGTGTGGAGAACATTAGGTGGCATGTGTGTGTGATGACAGTTAAAATATGAATCAAAGTACAGTTTAATAGGTGTAGTGATATGAAAACAGTGAGTGTGTCAACATGACAGTTAAGAATGAACTATTCTCAGTTTTCAGCCCTGTGTAGATTTAGGAATTGGGTGCTAAGTTCTCAGATTTTCATGTGAAAACAGGTTAACATTTAGGTTCTCAGGAATCCAAATGTTCTCAGGAATGGCAATGATAGTTTTTAGAATGTGTGTGTATGGACTGTGTGTGACTGAAAGAGTGAGCTAATGAATGTGTGTTAGAGGACCTGTGAGCTAGATAGGTGTGTAAGTGACAGGAAAAATAGTGTCCTAAGTGTCTCAGACATTGCACAGGTTCATGGGTATTAAAACAGTGTCATGTGCCTCAGGAATTGTGTGGTGTCTAATGTGTTCATGTGATCAAGATTAAGTCAAACAGGGAAAGAATTGACAGGCAACAAGTAATAATTAGCATTAATCTAATTAAGGAAAGGAAACCAAATCACTGTGAAGTGGGAAAAGGAAAATCAGTCACTGCTTAAGGAGGAATTTAAACCAATTCGAGAAAATCTGGAAATAAATCGAAGTATCAGCCACATTCGAACCCAACTCAACAATATTTCATTTCTCATTAATCAAGACTTATCCTAGCATGTATGATTAACTAACAGGGATTAGGGAATGTGTTAGGACATGATTTAACATTTAAACATAACTAAACCATAAGGAAATCTCAGAAAACAATACAGTGTACAGTCACTGATACTTTGTGTATCAGTTGACTGAACACTCCCAATCTATATTCGATTTCCTATCTAAAACAAAGCCTATTTTAATGTGTAAGCAGGAATTAACATGAACTAAATATGTGGGAAACATCTAACAGTGAAAAACATTACAAAAAAACTGGGATTTAATTATTTAGGAAAATGGAAAAATAAGTATCTGTCCTATACATTCAAAAGTCCAATTCAACATTGAAATCAAATTCCTGAACATAAAACCTAGTCTAACATGTAAAAACCAATCTAATCATGAACTAACACACATGTATGTGAACTAATTCCAGCGTCTAAAACAGTTAGAAATAAATTAAAATCAGAAAATTAGACTCGATCCATTTGGTATCAGAAATCAGGGAAAATGGAGATTGAACAGTGAAAATTGATTTAAACTCAATACAGGGGTTGGTATAGTATATACTCAACATATAGGTGTCCCACACCCTGTTTGTGTCCACCAAGATAGACACAAACGTGTCCAGGCAAACAGGATACAAAATCAGTGTGAAAGCAGGCCAGTCAATGCACTGCATCGTGTACGTGTGCACGCGTGTCGTGCACACGACACAGGACCAACTAGGCCTCGTGCTTGCACACACGAATACACCTACCCTAGGGCTAGGACTAGGACACCCTGAATCGTGTCCAAGTCGAGTGTGCACAACACGACACGCGCGTATCAGTGCACTAAAACACAGGCACACTGCACAGGCAAAATCCAGTGCGTCTAGGATTTGTTCCTCGTTACGCCACGTGGGCCCACGAAATTTGACACATGGCGTGTCAGTGGGTGCCCCGAGGCTCCCACAAAATCTTGTGTCAAAACTCACTATGTCGTGTCCGGCACAACCCCCGAACAGCAGGGCATGCAGTCCCGAGCGCGCGCGAGCGTGTCCCCGTGTCCAGAATGACACGACACGTGCACGAATTCATCTCAGTGCACAAGAAATGTGTAAGCGACAATGAATAGCAAATTTACATTCAAAAACAATTCAAAAATATCACAAAAAGTCCCACTGTGGTATTCCATCAAACACAAAGAAATAGGCATTGATATGTGTCCAGTTTGGACACGAAACGACATAAAAACTTAGGGTTTCCTATTCCTACTGTTAGGTTAGGTCTAGGGCTCCCTAATGATGCAAAAATTTCAGGATTCTATGATGGAAATAGGAAGTTACCTCAAAGTGTCAAAACCCTTAAAAACTCTAAAGAGAGATGCTCCTCTTGATGGTGAAACTCCTCCAAATTGATTTGAATCTGAGAATAAATTGTCACAACAGCAAGGATATTGATATTAGGATCTAATGCAACTAGTTTGAGGGAAAAAGGACCTAAAATGGATTTATTATGAATTTCTAAAGATGGGAGCTCACCTCTTTCTTCTTGAAATAGATTTTCTAAGGAAAGGAGGCTAGCCCTAGAAATTAGGAGGGGTTTTATAGTGGGGGATTCCCAATGAGGATAGGGGTGGCTGGCCACATCTTCTTGGGATTAGGGTTAGGTTGATTTTTGGGCTTTGGGCCAAGTTACATAGGCTATGGCTAAGTGAAATATTAATTGGTTCAAACTATGTCATGACTTATGACTTATCTAATTTCTATTACTAACTAGAGTCTAATGACCAACCCAATGATTAACTTAGGTTAAACTAGAGTCATATAACCTAACCAAGTCCATACTAACTAGGGTTAGCTTCTAGGTTGGTCTACAAGGGTCAAAACTAGTCAAAGTCAACCTAGTCCAAACAATTCCCAAATAATTCCTAAAAATTTCCATAAATTCAAATAAATTATAATAAATTCAGAAAACCCTAAAAATGTTAAAAATACCCTAATCACATGGCTAGGCTCCAGGATAGGCAGTCTCTACTGTTCACTAGTAAGTCACCAAAAATCACAAATCATATATTTAAATTGTTTAAAAATAATTAAAAATCACTAAAAATCATAATATGAAATAAATATCATTAAATAATAATTATAGTTACAAAATTTCAAAATTATCCTCTTCTGGAAAACTGGGTGTTACAGTACCCAAGACCGTAGCAGATGTGCGGAGCTTCTTGGGATTGGCAGGATATTACAGAAGGTTTGTGTCAGACTTTGCAAGGCTTTCATCACCCATGACCCGCTTGACCCGGAAGGATGTACCATTCGTTTGGTCGACAGAATGTCAGGCATCATTCGACACTTTGAAGCAGAAGTTGATATCAGCACCTATTCTTACATTGCCAGTTGGACCCGAAGGTTTTACAGTATATTGTGATGCGTCAGGTAAAGGACTTGGATGTGTCCTTATGCAACATGGAAAGGTGATAGCATATGCATCTAGGCAGCTTCGGGACCACGAGAAGAATTATCCAACTCATGATTTGGAGTTAGCGGCAGTAGTGTTTGCTCTGAAGCTATGGAGGCATTACTTATATGGTGACCGAGTGGACATGTACACAGACCATAAAAGTCTGAAGTATATCTTTACTCAGAAGGAACTAAACATGAGGCAGAGAAGATGGCTGGAGTTGATCAAGGATTATGACGTGGAGCTTCAGTATCATCCAGGCAAGGCTAATGTAGTAGCAGATGCTCTCAGCAGGAGAGGCGACGCATTTATGTTGACAACACAGAGGCGTATCTTAGAAGACCTTCAGGAGATGGGCATCAAAGTTATACTTCCTAGTGATGTAGGAGTTCTAACAAGTCTGCAAGTTCAATCCGACTTGGTAGGCAGAATCAAGACAGCTTAGGCTCAGGACCCAAGGATTCAGAAGCTTAGGGCAGAATGTGAGTCAGGACTCAGAAAGGAGATGAGAATTCATGAAGATGGTACACTTAGGTTTGGATCACGTCTATGTGTGCCTAGTGGAGATATCAGACAGGAGGTTATGGCAGAAGCTCACAGTTCTCAGTATTCTATTCATCCTGGAGGGACCAAGATGTACCAAGATATCAAGCAGCATTTCTGGTGGAACGGGATGAAGAGGGAGATAGCTAGATTTATTTCCCGTTGCTTGGTATGTCAGCAAGTGAAGGCAGAACAACAAAGGCCAGCTGGGTTATTGCAACCGCTTCCTATCCCGGAATGGAAATATGAGCATATTACAATAGACTTTGTGACCGGTTTACCGAGATCACCAAGTGGTAAGGACGCTATTTGGGTAATAGTAGACCGACTTACAAAGGTAGCACACTTTCTTCGTTTTAGAGTAGGGCAATCTACAGAAAAGTTGGCAGAGTTGTATATGCAACAGATAGTCAGGCAGCATAGAGTCCCTGTCAGTATTGTGTCGGATCGAGATACCCGCTTTACATCACATTTCTGGAAGAGCTTACATCATAGTCTGGGTACCAAGTTAAGGTTTAGCACGGCCTACCATCCGCAGATGGATGGGCAATCAGAAAGAACGATTCAGACTTTAGAAGATATGTTACGAGCTTGCACCCTAGATTTTGGAGGGTCTTGGGAGAGTCACCTGCACTTAGTCGAGTTCTCATACAACAATAGTTATCAAGCCAGTATCCAGATGGCGCCATTTGAAGCACTATATGGTAAGAAGTGCAGGTCGCCGCTTGCATGGGATGATATCGGAGAGAGGAAGATGTTAGGCCCAGAAATGATTATTCAGACGGTTGAAGTGGTTAAGAAAATTAGAGAGCGACTTCGAGTTGCGCAGGACCAGCATCGTCATTGGGCGGACCAGCATCGTAGGCCGTTAGAGTTCTCTGTTGGGGACCATGTATTCTTGCGGATCTCACCTACTCGTGGGGTCATTAGATTTGGCGTTCGTGGGAAATTGAGTCCGCGGTACGTGGGCCCATTTGTTATCCTTGATCGGATAGGCGATGTTGCTTATCGTTTATCCCTCCCACCTTCGTTACGAGAGGTGCATGACGTGTTTCATGTATCTCAATTACGTAGGTATGTATCGGACCCAAGCCATGTCCTTGATCATTCTGAGCTGGTTGTTGGTACCAACCTGTCTTACGAGGAACAGCCTGTGTCCATTTTGGACCGAAGAGAGAAGATACTTAAGAACTGAACAATTAGTCTTGTCCGTGTTGCTTGGGGTCATCACTCCTTGGGAGAGTCAACGTGGCAACGTGAGGATGATATCCGATCACGGTATCCACACCTGTTTGACTCACAAGGTATATCTCTTTCAGTATACCTTGATTGTCCTGATTCTTCATGCTTATCACCTTATGGGTAGAGCTACTTGATATCGTGGATTGATGAATTTACATATATAGTACTTGCTTTTGATATGGTAAAAATGATTGCTTGCTCACTAGAATTGCTTGTATTAGTTTAGCTCCGATATTTCTACCTGCTTGGATTTGAAATTTCGAGGACGGAATTTTTCTAAGGTGGGTAGAGATGTCACTCCCCGTTCCCAGAATGCGTATTTTTATACATGTACAACTCATATATATATTTATTTAATATTTATCACGTATCTTCCTGTATTTAAAATTCCTCTAATTTCATGTTAATTAATTATTTGTATTTTATTTCCTGTAATTTTATTTCTGCATTTTATTTCTGTATTTTATTTTCTGCTTTTAACCTCTCTACTTTGCTTTCGGGTTGGCCTTGGATGGATCCGAATAAACCCGACCCAATAAACCACCACCTACCACCAACCCTTCCATTTAAAGCCCCCACCTCCTTCTCTCTCTTCATAACTTTCCTCCACCATTACTTTTTCTTCTTCCTCATCACTCTCTCCACCTACCAGGAGAAGGCAAGTACATCTTGCTTCTCCTTCACCCATTTTTATGGTTTATTTGTCTTTCTCTTATGATTCTAAGAGAGTTTACTACTTAGAATGTTTGATTTCTTTGGCTTGTTTCTTCTAGATCTAAGTAACAGTATTCTCGGTTGTTCATGGGTTTTGATTCACCAACTGGCGTGCTTTTCAGAATAGATAGTTCATGTGGCAGAGCTTCTCATTCTACACCATTCTGAACCATGGGAACCTCATTTCTGGCTTGGAACGAAGGTTCCATAAGATTGGAGTTCGGGAGATTTAGTCACGCTCACGTTCTTACGTGCCAGCATGAATTTTGAGTCACGCTCACGTCTTTACGAGCTAGCGTGACATTTGAGTCACGCTCACGTCTTTACGTGCTAGCGTGACATTTGAGTTACGCACACGTCTTTACGTGCTAGCGTGATATTTGAGTTACGCTCACGTCTTTACGTGCCAGCGTGACATTTGAGTTACGCTCACGTCTTTACGTGCTAGCGTGACATTTGGGTTACGCTCACGTCTTTACGTGCCAGCGTGACATTTGAGTTACGCTCACGTCTTTACGTGTCAGCGTGACATTTGAGTTACGCTCACGTTGTGCGTGCGTGAGTTACTTTTCACGCTCACGCTGTGCGTGCGTGAGTTACTTTTCATGCTCACACTGTGCGTGCGTGAGTTACTTTTCACGCTCACGCTGTGCGTGCGTGAATTACTTTCCACGCTCACACTGTGCGTGTGTGAGTTACCCTTCACACTCACGCTGTGCGTGCCAACGTGAACCACTTTTCACGCTCATGCTGTTTATACGCTCACTCCTACCTACTAGACTTGGCGTGGCTTGTTGGCCTTAGCATAGATTTGGCGTGACTTGTTGGCCTTAGCATAGACTTGTTGGCGTGACTTGTTGGCCTTAGCATAGACTTATTGGCGTGACTTCCTGACCTGGGTGTTTCTATTTGTTATATATTTTATTCCTTTAATGTGGCATGATAATTCTTCTATTATATCCTTACGCCCTTTTTATGAACTCGATAATCTTGGCATATTAATATTTTTAATACATATGGTTGTGTAGAACGTGCCTTGTGTCTTGACTGGTTTATGGATACCCAGTAAGGCTGGAACTTAACCCTGAGAGTTATAGACTTGACCCCATTTAATACTAATTGACTTTCATGCCTTGTCACCATTGATGACGATGGTTATCTTGACTAAAATTGATCATGCGTTCCTAGTTGGAACTAAGAGACTGGCTAGTCGTCTTATTGAATCGATTGAATGAGACACGTTCATGTAATGAACTATTGTAATCGATTAGCCGATCCCGAATATTGACATACAGGCATGTGCAGGCTTCAATTTATTTATTTCTCTACAGATCAGCATGTGTACTTTTTGGTCAAGGCATGATTATTTCGTGGTTAGTTTTAATTGCTGCATTACGCTATGTAAGACCTACAACATAACCGTACGGGTATCGTTGTAGAGTCAGGCATATCGTACTTTGTACGGAAGTACTCATTCTGAATGACCATGATCCACGGCATGGGACTTCACTCAACGTAGAGACTATTAAGTCAAATAAAATATGATGGCATGGAGAGAATGGATTCCCGAGTTCTTACATGGCAGCCCTCTTGGGACTAGTAGTGCCCGACAGGCCGGCTGGTTCCCACAGATACTGTAAACCTGCCACACGGGCAGGAAGCGGTATCTGCTTATATTATTATTGTATATTGTATATTGATGACGGGCGTCCCGCTGGGACTCGTCTAATTCATGATTGGCGCAATTGATTGACTGGATAGACTAGCCTTGCTCGCACATAGTAAGAACTAAGGAATCTTTATTGCATAATTCCAAAATAACTTGGGACTCACAATAGCAAGCCGTAGTAGTTGCCTGGCCGTTGAAATTGATTTGTTTGTGTACTGTACTTACTCTGTTACTTAACTGAGATGATCAGAATGTCAGGACATGACGGGCCAACTTCTGTCCTTGTTTGGTTGGGAGGTTGGTTCGAAGTATCGTGATGTTGTGTGAGTCCTAGTAGATAGCAGAGATTTATTATCATATTCTCTTATTACTGGCTTCATTCCTCATATCGTGCTCCCTTGCGGTACTTGCTATTAGAGGTCTAACCTCTCTGGTTTTGTATGGCCAGATTTAGAGCCAGTCCTCGAGGATCCAGCTTACTTCTACCTCCAAGATGGTCAACACTAGAGGGATGATCGCAGGAGGACTCGAGTGGATTTCTTACTTCCCCGCCCATTTTGTTATCTACTTTAAACTTTACCGTTTGGCACCGACATGTTAGTCGGATTGTCCTGTACTTACTTTTGCATAATTGTAACTAAAGTCAGGCTGCGGCTGATAAACAATTGTGTGTACTTTGCTACATCGTCTGGCTATGTTTTTATAAAGCCAGATATCAAGAACATTTTGATTTAAGCGTATGGGACGCCTTACTGCTTTATCTTGCATGTTCTCTATTACTGTTTCTTGTTTGAACGATTGAGACAATAGATGTGAAGTGACCATAGTAAGACTTTCATGTAGTATGCACCCCCTCATCTGGTTAGACAGTATTGATCGTATTATACGGTATTCATCTACCCGTAATACGTAGCTGGCTGAGTCATTCCTCCGCTCTCCAGTATTCTGGTTCTAGGGCGTGACAAGGTTTTAGTGGTGGCCCATGCAGGTCTGATTTCAGACTTGTGGGGTGTTTTAATTTATAGGATGTCTCAATCACACGTGTTTCCCCTTGATCTCATGATTCGTTATTCTCAACCCTTGCTTGGCATTCCGGTATCCTTTGACTTCATTGATCCTTCATGTCCGGTTGTTTGATTGTTCTCTTGTCCCTTTTCTTAGGGGCACTTCGTCCGCATCGGTCAGAGCTGGATAACAGCAGGGGCAACATGGACAACCTGACTATGCTGGTCAGCAACAAGGGCCAGTACTAACTCAGGAGACTACCCAGGAAGAAGTGATAGTGGAAGCAGCAGCTGGATCACAGTATCCGGATGTTCCACCACCACCAACAGTTCCACCTACCCCTGCAGAAATGGACACACCAGCTCTTCTAGAAATTATGAGTGGGATGATGACTACTCAGCAACATCAGATGTTGGCCCAGCAACGCATGCACACTCAGCTACAAGAGCAGAATGTGTTGCTCAACCAAGGATTGCAGACGGCTTTGGAAAGAGGAATGAGGACTGATTCAGGAGCATCAGCCTGGTTTTGCAAGTACAACCCCCGCCGTTTCGAGGGCACGGAGGATACCATCTCAGCAGATACATGGCTTAAGGATATTGAGGCTATTCTGACAGCAGCTAAGGTACTGGCAGCAGAACGTGTGGATCTAGTGAAGTTGTTACTTCAGGATCTCGCACGTGATTGGTGGAAATCAGAGGAAGTGGGCATCAGACGTCCTGTGGCTTGGGACGATTTCACTACAAGATTCAAGACCAAGTACTATAGAGTTGTGGCGCAGTTTGAGCTACAACAGAAGTTTATCAACCTCAAGCAGGCCGGCAAGACGGTAGATGCTTATGCAGCGGAGTTCTGCAGATTGAGTAGGTTTGCCCCAGAGATGGTAGCGACGGAGCGCCAGAGGGCTATGAGGTTTCAGCAAGGGTTTTATCTTGAGCTCTTGCAATTGATAGAGGGGCACAATTACCAGACTTTTGATGAGATATTGATGGCAACTCGAAGGCATGAGATCACCATTCAGAGGCTTGCGGCAAGTACTGGGGGTCAGAAGAGGTCCCACAGTCAGGTTAAAGGAGGAGGGGGAGCAGCGCCCCGAACAATAGCACCATCCACTGGCATTCGTATCCACGATGTGGCGATACGAGGACCAGCACCACCAAGACAGCAGCAACAGCAACAGAGGAAGAACCAGCAACCCCCGGCGGGCTGCACTCCCAACATGAAAGTTATAGAGTTTCTTCTTGGCTTCAAGAATATATATTATATATATTATTATTTAATTGTGTAAGTTTCTTCCCTCCTTGATAATGTCATGACTTGATAGTGACCCGCCGTGGTGCACTCCCGACATGATAACTTGATATGATAATTGATATGATAACTTGACATTATAATTCTTGATAGTGGCCCGCCGTGACGCACTCTTGACATGATAAACCTGACATAATCCTTCTCGAAATGCTGTTGTGACGGCTAACATGACACGACAAGAATGAATGACCTGGACACCGTGGACGATTGTGCTTGTACAAATAAACCAGTCTTGTCTTGCATAATGTCTAGGACTGGGACCCCTGAGTACCACGGTCAGGGGTATCCACTGAAATCGACTAAGGTTAACAACTAGAATAATTCAGTAGTCATGAGAGATTTCCCCAGTTACAGGCGATCCCGTTATCCCGGCCACAATTGTTTGGACTTGTAGCCTGCCGTCGAGTAGGGCATATTTTCAGCCCACTGTCATGTGGGGCACTTCATGAAACAATGTCTACGCACACTGTCATGTGGTGCACACCAAGCTACCTAATAATTATTGATAACTGTTTAATAAATCCAAGTCGCCTGGATAACCTGGATTAGCTACAGGGCTTGTGGCTGGAGGAACATCTTATTGCATATTGTTAGTAACTAGGCCTGTGATAACCCTAGTTAGTTAAAGTATCAAGCCGTACTTATTGCTTGGCCGTGATTGTTGGATGAAGAATAATCAGTCTAGTCTTGTCTTGATCTCGTACTTGATTTTTACAACCCTGGTCCTTGTTTGGTTTACAACCCCTGTCCTTGTTTGGTTTACGGGTTATAACCTGATTATATGAATAGTCCCATGGTTATCTCATCGTATATCACCTTCCCAGTCTAAGTCTTGTCTAAATCCACACTACCAAAATACACTCAATTAGCGACGGATATTTAGCGACGGATACCCAGTCGTCGCTACGTAGTCGATTATTTGGCAGGAATTGTGTAGAGAATTGGCAGGACATATCTTTGACTACGTAGCGACGGATATTCAGTCGGCACGTATCAAACATGGCGACTATGTGGCGACGGATTTTCTTTCGTCGCTATTCAGTCGCTATATATACGTACCAGACTTTAAATGAAACGACGGAGGGAACTTTTCGCAATTCCCCCCCAAATTCACTCTCTCCTCTCTCTCTCTCTCTCTCTCTCGCCGGTGTCGGCTTCGGTGATCGGCGTCGGAGTCGTCGGCGACGTCGGCGTCCTCTCCTCTCTCTCTTCCGAAGGTAACCGCCTCTCTTTCTCTCTCTCTCTCTCTCTCTCTCTCTCTCGGGGTCTGGGAGGCGGGCTTGGGGTTGTGGCGTCGGGCGGCTGGCTTGCACTACCAAAATAACCAACTTTAGCGACGGTCACATCCGTCGCGAATTCGTCGGTAACATAAATTACCGACGGCATAGCGACGGATATTTGATGAAAATGGCCGTCGGAAAATACGTCGTCGCTAAAATTTGTCCGTCGCTAAGCCGTCGGACAAATGATTAACCGACGGACTAGCGACTGATTACCGACGGTTGCCTTTCAACGGATTAGCGACGGATTAGCGACTTGTTTCCGTCGGTTTACATGGCATATAATATTAAAATATCCGTCGCTAAGCCGTCGTAAATAGGTCGGTAAAAGCATATCAGAGAGGTTTCTGATACGCAACATCGGTCGCTATTCCGTCGCCATCCCGTCGTTAACCTCGACGTTATAGCGACGGATTAGCGACGGGTAGGGCGTCGGCCTGGTTCTGGAAAGCTTCAATAATTCCAGAACCATGTCGACGGATAATGGGTCGCTAAGCCGTCGCTAGTCCGTCGTCATCCTCGACCGATTAGCGACGGATTAGCGACCCATTATCCGTCGCTAAGTCTCTGGAAACCTACCATATTTCCAGAACCATGTCGACGGATTTGCCGTCGCTAGGTAGTCGACATTCCGTCGCTAATATTAATTGTACCCAGTTAGCGACGGAAGTTCCGTCGCTAGTTGGTCGCTAGATCGTCGCTACCTGCAAATTTATTTCAACCAGTTAGCGACGGATTGTCCGTCGCTCGTCCGTCGGTAACTACAAATATTTATATAACCCAGTTAGAGACGGATTTTCCGTCGCTAGTAAGTCGCTCATCGGTCGCTAAAAAGATATATCCGTCGCTAATGAGTCGCTAGTCCGTCGCTAAATGCAACATTAATAAAAAAAATTACAGAAACATTCTATTTCCTTTTCGTAAATATTACACATATTCATAATATCCAATATCCAAACATCCATGTACGATCAACAAATATCCAAATATCCAAATTCATAATATCCAATATCAAACAGAAATATCCAAACATCTATGTACAAATATCCAAACACAAATACACAAATTCATAATATCCAAACATTCATGTACGCTTCCAAAATATCCAGAATTCAAAATCCAAAAACAGTACAAATATCCAAAAACAGTACAAATATCATTGAGATGGATCGCGTCGTCGTTCGGCTCTGCGGATGTACTCTTCCACCATGTACGCCGGCACCTGGGACAACACATGCTCTGGAAGCGTGCGGAGCTGCTCTGGCAACATCAAGTCCATGAGCCCAATGAGCGCAGTATCCGGTACCAGGCGGACCTCGGCAGAACGGTCAAATAAATAACGTCCAGGGTCGGAAGGACCGGCAACCGCACTAGACGGACCGGGAGCAGACGGATCTGGACCGGGAGCAGAAGAAGGACGCGGAAGGCGCTCCAGCACATCCGACATTAGACTCCACATTTCTGACATATCGGAGGTGAGAGTCGCAAGCTGCGTCCTCATATCGTCCGACGGGGGCGCGGGAGGAGGCGGGGGCGGTGGATATCTCGGAGTCGCGCCCTGCAACGACGCCGCCAGGGAACCTACGCCGTAGACGCGCCCTTTATTAAAGCCGCCGACAGACTCTACGAACACGTCGTCGTAGCGAGCGGCCATAGAAGAGGGCGTCTGGGTGGGCGCCGTTTCGCCGACAACCTCGGCAGGGGGCTCAATCTGACTAAGGGCCTCACGATATGCAGCCTATCCAATGAATGTGTTTATACTATAAGTTTTTCTAAGTTATAATCTAAATCCTATGTTTCCCTAAGTTATAATTTGAATCCTACGTTCACCTAATTAAGTTAACAATAATTATATTTCTAATATAAATCTCATAAACGTAATTACTTACATCAGTCGCCTGGGCCCTCGCGTCGACGAAGCTCCCGTCTGCCCGCCTCTTGTGTGTATGCAGGAATACATCGTAGGCGGTGACCGACTCCGGCTCTTTCCCCTCCTTTACCGTCCGTTGTGCCTGCATACGAAATATACGTCGAATTTAATTAACTACGTATATTAATAGTACCGAATTTAATAGTGAAATGAATTTGCGGTATCTCACCAAATCTGCACGCGTCGCTGCGTGGGGCCTTGAACCTCCCGTATGCAGACCAGCGGCCTGTCTGCTCGCCTTCGCTTTCTCTGATTTCTCCCTGTACTGAGCAGTATTCATCTTATCCAACATCTGCTCGTAGTACTCCTCCCGGAGCCACTTCTTCCTCGAATGCGCCGTACGAACGTCGTACACCGCATCCCGTATCTTCTTCCCGGCGGCGGCTTTGTAGGCCTTGCGAATCAACTCCTCGCGATGGAGGGGCCACCAGAACGTCGTCTGACATACAAATTAAATTATCACGTAATTAAAAAATTAGTGGATTAAAGAATAATTAATAATTAACCAAAAGATATATATATACCTTCATCTCCTCGAGCCAGACGTACTGCATGTTCTGAGGCACCTCAGAAAAATTGAGGTAGGGGCCATGGTAGTTTTCCCGGATAATTTGCCCGAGTATCCGGGCAGCATCATACGGGAAAAACCTACAAAGAAGCAAAGACTGGATTATTAACTTGAATAAATGAAACAAATTTAATAAATTAACTTAAATTTACTTACGTATCACCCGCGGGCCATAGCTCTCGTCGGTTCTCGCCTATCGGCCTCTCTGGAGGCGTCGGAGGATCCGCGGGTCCGCGGATGTACTCACCGGTAGCAGGATGAAGCTGAATCCGGGGGTACTCCGGAGCCCACCCTGCAGTAACTGATGGTGTACCCGCTGGTGCATCCGGGGGCAGAACGGATCCGCTAGCGGATGGAGTCTCAGGCCTCGATGAAGATGAAGGTCCATGCGCAGAGATAGATCGACGGCAGGAAGAGTCTGTGGCCGGGCTCTCCAGGTCGGGATCGGAGGACTCTATATCCGGGGAATGTGGAAGGCGACCACGACCGCTACCACCACGACCGCTACCATCACGTCCACGGCCAGTGCCGCTACCACCACGACCGCTACCATCACGTCCACGGCCAGTGCCGCTACCACCACGCCCACCACGGCCAGTACCGCCACCACCAGTACCACTACCATCACATCCACGGCCACTGCCAGCAGCACGAGTGGTAGTGACCATGACCTGTAAATAGAACACATAAATATAATTAACAATATAGAAGTATAAATGAATATAAAACTGAACTAAAATATATATACCAGCAGCAGGGCGGCGAGTGCCGTCAAGACAATGAGAACTAAGAGTGCCATCTGTAAAAAGAAAATCATACAATAAGTAGATGATCGAACGACAAAAACATAAACTGAAATAAGAATGTGTCCGTCTAAACTGAATTCACTAAGTTAGTTGTAAGTGCTTCTAATATATACCGATATTTAATCTAATCATCGTTATCGTCCTCGTCCTCATCGTCATCGTCATCGTTCTCATCCTCATTCTCATCGTCGACTTCATCTATATCATCATCCTCATCGTCGACTTCATCTGTATCATCATCCTCATCCTCATCCTCATCCTCTTCTTCTTCTTCTTCTTCTTTTTCTTCTTCTTCTTCTTCTTCTTCAGGCTCAATACTTGGGACAAGACGCCTCTTTCTCCCCTGGTTGACAGCTAAGTCTTGTATATCAACCTCTTCCTCCCCTCTATTTTCCTCAGCATGAGGTATATCGACATCTTCCACGTCCATGGTATCCGACTGTTGTCCCATGTATTGGGGCTTCTCGATCTGGTCCTCTTGGTATGCTGGGTCTCCAACGTTGAATGTATTTCTAGATTTAATCTTGCATACTGCCCACCAGTCAAATCGATCTCTACGACGCCTTGGGTAGCTTGTATAGTAGACTTGAACAGCCTGACTTGAACAGCCTGACTTACTATTTTCCATGCATATCGGACAAGACATATTGCCGTGCGTACTCCATCCCGACAGCATACCGTATGCTGGAAAATCATTGATTGTCCACATGAGTGAAGCTCTCATCTGAAAGTTCTGTTTCCTGGAAATATCATAGGTCGTGACGCCGATCTCCCACAGCTGTTTCAGCTCATCCACCAATGGCTGTAAATATATATCGATGTTCTTCGTCGGATTTTTAGGACCGGGTATGATAGCTGTCAGAAACATATAAGGAGTCTTCATACACATCCATGGTGGCAGATTGTAAGAGGTAAGAATGACCGGCCAGCATGAGTACTGAGATCCCGACTGTCCGAAAGGGGCGAAGCCATCAGCACATAGCGCCAGGCATACATTTCTAGGCTCTGCAACAAAATCTGGATGACACAAATCAAAATGTTTCCACGCCTCTCCATCCGAAGGATGTGACAATTCTCCTTCGTCCTTTATGCGTTCTTCGCTGTGCCACGTCATGTGTTCTGCTGTATTTAGAGACATATACATCCTCTGCAAGCGCTTCGTGATCGACAAGTAATGCATATACTTGTAAGGACGTCGTTTTCTAGTCGACTTTCCTTTTCCCTGTACTGGCTTGTAACGATCCGCATTACAGAAGCTGCAACTTTCTGATACGCAATTCTCTTTGTAGTACAACATGCATCCATTGCGACAAAAATCTATCTTCTCGTACCCCAGTCCCAGTTGTCGGACCATCATCTTTGACTTGTAGAAGTTTTTTGGTAGCTCTTTTGATTCCTTCGGTAACACCTCCTTGATTACTTCTGTGATCCGATTATAGCAAGCTTGTGGCAAGTTAAAATCAGACTTTATGTTCAACAACCGCATCGTCACTGACAGTGCGGAATGAGTCTCACAACCAGGATATAGAGAAGTATCTGCGTCCTGAAACATGTCATAGAACTCCTTCGCCTCGGGATTAGGATCCTCCGGATCAAAATTAGGCCCTGCCGCATCATACACCATATCTCGTGCAAGGTTCTGCAGATCTCCATAATCAACAGAGCATCCGTGGTTTTCGATGACATCCGTTGCAGCATTATCATCAAAAGCATAAGTAGCAGCTTCCGCAGCCTGTCTTTCCGAATATAGTTCACCTTGCGATGACCACAGGCCGTAATTACGTACGAAACCCTTACGGGTCAAATGATCTCTCACAGTCACCACTTCTTCGTAACGTCTATTGTGACATTTAACACATGGACACTTAATTTTGTTACCGTCCATGTACTGAGCTTTGCTCATTGCATAATTAAGAAATACTTCCACGCCTGCCTGAAAATCGTCACTCACACCAATTCTACTCTCGTGTTGCCGTTTGTACATCCATGTACGATCAACAAAATAATGACTCATCCTTAATTTGGATGTGAAAATCTGTATCGTAAGACAAACTAAACATAAGAATAGCCCGATACCGATACTCATAAATTTGGATTAGGGTTAGGATGTTAGATATAAGTGAACTAGGTGATGTAGAGTACAATATAGGGAACTGTGAATGGACTAAAAGTTGCACATGAGAAGGTTCAATGAAGGGCCCATAAATGGGTTCACATGATAAGTTAGTAAGAATCCACATCACTATACATACTCCCCCGTCTCAGGAGTGTGTCTGGCTCCTATTTAGAACAGCACAGGTCACAACATGTCCAGAATAGCAAAACAGAGCTCTACAATGTATATCGGTATCGGACTATTCCTACGAGTATTGGTATCGGCGATATCAATACTCGTGTGAATAGGAGATTGCAATATAAGTCTAAGCTATCTAGCTAACATGTATACTTGCATTTACATTGTATCATAACTTGTATCTAGTTACCTTGCTAATCATGTATATACTCTTAACATATATGTGAAGACACTATACTAACATGTATTTAAATCAAGGTTCAAAGTATCGGTATCGGAATCGGTATCGGACTATATATTCCTACGAGTATTGGCATCGGCGATATCAATACTCGTGTGAATAGGAGATTGCAATATAAGTCTAAGCTATCTAGCTAACATGTATACTTGCATTTACATTGTATCATAACTTGTATCTAGTTACCTTGCTAATCATGTATATACTCTTAACATATATGTGAAGACACTATACTAACATGTATTTAAATCAAGGTTCAAAGTATCGGTATCGGAATCGGTATCGGACTATATATTCCTACGAGTATTGGCATCGGCGATATCAATACTCGTGTGAATAGGAGATTGCAATATAAGTCTAAGCTATCTAGCTAACATGTATACTTGCATTTACATTGTATCATAACTTGTATCTAGTTACCTTGCTAATCATGTATATACTCTTAACATATATGTGAAGATACTATACTAACATGTATTTAAATCAAGGTTCAAAGTATCGGTATCGGAATCGGTATCGGACTATATATTCCTACGAGTATTGGCATCGGCGATATCAATACTCGTGTGAATAGGAGATTGCAATATAAGTCTAAGCTATCTAGCTAACATGTATACTTGCATTTACATTGTATCATAACTTGTATCTAGTTACCTTACAATATAAGTCTAAGCAATCTAGTATTGGTATCGGCGATATCGGTAGTATCGGCGGTATCGGATCGAAGTATCGGATTTTTTTGGTATTGGAAAACAAATAATTATTAATAAATTATTTATATTTAAAAACATATAATTTATACATTTAGGCATAATTTTAAGTGTTTTAAGTATTATTTCTTAGTAGTTTTGAAATTAAATGAAATTAAATTAAATGAAATAGTATTATTTCTTAGGATCGGGACATGCCAAACCGTATCCGTATCGGGGAATGCAACCCATTCCCCACCCCCCCGACCCCCCTGCCCCCATTCAACACCCCCCCCGACCCCCCTGCCCTCTCCATTACCCACCCCCCCGACCCCCCTGCCCCCATTCCCCACCCCCCCGACCCCCCTGCCCTCTCCACCCCCCACCCCCCGCCCCCCGACCCCCCTGCCCCCATTCCCGACCCCCCCGACCCCTCTGCCCCCATTCAACACCCCCCCGACCCCCCTGCCCTCTCCACCCCCCACCCCCCGACCCCCCTGCCCCCATTCCCCACCCCCCCGACCCCCCGACCCTCATTCCCCACCCCCCACCCCCTGCCCCCATTACCAACACCCCCCCGACCCCCTGACCCCATTCACCACCCCCCCCCCCGCCCTCTCCACCCCCCGCGAAGCCGACCCCCCCCCCCCACTCCCCCCCCGGCCCCAAAACCCAAAATTAGAGAAAGAGAGAGAGAGAGAGAGAGAGAGAGAGAGAGAGAGAGAGAGATACCTGGTAGAAAGAGAGAGAGAGCCGCGAGAGAGAGAGAGAGAGCCGCGCGCGAGAGAGAGAGAGCCGCGAGAGAGAGAGAGAGTTTTGGGGGGAATGAAAAATTCCCCCCCGTCGGTTCAATTTAAGTTAGGGCACAGAACCTAGCGACGGAATAGCGACGGAATAAATTAGTCGCTACACCGTCGCCAATTAAAAGGTGTTTTCCGACGGATATATCCGTCGCCAGTTAGTCGCTAAGTTCCCGCCAATGTTTTAAAGATTTTACCGCCAACATTTGCGACGAATAAGCGACGAAAAAGAATCCGTCGCTAACGTTCGTCGACTTAGCGACGGAAACCCGACAAATTTTTACATTTAAAATTGGAAAAAATTATGTTATGTTGTCTGTCGCTAATCCGTCGCTAAGATGTCGGAAACTGGTCGCTATTAGCGACGGAATACGTCCGTCGCTAAACTTCCGTCGGTAAAGTGGGGTATTTTAGTAGTGTTGGGTCGGAGGCTGGGCGGTGGGCTTGGGGCGGCGGCGTCGGGGGCTGGGCGGCTTGCTTGGGGCAGGGGCATCGGGGGCTGGACGGCTGGCTTTGGTCGGGGGCTGGGCGGTGGGCTTTTGGCGGGGGCGTCGGGGTCTGGAAGGCGGGCTTGGGGCTGGGGCGTCGGTGGCTGGGCGGCTGGCTTGGGTCGGGGGCTGTACGGTGGGCTTGGGGCGGCCGCGTCGGGGGCTGAGCGGCTGGCCTGGGGCGGGGTCTGGGCGGTGGACTTGGGGCGGGGTCTGGGCAGTGGGCTTGGGACGGAGGCGTCGGGGTCTGGGAGGCGGGCTTGGGGTTGGGGCGTCGGGGGCTGGGCGGCTGGCTTGGGGCGGGGTCTGGACGGTGGGCTTGGAACGGGGGCGTCGGGGTCTGGAAGGCGGGCTTGGGGTTGGGGGCTGGGCGGTGGGCTTGGGGCGTCGGGGGCTGGGCGGCTGGCTTGGGTCGAGGGCTGGGCGGTGGGCTTGGGGCGTCGGTGGCTGGGCGGCTGGCTTGGGTCGGGGGCTGGGCGGTGGGCTTAGGGCGGCGGCGTCGGGGGCTGGGCGGCTGGCTTGGGGCGGGTACGTCGGGGCTATTTACAACCGACGCACTGCCATAAGCACTCTTCATATATATATGCAACCGAACTACTGGACTGGGCGGCGGGCTTGGGGCGGCGGGCTTTGATCGGGGGCGGCGGGTGGCTTTGCTTCTCAAATTCATCTGAGTTTATATATTAGCTAAATAATGTGTTATCCATATTGGGTGTTCCATTAGTTTGGTGGTGTTTGGATTAGTAAATATGAATATGGGATTTGGATTCATGGTGTATATATATGTTCACTGTCTCAAGGACAGTGCGAGTTCTATCAGTTGTGTGCTTCTGTATAGATGTATATATCTATACATCTAGCTGTGATATACATATGTGTATGTGACAATCTCAGTTAGCGACGGACTAGTTACCGGTTAGCGACGGATATTTCCAGCTCAATTTGCATTAATCTACAGTACGACATGGTGATCAGGACATAGTCCCTGCAGCCGTTCGACTGGCGAGGCAGAAACTATGTAGCCGTAGATAAAGTTGACTGTCTTCCGACCCTCATCCCTCGGCAATGATGATACGACAACCTATCACTATATCTTATATAGTAGTAGATGATGTCTTAGTATTACATTAAGTGAGTTCATCTTGATTCTGTTATATCCTTCAGATACTAGATACGATAAGAACATATACTACACGATATGTATACAGAATATAGATAATTCACACTAATGTATGCTAGAATGAATTTTGGGTTGTGTTCTGAGCCATCCGTTCTTACACTTAAAACAAATAGAAGTTAGTAGTGTGAGAGCGCCGGAGAGAGTGAGAGCGCTGGAGAGGGGGAGGAGAGAGAGAGAGTAATTAATGGTACGACATGGTGAAGTAGTACTTTATTTTGGCTCCAGTTCCAGCTCAATTTACATTAATCTACAGTACGACATGGTGATCAGGACATAGTCCCTGCAGCCATTCGACTGGCGAGGCAGAAACTATGTAGCTGTAGATAAAGTTGACTGTCTTCCGACCCTCATCCCCTCGACAATGATGATACGACAACCTATCACTATATCTTATATAGTAATAGATGATGTCTTAGTATTACATTATGTGAGTTCATCTTGATTATGTTACATTCTTCAGATACTAGATACGATAAGAACATATACTGCACCATATATACAGAACATAGATGATTCACACTATTGTATGCTTGAATAAATCTTGGGTTGTGTTCTGAGCCATCCGTTCTCACACTTGGCAAAAAATTAAACTTTCTATACTTTATCGGCTTTCGAAAATGTACTCAAATTACATAATGGTTCCTTTAGTTAGCTTGCTTATGTTACAATTATATTATTTGTGACTATCGATCTTACCAGATGGTACCCATGACCCGAGGAGCGACATGTCGTTTGAGGAAAACAGTGAATGCTGAGGTGGCTCCTCCTACAGTTAAGGAGGAAGTGGCACCGGTTGCTAGTGAGACTGGGAGTTTTATTCGTCCAGCACCGGTAGCTAGTGAGACCGGGAGTTCTCTTCAAGCAGTCCTTGCAAGGGACGACATCTCTCCTCACGCCAAAAATCTCACTTTTTTGAGGTGGTTGCGTGATCGTATCACTGAGCGTTTGCGTGAGCAGCGTGGTTCTCATTAGCTATTAGTACTTATTTGTATTGGACTATTTGTATTAAATTGTTTTTGTATTAGACTATTTGTATTGGACTACATATATGAACTAGAACTGTGTCAATCTCTGGATTGTATTGGACTATGACACGGTGATCAGGACATAGTCCCTGCAGCCATTCGACTAGCGAGGCAGAAACTATGTATCCGTAGATAAAGTTGACTGTTCTCCGACCCTCATCCCTCGGCAGTGATGATACGACAACCTATCACTAGAGGATACTCTGAGAGATCCGTCTGTGTAGGACATATACTCTGAGATATCACCTTTACAAGAATGATATCAGTAGTGGGATCGAGTGTTGGAGGAGATACTATCAGAGTATACGTCCTACTCAGATGGGTCTCTCACCGTTACTATTTTTTCTGACAGCAAGGTAGATGTGCTCCGTCAACAGATTCTTGCTTCGAGCCAAAACTTTGCCCCGGAGCTCAAGTGGACATCCTTTGTGTAGAGCTCGAGTGAGAGGTTCCTGACAGCATGGTGGCCTCCTTTGTCAAAGTATCCGTGCTCATCCAACGTTGGTTGTGGGACGAACACGGATACTTTAACAAAGGAGTCCACCATGCTGTCAGGAACCTCTCACTCGAGCTCTACACCAAGGATGTCCACTTGAGCTCCGGGACAAAGTTTTGGCTCAGAGCAAGAATATGTGGATGGAGCACAACCACCATGCTGTCAGGAAAAAATAGTAACGATGAGAGACCCATCTGAGTAGGACGTATACTTTGATAGTATCTCCTCCAATACTCGATCCCACTACTGATATAATTCTTGTAAAGGTGATCTCTCAGAGTATACGTCCCTCTCAGATGGATCTCTCAGAGTATCCTCTCCGGTTGGGTTGTATTCTGAGCCATCCGTTCTCACAGAGGGTCCTATTTTGGATTCTATATTTTGTATTTTGGTTTCTGTATTTTGTATTTTGGTTTCTGTATTTTGTATTTTGGTTTCTGTATTTTGTATTTTGGTTTCTGTATTTTGTATTTTGGTTTCTGTATTTTGGCTCCAGCTCCATTTGCATTAATCTACGGTACGACATGGTGATCAGGACATAGTCCCTGCAGCCATTCGACTGGCGAGGCAGAAACTATGTAGCCGTAGATAAAGTTGACTGTCCTCCGACCCTCATCCCTCGGCAATGATGATACGACAACCTATCAGAATCCTCGACTCTCTTTCGCTTCTTGGATATGGGAACGGGTCCTCTTTGCCGGCCCGGAGCTCTGACTCGCACTCGTCGCCGCGCTACTGGTTTCCTCTCCTCCTCTGACGCGGGTCATAAGAAAAGAAATTTTGTACCTCTTCTTCACATAAACATCATTGCCGCCTTGTACTCGAGGCATTCGACTGGCGAGGCAGAAACTATGTATCCGTAGATAAAGGAAGGAAAAGATAAATTGAATTATAACGACGGATATTAGGTTACTCTTCAGGATAATTGATGTCTATTTTATATTAATTTGGTTTGGTCTACATGATTCTTGGATAATTGGTGTGCATTAAATTCGTATGTGCATATTTGGTCTATGTGATTGTTGGATAATTGGTGTACATTAAATTCGTATGTACATATTTAGCCTTAGATAAAGTTGACTGTCCTCCGACCATCATTCCTCGGCAATGATGATACGACAACGTATCACTATATCTTATATAGTAGTAGATGATGTCTTAGTATTACATTAGTGAGTTCATCTTGATTCTGTTACGTCCTTCAGATACTAGATAGATAAGAACATATACTACACCATATGTACAGAACATAGATGATTCACACTAATGTATGCTAGAATGAATCTTGGCTTATGTTCTGAGCCATCCGTTCTGATCAAGCATCTTCCTTCTCCTCTCCTCCATATGGCTCTGAACAAATCTGCTCCTCCCTCTACTTCCCTTCTTCTTATTTGACTCTCTCAGCCACATATGACATCCAGCTCAAGTGTAGAATCGGGGGAGAAGAAGTGGACAGGAAGAGGAGGGGAAAGCAGCACAGCCGGCGGCATGACCCGGAGGAAGTACAGAGGTTTTCTTCAAAAGCCGTAGGAGAACTATAAGGATATATCTTTTCACAACATGTCATCTTGTCAAAGACCCTTCATGTGAATATCATGTTACCGCGGTGTCGGAAGACTAACATGTCATAAATTTTTAAGCCGTGTGTTTTGATATAATCTTCCCAACTCTTTCCTCCTATGTAGTAATCTTGCATTATTACATAGCAGGAAAGAGTTTTGAGGATTATATCAAAACACACGGCTTAGAAAATTATGACATGTTAGTCTTTCGACACCGCGGTAACATGATTGTCACATTAAGGGTCTTTGACAAGGTGATATGTTGTGAAAAATATATTTTTCTAGTTCTCCTACGTCTGTTGAAGAAAACCTCTGTACTTCCTTCGGGTCATGTCGCCGGCTGTGCTGCTTCCCCCTCCTCTTTCTGCCTACTTCTTCTCCCCCGACTCTACACTTGAGCTGGATGTCATATGTGGCTGAGAGAGTAAAATAAGAAGAAGGAAAGTAGAGGGAGGAGCAGATTTGTTCAGAGTCGTGGTGGAGGAGAGGAGAAGGAAGATGCTTGATCAGAACAGATGGCTCAGAACACAAGCCAAGATTCATTCTAGCATACATTAGTGTGAATCATCTATGTTCCGTACATATGGTGTAGTATATATTCTTATCGTATCTAGTATCTGAAGGACGTAACAGAATCAAGATGAACTCACTAATGTATGCTAGAATGAATCTCGGGTTGTGTTCTGAGCCATTCGTTCCGATACTTGGCAATTAAGCCATTCGACTGGCGAGGCAGAAACTATAAGGCTACTTGCATGTTCTTCCAAATTTAAATTACAAGATTACTATATTAGGTTAAATAAATCACTAACCTCATCACGGTGAGTCTTGGTGTAGCACTCAAATATGGGGCACCTGTAATCTATGTGAGTTCATCTTGATTCTGTTACATCTTTCAGATACTAGATACGATAAGAACATATACTACACTATATGTGCAGAACGTAGATGATTAACACTAAATAGAATAAATTTTGGATTGTGTTCTGAGCCATTCGTTCCCATACTTGGCAATTAAGCATGTGAAATAGAACTGATCATGTTTAGTTTGTCTTACGATACAGATTTTCACATCCAAATTAAAATGGATCGTTACTTCGTTGATCGTACATGGATGTACTATAGCGGATCAACCTCCTGGACCGTAGGTACTTATAAGTATTGACTGTATCGAATTAGTATCGATCTATCATTTTGGTATAGGCCGTATCGGTTGGTATTGGTCTTAGCGAATTGGTATCGTCCTATCCGATATGTATCGGCCGTATAGCTAGGATTCATATTGGCCTTATCGATTTGGTATCGGTCATATCCGATAGGTATCGGCCGTGTTGGATTATTATATACCATTTCGGATTAGTATCGTGGAAGGTTTAGTAACAACTGTACTTGAATTTCTCTCTTCTAGAGCTAGATTACCATTGCAAGAGAGTCACGAGAGCGTAAATGGCCAGTTACAGAACATACATACTTCCTTTTCAATCTCGCTTTTCCTGATGGAAAAGGAAGTATGTATGTTACTGTAACTGGCCAATCACGATCTGGTGATTCTCTTGCAATGGTACTCTAGCTCGAGAAGAGAGAAATCCAAGTACAGTTGTTACTAAATCTTCCACGATACTAATCCGAAATAGTCTATACTAATCCAACACGGCCGATACCTATCGGATATGACCGATACCAAATCGATAAGGCCAATATGAATCCTAGTTATTCGGCCGATACATGTACATATCGGATGTAGGACGATACCAATTTGTTAAGGCCAATACCAATATGATACGTCCTATACCAAACCGATAGACCGATACTAATCTGATACACTAGATACTAAGTACATCTGGCCTATACCAGCGGATCCACAAATTACTGTACGATAGGCCCAACGACTCCAGTTACATCCGGTTATTGGTGAGTACATGATTACATAGTAATTCTGTTAGTCTTGTGATACAGATTTTTACTCTTTCATGCTACCAACGTCACAACTTTTCTAGTGCTGCTCCCTCTAATGATGATGAACGCAAAAAACCAACGTCAAAACTTTTATAACTTGAGTAAATTTCTTTATCCTATATGAAAATTTTTGTTGTCAGAAAGATGGCTCCTAGGACTCGTCGAGGTGGTGCTGCTAGTCGAGAAAGTGGTCGAGGCAAGAAACCCTTGGAGGTCGACACGGAGGAAGTCTCCGTCGTCAAACAAAAGTCGGTGACTGTTAAGGAGAAGGTGTTACCAAAGGTCGAGGACGTCAAGGAAGAACCGGTGACCATCAGGAAAGAGATTGCTCCCAAGCTTGAAGCTAAGGAGGAGCCACCGTCAGAGAGTAGTAGCATCGGGACCGACCCTCCTGTCCCTACAGAAGACCTCAACCAGATTGAGCCTTCGTATTCAAAGTGGCTGATAGAATGGTACATGCCTCAACGTAACTATCATCCCTGGCTGTGAGAATTCATCGTCTGACTTGTGGTCTTTGTTGAGGCCAAAGTCGATTTTCTTATGTGTTTTGGAATATTTGTGAAAATTTTGGAATATTTGTGCTATGATCGGATTATAACGATGGATATTAGGTTACTGTAACTGGCCACCTTTACAACCTATGTGTTTTGGAATATTTGTGAAAATTTTGGAATATTTGTGCTATGATCGGATTATAACGATGGATATTAGGTTACTGTAACTGGCCAACTCTTTCCTATATGTTTTGGAATATTTGTGAAAAATTTGGAATATTTGTGCTATGATCGGATTATAACGATGGATATTAGGTTACTCTTCCGGATAATTGATGTCTATTTTATATTAATTTGGTTTGGTCTATATGATTCCTGGATAATTGGTGTGCATTAAATTCGTATGTGCATATTTGGTCTATGTGATTCTTGGATAATTGGTGTGCATAATATATTTGGTCTATATGATTGTTGGATAATTGGTGTGCATTATATATTGGTTTGGTTTATGCAAATTTTTACGAAAAGTGAAAGCGCTGTAATTTTTTTCAAAATATTCTCAGTTAGCGACGGACTTGTGACCGTTTTGCGACTATTACTACCAGTTTCCGACTACTTTTCGACGGCTATTCCGTCGCTAACTGGAGATTTGAAAATATTTCCAGGTAGCGACTGATTGTCGACGGATTATCCGTCGGTATGGTACATTGTTCGACGGAATAGCGACTACCTATCCGTCGTACATGTTCTAGAAATACCAAGAATTTCCAGAAAAAGATCGACGGTTAATCCGTCCGTATTCCATCGATAAATATCGACGGAATAGAAACGACTTATCCGTCGCCATGTTGCTGGAAATGACATGAATTTCCAGAAGCTGATCGACGGATTTTCCGTTAGAAAACCGTCGCTAATCCGTCCTTTGTTATCGATCGCTAATCGACGGCTTAGCGACGGAACGATACGCTGTGATACGTTATTACGACGGGTTACTGACGAAATTTTACGTCGCTATTGTCTACACAGTTCAGTACTTAAAATTTGAAATGGACGAGAGTCCGTCGGAAATGCGTTGCTAAAGTTTCGTATTGTGAAGTCGAAAAGCGGTCGCTATTCCGTCGCTTCACGACTACGTAGCGACGGACCGTTATTAGCGACGAGCTGATTGCCGACGGATTTTTTTGGCCAAAATTTGTCGGTTATCGGTCGCTAATCGTAATTACCGTCGGATTGACGACGGATATGGCCGTCGCTAAATCGATAAATTTTGGTAGTGCCAGTTCCTAATTGTTCCAGGATAAAGGTTGCAGGGATTATCACTCTAATGTATTGTACTCTGTATTTTCACTCTCTGATTGTCACTTAATGGTTGTCACCTCTAGCAATAAATGATCAGAGACCAAGTTCTGTTCAGGCGAAGGGTTACAATCCCGGTCCTTGTTTGTTTTAAGGGTTGGAACCTGGCTTCCGGAACAGTACCTTCGTCCTCTCTTCGTATATTGCCTAGCTCTATTTATTTAATATGTTCTCCAGTTTACTTTATGTATGATGATCGTACTCCTTGCTCTTGTATAATTGCCTGTGATTGAGATACCTAGGATTGTTAAACCATAGGATTGACTGATGGCTTGTAGAGTAACCTCTATGTCTTGACAGCTTATACGTGATTTCAGAGTATTAACGTACTTTGGGATTGCGTAGCTGGCTATGTCTGCCCCCGCTCTCCGGTATTCTGGTTCTGGGGCGTGACATGGTTTTAGTGGTGGCCCATGCAGGTCTCGATTTTCAAATTTGTGGGGGTTACCACGTTTAGATATCTCAATCATGATTATCCTTATTGATCTCCTTCGGATTATTCTCTACCTCTGATACTTGACTTGATATCTGTTTTGATCGTTGGTCATTCCTCTTCCCATGAATTGATCTTGTGTCCTTCAACTTTCAAAGGCATTGTTCTTGATCCTTCTGATTATCTTGTTCGTGTTTTGTCGAGGACAGCTCAGCATTCTTCAGCCAGGCCAGTTATGGAGGATCAGTCTCAGCATGCAGGCAGAGATGTCAGTCCATCCCGATCAGCCAATCGCTTCCGTCTTCGTATCTTGAGACAGATGATAAAGTTCAAGCATCTGTTTCAACTACGATGACACGTCCTGGGTAGAGTCATGTCTTGAACTAAGTTATTGGTACTGACTTACCTTGAGGCTTGACTTTTATCCATTTTTTGGAATCAGCTTAGGCCAGCGAGGACGTTGGTTTCTACACAACTGTCTCAGGAGACATATTGATCCATATGCCTCCAACCCTTCTTGATCATGATTGTATTTGTTCTTGTGCATTTATTTACCGCTTACGCATTTATTTACATTACTGGTTGTTTTACTTTACTTATATGCCATGCTTGATTTATTGAGATTGTTGAGTTTCGTGGAGCTTTTGTTTTGTTATCTTGCTCGACTAACCTCAGGAAATTCCGAGGACGGAATTTTTCTAAGGTGTGGAGAGTTGTGAGACCCGTCTCACTGTATCGGTATTTTATACGGATACGTGTTTATTTGAGCCGTATTTCGTATTTATCGATTTGCGCAATATTTTAAAATTTTCCGAAGAGTTGGATTTTCATGACTTGGTTTAACTTGGATTTGGTTTCATTTGGTTCGGTTCCACTTTGACTTGGTTTGGTTTGGTTTAGTTTGGTTTCTCATGAGATGAGGTGTATGGCTCCTTCCACTGGCGTGGCATATTATATACATGTAATCATTGCTTCACGTGGAACATAAATTAAATGGTTCACGTAAACCTTTCTTCTTTATTGCATTAATTGTTTGGTCCCACATGGCTTTTATATGAATACAATTTTAGGCCACATGTGAAACCCGTAATTTCAGATAATTATTCATATAATTTAATTAGCTAATATAATTAATTATTAAATGTTAATTTAGGAAATTGTATTTTTATAAAAAAAAATATTAAAACTGGAAATTTTATCAAAACATGTAATTTTCTAATTAATTAATATTATGTTACTTAGATTAAAATTATTATTTTTCAAACTTGGAATTTTTGATTGTCAGGCCCAGACCCGAACCCAAAAACATTTTTTTAAAATTAAATTTTAGAGTTACAAAATATTTAGTTATTTCTCTAAAGAAAAATCATGTATAATTCTATAGCCCATTAGCTATAGTCTTTAAATCCATTAGCCCATTAGCTATAGTCTTTAAATCCTTTAGCCCATTAGTTAGCCTTTAACCATTAGCCTTTAAACCATTCTTTAAACTTTAGATAGAGAGAGAGTGATAACTCTCATTCTTTACTCACCAGCAAAGAAAAAGTTTTTTGCTTTCCTAAGCAACGACCTCTCGGCCGACCCTCCCTCTTCCCCTTCCCGAACGGTCAACAACCGTCTCCTCTCCTCCTGAGCCCCTTGGTTTCCGTAACTCCAGGTACTTAGTTCTATATAAACCCTCTCCTCCATCTTCCCCATCACCACTTTCCCTTTCCCAAAGACTTAACCCCAAACCCTAGCCGAGTTCTGGAGCCGATCCCGACCGCCGGCCCCTCCCCGAGCGGCGATCTCAGGCGCCGAACCATCCTTCCGCGGTCGCCTTACAGGCCGCACACCGCCCTAGCCGGCCGCCCCTCCGGCCAACCCGCTGGCAGACCCCCTACGCGGCCCTTTTTGGCCTCCGACAGCCCCGCGCCCGGCCTCCCGCGCCCCTGTTCGGCTCCGCTCGCGAGTCTCCAGGCCCATCCCGACCAGGGCCACCCTCTGCGTGGTTTTCCAGCACTGTTCCCTTCGGGCCAGAGCTTTCCGAACTCCGGCGAGGCGTGTTCCGAGTCCGAGGCAACCCTTCGGATTCCGTCAACTTGGGTAATCTCTGGTAATCACAGTAGTTCGTCCCCTGTCATGGTCTGTGATGATATTTTTTGGTCCGCGAATTTCTTCCGAAATTCGGTTTTCGGCTACGTTTTTGGTTTCGAAAATTTCGGAACCATTTGTTCTGTGATATTTGGTTCTGTTAATGGTTTGTTGGTTTCGGTTTTCCGAAAACTCTTCGGAAATAGTTCTGTGGATTTCTTCTGGAAGAAGGTCTTGTGATTTTCATATAAATTTTGATTTCGGATTTTTCGAACATTTTTTGGAAGGGTTCTGTACAGTTTGGTTTTGAAATTCCGAGGTTGTGGTTTCTCGGAATTCCCGAACTTTTCTTCGGAAAGGTTCTGGGAATTTTTGATGATTGTTTAGTTTCGGATTTTTCCGAGAACTATTTTCTGGTACCATATTTAGTTTTTGTGGTGTTTGAATTCCGATTTCTATTTCGGGTTTTCCGAACATTTTCGAACATGATCAGTGAATTTGATTTTATATATATATATGGTGATGGAATTAATTTACGGGTTATTTCCCTGGTTTGGGATATTGTTGGCGCATTTTTCCAGTTTTGGGTTATCCCGAAAATAGAGGGAATGCTGCCGAAATTTTCTATAAATTTTAATTATATAATTTTAAAATAGTTTTCGGAAAATAATATTATTTTGGACTTTTGGGCGACGACCGTAATTGGTTAATGGGCTCTAGCTAAGTGCAAACGAAACCGGTTTCGCCCGGACGTTGAGACATTAGCCTATATGATGATTGGACCAAAAATCTAAGACTCACTATTATAATTATTTTAATTTAAATTATTAGTTTATTTATAATTAATTTGTAGGAAGATTACAAGACTAACAAGTTTTTTTCTTATTTTAATTCATTGGCTTGTAGGGGCATAAGCCCATTTACTTTTCTGCAAATTTGTAATAATTAGTAATTATAGTTTTGGATTTTTCTGGTTATTGTTCAGACGCGTAATTTAGGGTAAATAACTATAGAAATTTTAGAAATTTACGTTATTTCTCATTTAATAAGAAAAATGTATTTTTATATATAAATATAAATACCAAGTTTTTCGAATAAATTGATAAATGCAAGTTTTTCCAGAATTAAATATAAATTGATGTTTCTTAATTGCAACGAACTAATAATCGCGTTTTGGTTGTGATAGCTAAATAAAGACTAAAATTGACTAGGACACAACTAGAGATTGCAACTAGTATAGTATCATTGGCGTCTTTGGTTTTTCTGAGACAAGTTTCCGAATGTAGGATTTCAAGAAAGAACCTGAATTTCCATTCCGACGTATCGACCCGTCCAGTCAAATCAATTTGAGGCAAGTACATTTTTGTGGTAGATTACAATTAGTTAATAATTGTTTTAATGCAAGTTTAAACCACGATACAACACGGAACTCTCTTTGAGAGCATTGACTGTAACTACTGTACCTATTGGGGACTGGGGGAGTAGTGTAGTGGATATGACCACATCCAATTAGTATAACTGAATGTATTAGCTTACCCCTCAAACACACGGGGATAAGCCATACCATATCACTAGGATATTATTGTAACAAACCCAATCCGGTCATATTCATTACCTATTCATATCACACTGTTTTAACTGTTGGAAAATCATTTATTTTCAAATTATTTAAAAGTGCATAATTCTATTATTAATTTCAATTGTTAAGATATCATGAATTTGTACTTGTTTGCCATTAAAATCGTTTGATTGCAAATCTTAATACAAACAGAACAGTGTTACAATATAGGACTTAGATGTAGTCCTAGGAGTACACTTTTGTTTAATCTGGGTCCTAAGTGCCAATGGAGCGAGTGGTAATACGTTGACTCCGTTGACGGGCTGACGACGGTTATCGGTTCTCTGAAGGTGTAGATTGCTCTGGATACTGGAGCTGGCTGAGAGGATGAAGACGTTGAGTGTCTGTATCTGCTTCTCTGATGATCTCTGTCTGGATTGTTCGTATGTATGTCTCTCTGTGTGTGTGTAAGGAGGGGATGATTCCTCCATTTATAGCTGGGCAGGTTGGCTGCTCATGCGCGCATATGTAGGATGCGCCGGTGCGTGGGGACGCCACGTAGAGATTGCTGATGGTTGAATTCTTCATACTGCTGTTGTGAGCCGGCATGTAGCAGAGGAGAAGATCTTTCTGTTGCTGATATCTTGGATGAGTTGAGTCAAAGGACACGTGTCGTCGACCCATGGCTCAGAGATCTCTGATTTGGTGGGGGGATGATTTGGTGGGATGCGCCTTGGATTGGGCGCATGATGAGATTTTGGCTCGTGTCCTTTAAGAGTCACGAGCCGTTCTGGGCGCATGGCTTTTGAGGCGCATGCAAGCGACTTTCCTTCTGTCTTTCGGGATCAGAGATCAGTCTGGAGCGCATGGCTTTTGAGGCGCATGTAAAGCTTCAACTGGAGACTCTTCTTCTGTCTTTAGGGATCAGTGAAGGGTCTGAGGCGCATGGCTTTCGAGGCGCATGCAGGTTTGGGCGCATGGCCGCGGAGGCGCATGCGGGTGGTTGGGTGGCCACGTGGCAGTAGCCGTCGGAGGGAAGTAATGATGATGCTGACGTTGGCGATGCTTCATCTTCTGAAAAAGCTGCCGACTGTTCAGGCTTTGGGAGACGTGCTGCCAACTCTGTCAGTAGCATTTAATGTTGGTGACATTCGATGGACAGCTGAGTGGGCGCGTCGGTTGACGTTCCACTAGGCGTATGGAGACGTATGGGGGCGCATCCCCTGTGATGCGCTTGGTGCTGAAAGGCGCGTCTGTGTGATGCGCTTGACGTTGAGGGGCGCGTCTGTGTGATGCGCGATCTGGCCGGCACATCTGCTTCGTGACACGTCTTCATTGATCCAGCTATTGAGTTCTTCGGGGCTTTGATTGCTCTCCGACTTAGCTGAATTCGAAGGGGGATTCATTCATCATAAATACAAGTTCATTGCACTGACATCGGGAAGGTTGCCACTTGGTGCATGGGTTTGATTTGCCCTGGCCTATGAATAGCAACAGTTTGAGAGAGTTTTGTTGTCTCTCCCTCGACTTCTCGACGAAGATGGATTCGACTGATCCTCCTCCTTGGCAAGACGTTGTACTGTGGATGATGGTTCTCCTTGTTCGAAGAAGCTTTGACGGTGAACTCCTTCAGAAGATAAGAGCCCCAGGCGGGTAGATGCGCATGTGCGTTGACGAGGAAGTGATTCACTCTGACGGGGCGGAGTGATGCGCTGGGAGACAGGTACAACAGGTTGCAACTGTTGGAACACAGACTGCCTTGGTGGTGGAGCCACTGTCTTGCAGTAGCAGCAGTTGATGGCGACCGTAGCACAAGTGTGCCTAATGAGGGGTGCATTATGCTTGTTGGTCGGCTCGCCTGATCGGTGCTTGTGAGTGATCACGTTGCACAGATCGTTGGAGGAGAGTGCCACCTTCGCACCCCCTTCAGGCACATGGCAAGGCCAAGCGCCGGGGTGGTTAAATGAGTGTTGCGCCCCTGATTTAATACCAAACAAGCATCCCGATCAGTAGTGGGGAACCACAGCATTTGAAGTAACTTAAACGGACCTCAAACGCACAACCAGAGGAGGCGCGGGAGTTCAAGACCACTGGATTTGCCTTACTCGACTTGATTGTGCACGCAGTAGATGCGCCCAAGTGAGACAAGGACTTTGAAGGTCGGCTCGTTCTCGGCGCCGCAGCACTCGAGTCGACCTTGTACAACTTACCATCAGCAGCGCGCATGATTGTGAGCGCATGCTTCTGGTTTGCTGCTGGCATAGCACGTTTGGGACGCATGGCCTGCGCTGCCTTGGACTTCTTCGTACCAGCCCGTGGGGCACATAGTACTCAGATTCCAAATTATCCTCGCCATGACAGCGAGTGAAGAACTTGCAGCCAACCCAGAAGAATACTGCAACTTTTGTGGCTCGAACGGGCTCCCTGGATAATGGGCTCCCTTTTCTTTGTTTATTTTTTTGGTGCCGACTTCAAAGGAGGCAAGAGGGCTCTATATATAGAGTGGAATGAGAGCTCTCTTCTTCTTCTTTCCGATGTGGGATTAAAAGCAAGATCCCTCCTTTTTCATGCTTCTACAAGACCTCCTTCAAAGTTTTTAAAACTTTTGGACAAGTTTTGAAATACTTTGAACAAGAAGCATGAATGGTAGAGCTGTTTAGGTGTGACAATCCTATCAGAGGTAGTATGGACATGATAGGTTTGGGTACTTCCACTGAGGAATTTATGTGGACTTATCATCCATGGCGCACCTTGGTTTTAGGTATAGATTAATAAGTTGAGAGAGAAAGAGAGAGAGAGAGAGAGAACCAACATATTTACTCAGAGGTAATATGGACGTGGTAAATATGGTATTGATGGTAGAGCTTTCCTACTCAGAGGTGATATGAACGTGGTAGGAATGACTCTGGAGGGATATACGCGGAACTACTCAGAGGTAATATGGACATGGAAGATCTGCTGGGGATAGTGTAATCCTTTACTCTCCTTTTTTTTTAGAAATAAAGAAGTACACCATTGTCTTCGATGTGTTCATTTTTGCTTGTTATGAACTTTGATGATTTGTGTGGACCTATTATCTTTTGCGCACCTTGGCTTTTAGGTACAGATAATAAGTTTGAAGGTACCAACATGTTTGCTCAGAGGTGATGTGGACATGGCAATTATTGGGTTCAAATGATAGAATCATCCTACTCAGAGGTGTGATGGACGTGGTAGGAATGATCCTGGGGGATACGCTGAACAACTCAGAGGTGATGTGGACGTGGAAGTTCTGCGATCAATGTATGACAACGCAGGGGTTGTTTGTACGAGATGTTTACTCAGAGGTAATGTGGACGTGGTAAACATGAAGGGTAGCGTCGGCTTACGTATTGTAAGATTCCGCTTTGTAGGGTATAGAGGAACAACTCAGAGGTAATGTGAACGTGGTTGTCTTTCTACTGAAGGAAGCCACGGAACAGCTAGGTTCCAGAAGCGGATGAGTTTGTGGTAGGAGATTGTTTGTGAATCCCGATGATTGGGCCCACAGATCCCCTTGGGGAAGTACATGTCTGAAGGATGTCAAGAATAGTACTTCTTTAGGAACTTGCCGTTGATGGGCATCATGAACAAGTCCCCATTGGGTTTGCCGAGGCGGTAAGCACCGTTTGAGTATACCGTCTCAATGATGAAAGGTCCTTCCCACTTGGGCTCGAACTTTCCTGGTGTCTTGTGAGTTAACACCATTGGCCTTCTGACTGCTAGAACCAGGTCGCCAACTTGAAAAGTCCTCTGTTTGACCTTCTTGTTGAAAGCATGTGATATACGGGCTTGGTAGAGTTCGATGCGTTGTTGTGTCAGGAGACGCTTCTCATCGAGTGCCTCCAGTTCCCGCAGACGACGACGTTGATTGTCCTCTTCTGTGAGTTTGTTTGTTATTGCCACGCGGAGTGAGGGTATCTGGATCTCGAGAGGCAGTACCGCTTCGCTCCCGTAGACCAGAGAGAATGGTGTGTTGCCTGTCAGGGTCCGTACCGTTGTACGGTAGGCCCAAAGGCATTCGCCAAGCTTTTCATCCCAGTCGCGTTTATTGGATGACACGACCTTTTTGAGTAGCCTGACGATGGTTTTGTTGAACGCCTCTGCTAACCCGTTTGCTGCCGAATTATAGGCGGTGGATGCCACATTTTGAATGCGGTTCTTGTCACAGAACCTGCTAAAAATGTGGCTGATAAACTGAGGACCGTTGTCATGAATGATCCACCGGGGTACTCCAAAACGGTAAATGACATGGTGTTTGATAAAGCTGACCACCCTGGAGCTCTTTACTTCCGCCAGTGGGACTGCTTCTGTCCATTTAGAGAAGTAATCGGTGATGGCCAGGATGAAGCGGTGTCCTCTTGATGAAGGAGGGGTGATAGGTCCCACAATATCCATGCCCCAGGCTTCGAAGGGCCAGGAGGCGACTGTAGGATGTAGTAGTTCAGACGGTGTATGTATGAAGTCAGCATGGAGTTGGCATGCGTGACACTTCTTAGCATATTCAACAGCGTCGGTGGCCATGGTTGGCCAGTAGTAGCCCATACGTCGCAGTCGATCCTGTAACTTAGGACCGGGTTGATGAGCTCCGCAAGTTCCGTCATGAGCTTCTCGGAGGGCTTCGGCTGCTTCTTCGTTGGACAGGCATCGAAGGAGGAGCCCATCGAAGGAACGTCGGTACAGCGTTTTAGTAGCTGTGTCGTAGTAGAATCGATAAGAGCGTCTCCTGACTGAGACGGCTTCCTTCGGGTCCTCTGGAAGAATTTCGTAGACAGCAAAGTTGATGAACAGGAACCTCCAGTCTCGGACATTAACACCAGCGTTCGTCGGCATAGCGTGGGCCACTTGCAAGCACAGGTTGTTTCTGGGACAAATCAAGTCTCGGCCTGTTACCGTGACATAGTGTTGAGTCCCAAAGGACGCTGCCAATGAGGCTGCGAGGCCAGCCAGAGCGTCAGCCTCCAAGTTTTGTAGACGAGGCACGTGTTCGATGAAGAACCCGGTGAAGGTTGAAATGATGTTCAATACAACTTCATGGTAAGGGATCAGATCTTCATGGCGAACCTCGTACTACCCTCGAATCTGGTTCACGACGAGTTTTGAGTCACCGTAGGCTTCCAGATGGTCCACCCCCAGCTGTTGTGCGAGTTGGAGTCCCATGACGAGTGTATTGTACTCGGCAACATTGTTGGAGCACGGCTTCGAAAGGGAGTAAGCACGCTGGATGACTAGCTGATCGGAGGAGACTAAGACTACCCCCACTCCTGCGATGATTTGGCCTTTGGGGCCTGTTCTCGAAGCGCCATCGAAAAACATCCGCCAAACGGAGCTTCCTTCGGTGACGTTGGATTCTTGGACCTCATCCGGGATGTCTTCATAGAGTTTTGAGGATTCTGGGATGGGGTGTGCAGCTAAAAAGTCAGCCAGAGCTTGACCTTTAACAGCTTTTTGCGGGACAAACACCATATTATATGGTGTTAGCAAAATCACCCATGTGGCTAGCCGGGAGTTTAATGATCCTGGCTTCGTCATGAGGACTCTGAGTGGATTGACTCGGGAAATGACATGAATTGTCTGGCCCGAGACATAATGACGAGTCTTCTGGATGGCAAACACCAAAGCCAAGCACTCCTTTTCAACAGGTTGTACCGATGTTCGGCCCCGATGAGCGTTCGACTGAGGTAGTAGATTGCTTGCTCATAGCCTGTATCGCTGTTTTGAGCCAGCAGAGCGCCAAGGGAATGATCCATGGCACGGACGTAAAGAAGAAATGGTTTGCCCGCGACAGGTGCCACTAGGACTGGTGGGCTCGTCAAGTAGGCTTTGATGTCGTCGAAAGCCTTCTAGCAGTCCTCTGTCCAGACATAAGAGACTCCCTTCTTCATGAGCTGAGTGAAGGGTTGACATTTATCGGAAAGGTTTGCTATGAACCTCCGGATGTATGCCAGACGTCCCTGCAAGCCTCGAAGTTCTCGAAGATTCTTCGGAGGGTCCATGTTGAGGATGGCTTTGGTCTTCTCGGGATCAACATGAATGCCTTTCGCCGTGATGACAAAGCCCAAGAATTTGCCGCTAGAAACCCCCAGGAAGGATTTAGCGGGGTTCATTTTGAGTTGATGTGCCCGCATGAGATCGAAGACTGTCTTCAAATCCTGTCGGTGATCTCCTTTGAGGCGGCTCTTGACTGCGATGTCGTCAACATAGCATTCGACTGTTTTACGAAAATGTTGACGGAAGATGGTGCTCATAGCTTGTTGGTATGTTGCACCGGCGTTTTTCAAGCCGAAGGGCATTACTGTGTAGCAAAAAATACCCTTTGGAGTCCTGAATGACGTGTATTTCGCGTCATCGGGGAATATCTTGATTTGATTGTAGCCTGAATACCCATCCATGAAGGACATGCGTTCAAAACCACATGTGTTGTCGATCATCACGTCGGTGATCGGAAGCGGGAATTCGTCCTTCGGGCAAGAAGAATTGAGGTCCCTGAAGTCGATACAGACTCGTATCTTCCCATTCTTCTTGGTGACAGGTACGACGTTGGTTACCCAATCTGGGTGTTATTTCTCACGGATGAAGCCGCTAGTCAAGAGTTTGTCCACCTCCTGATCGATGGCATTCATGATGTCCGGATGAAAACGTCGTCGTTGTTGTTTGATAGGTTTGGCATCAGGTAAGATGTTCAACCTATGCATTACGATCTGTGGATCGAGTCCTGGCATGTCTTCGTAGCTCCAGGCAAAGACGTCGATATACTCTTTAGCCAGCTGGATTAAAGCCTCTCGGTCTTCTCCTTCTAGGCTTTTGCTGACGAAGATGGGTTTGGAAGAAGATCCGTCCCCAAGGTCGATCTGCTCGACTTCGTCTTCGTAGAAGGTTCACGTAACTCAAAACGAGACTCCCATTGCTCTCCTAGGCGTTGAGCCCAGGGTTCTTCTTCGAAGGGTTCCGGCGTTTGGTCTTCGCCTTCACCTTTTTGAGGTTGTGCTGACGTCATGTTAGCTGACAGCACTTTTCTGAAGACTGATCCGATACTGGTATCAGAATCCCAAGTCGATGCCTCGGACGAGTGGGAATGTTCTACGTCTTCTACGTCTGAGCTCTCTGGGGTTGATGGCGGCGTGACATAGCCTATCTCCCGTCGAGTTTTGTTGTAGTAGTCTTGCGGCCTTCCTTTGGGTGTTGAACATTGGAGAGGGAGAGGTCGAGACTGCTGCCTTAGTTCTCCTTGATTGGCTTTTGGACGAGGAATTGCCGGTCGCCTTCCGGAGAGATGAGGAGTTGGAGACCACATTGCATGAAGCAACTCTTGGCTCCTCTTCTGTTGACACCTTCTTCCCAAGGCAATGTCGGAGGGGTATCGATGACTGTAGTCGCTGGAAGACTGCCTGCCTTGGTGGTACTGCCGTCTTGCCACAGCAGTTGATAGTGACCACCGCACAAGTATGCCCCGTGAGAGGCTCATCGTGCTTGTTGGTCGACTCTACTGACCGGCACTTGTGAGTGATCACATTACGCAGGTCATTGGAGGAGAGTGCTACCTTCACACCCCCTTCAGGCGCATGGCAAGGCCAAACGTCGGGGCGGACAGGTGAGTGTTGCGCCCCCTGATCTAATACCAAGCAGGCATCATGATCAGTAGTAGGGGAACAACATTTGAAGTGACTTGAACGGACCTCAAACGCACAACCAGAGGAGGCGCGGGAGTTCAAGACCACTGAATTTGTCGCACTCGACTTGGTTATGCACGCAGTGGATGCGCCCAAGTGAGATGAGGACTTTGAAGATCGACTCGTCTTTGGCACCGAAGCACCTGAGTCGACCTTGTACAGCTTGCCATCGGCAGCGCGCGTGATTGTAAGCACGTGCCTCTGGCCTGCTGCTGGCATAGCACGCTTGGGGCGCATGGCCCGTGCCGTCTTGGATCTCTTTGTACTAGCCCGCTGGGGCGCATAGTACTCAGCATCCAAATTCTTCTCGCCATTACAGCGAGTGAGTCTGTCAAAGACAGAGACTTTTTGTGGCGCATCAGAGGTGATGCGCGGGGCTTTGGCTGCGCCCCTGCTCCGTCGATGCATCTTTCTCGTCTGAGAGGGAGATGGCTGGGGAATGTGGTCAGCTGCACGTTTCCCCGAGAGATGCGCTGCATCAGCGGGCGCACCTTGGTTGCTGAGAACGTCAGCAGGAAGGAAGGGCTGGATTGGCACATCCCCTTCAGTGGTGGTGCCCGAGGCGTCGACTTTGCGCACCCAGACACGGCGGGTCTTCTTCGACTTCGGCAGCCGCTTCGAAGGACTCGCGCTTCCTTCAGAAATGAACTCCTCGTACGCCTGTTGATTGAGGCGCACGACCAGCATCTTGTGGGAGGAGCCCACCTTCACGTCGTCGGCCTGTGACACGACTTTCTCGGAAGAGGAGAAAGAAGTCTCCAGCAGAGTCGCCAGCTTGTTTGCCATTAAAATTGTTTGATTGTAAATCTTAATACAAACAGAACAGTGTTACAATATAGGACTTAGATGTAGTCCTAGGAGTACACTTTTGTTTAATTTGGGTCCTAAGTGCCAATGGAGCGAGTGGTAATGCGTTGACTCTGTTGACGGGCTGACGACGGTTATCGGTTCTCTGAAGGTGTAGATTGCTCTGGGTGCTGGAGCTGGCTGAGAGGAGGAAGACGTTGAGTGTCTGTATCTGCCTCTCTGATGATCTCTGTCTGGATTGTTCGTATGTATGTCTCTCTGTGTGTGTGTAAGGAGGGAATAATTCCTCCATTTATAGCTGGGCAGGTTGGCTGCTCATGCGCGCATATGTAGGATGCGCCGATGCGTGGGGATGCCACGTGGAGATTGCTGATGGTTGAATTCTTCATACTGCTGTTGTGAGCCGGCACGTAGCAGAGGAGAAGATCTTTCTGTTGCTGAGATCTTGGATGAGTTGAGTCAAAGGACACGTGTCGTAGACCCATGGCTCAGAGATCTCTGATTTGGTGGGGGGATGATTTGGTGGGATGCGCCTTGGATTAGGCGCATGATGAGATTTTGGCTCGTGACCTTTAGGAGTCACGAGCCGTTCTAGGCGCATGGCTTTTGAGGCGCATGCAAACGACTTTCCTTCTGTCTTTCGGGATCAGAGATCAGTCTGGGGCGCATGGCTTTTGAGGCGCATACAAAGCTTCAACTGGAGACTCTTCTTCTGTCTTTAGGGATCAGTGAAGGGTCTGAGGTACATGGCTTTCGAGGCACATGCAGGTTTGGGCGCATGGCCGCAGAGGCGCATACGGGTGGTTGGGTGGCCACGTGGCAGTAGCCGTCGGAGGGAAGTAATGATGATGCTGACGTTGGCGATGCTTCATCTTCTGAAAAAGCTGTCGACTGTTCAGGCTTTGGGAGGCGTGCTGCCAACTCTGTCAGTAGCATTTAATGTTGGTGACATTTGATGGACAGCTGAGTGGGCACGTCGGTTGACGTTCCACTAGGCATATGGGGACGTATGGGGGCGCATCCCCTGTGATGCGCTTGGTGCTGAAAGGCACGTCTGTGTGATGCACTTGACGTTGAGGGGCGCGTCTGTGTGATGCGCGATCTGGCCGGCACATCTGCTTCGTGATACGTCTTCATTGATCCGGCTATTGAGTTCTTTGGGGCTTTGATTGCTCTTCGACTTAGCTGAATTTGAAGGGGGATTCATTCATCATAAATACAAGTTTATTGCACTGACATCGGGAAGGTTGCCACTTGGTGCATGGGTTTGATTTGCCCTGGCCTATGAATAGCAACAGTTTGAGAGAGTTTTGTTGTCTCTCCCTGGACTTCTCGACGAAGATGGATTCGACTGATCCTCCTCCTTGGCAAGACGTTGTACTGTGGATGATGGTTCTCCTTGTTCGAAGAAGCTTTGACGGTGAACTCCTTCAGAAGATAAGAGCCCCAGGTGGGTAGATGCGCCTGTGCGTTGACGAGGAAGTGATTCACTCTGACGGGGCAGAGTGATACGCTGGGAGACAGGTACAACAGGTTGCAACGGTTGGAACACAGACTGCCTTGGTGGTGGAGCCACTGTCTTGCGGTAGCAGCAGTTGATGGCGACCGTAGCACAAGTATGCCCTATGAGGGGCGCATTATGCTTGTTGGTCGGCTCTCCTGATCGGTGCTTGTGAGTGATCACGTTGCACAGATCGTTGGAGGAGAGTGCCACCTTCGCACCCCCTTCAGGCGCATGGCAAGGCCAAGCGCCGGGGTGGTTAAATGAGTGATACGCCCCTGATTTAATACCAAACAGGCATCCCGATCAGTAGTGGGGGAACCACAGTATTTGAAGTAACTTGAACGGACCTCAAACGCACAACCAGAGGAGGCGCGGGAGTTCAAGACCACTGGATTTGCCTTACTCGACTTGATTGTGCACGCAGTAGATGCGCCCAAGTGAGACAAGGACTTTGAAGGTCGGCTCGTTCTCGGCGCCGCAGCACTCGAGTCGACCTTGTACAACTTACCATCAGCAGCGCGCATGATTGTGAGCGCATGCTTCTGGTTTGCTGCTGGCATAGCACATTTGGGACGCATGGCCTGCGCTGCCTTGGACTTCTTCGTACCAGCCCGTGGGGCACATAGTACTCAGATTCCAAATTATCCTCGCCATGACAGCGAGTGAAGAACTTGCAGCCAACCCAGAAGAATACTGCAACTTTTGTGGCTCGAACGGGCTCCCTGGATAATGGGCTCCCTTTTCTTTGTTTATTTTTTTGGTGCCGACTTCAAAGGAGGCAAGAGGGCTCTATATATAGAGTGGAATGAGAGCTCTCTTCTTCTTCTTTCCGATGTGGGATTAAAAGCAAGATCCCTCCTTTTTCATGCTTCTACAGTACTTTGCTCCCTCCTGACTGGAGACTATATTTTTAGGTTCTTATGAGGATGCAGAGCTACTGATTAGTATCTACTATGACCCTGAGCTATACCCTGATGTGCTTCCTGAGGATGGCGTACCTGATGATGATGTTGCTTCTCTTTAGATGCTATTTTTTCAGTTTGATTGTTTTTGTCTAAAAACAATGTTATTTCAGTTGGTGGTTTTAAGATTGTACTTTGTACTGAACAAGTTTTAATTTATCGAATAATAAAGATTGTGGCAAATTAGATTGAGTTGTTGATTACCTGCATATGGAAGACACAGCTTACTGTCGCCGTCTCAACAATGGTGCAGGCTGGGCATGATCCGATTCGACCCAAGTAATTGGGACCGGGTCGTGACATATTTTTAGTAGTGGCCCATGCAGGTCTCAGATCAACAACTTAGGAAAACCTATCTAGAGACAATTAGAACACTAGAACATTGATTTGTCACAATAATAGGTCCGAATTATATATGTAAATATTTTTGTTTGATTATAGATTGGTAGGCTACCTTGCTTATGTTTATATCCTAAACCTTCCAGAGAATGGCCACTGACAAGACCAATCTTGCTGGCGAAGGGGTATCTTCACCCTATCATACCCCACCACCTCAATCAAGTTCGGAGCCTACACCTCGGCAGCTGGCCGACCGTCCCCATAATACAACGACGGATCCATCATCTTCCCAGACAGAGATACAGCCCTCTGTGGTTTTGTCCACTCCAGCTGCCCCTTCGGTACCTGTGGACCCCACCGACCTCATAGGTCTGCTAAGAGGAGTGCTAGAAGCCCAGAGAACTCAAGCTGAAGCTCATCGCGAGCAGACGACGATTATGAGAGAAGGCATGGAGAATGCCCATAACGTTGCAATGGCTGCACCGGAGAGAGGAGAAGCAGCTCAACAGGAACCAAGGCCTGCCAAGGTAAACATAAATTTAAGGATTAATTTATGTAACATTAAGGCCATATAAATTAATAAGGATCATATTGCCAAGGTGGGCGATATTGAGAGTTTCAAGAAGCAGAACCCTCGACCCTTCAAGGGAACCGAGGGAATCGTCTATGCTGATGAATGGCTCGATAGTATGGAGCGTCTCCTAAGCGTCGCTCGACTTCCAGAAGACCTCAAGGCTGAAGCAGTGGGACTCCAACTGCAAAATGTAGCAAGCACCTGGTATCGAAATAAACTCTGACTCCAGGATAGGCAGATTGACTGGGACACCTTTAAGAGGTTGTTCAAGAGGAAGTTCTTCCCAACATCAGAGTTGCGGGAGATGGAGAGGCAATTTCAGAACCTGAAGCAAGGAAATATTATTGTTGGAGAATATGCGGCAGAATTCGGCCAACTCAGCCGTTTTGCCAAGAACCTGGTGGCTGACCCTGAAGACCATACTGAAAGGTTTAGACATGGGCTGAGAGAGGAGATCCGCACCCATGTGATCTCAGGAGGTGCTAAGACCCATGAAAAGATCCTGGAGCGAGCTCAAGATATAGAGAAGAGCCAACCCGCTCGCTCAAAGAGGGATTATCCTGGAACTAACAACTTCCAGGGTAATCAGAAGAGGCCCAACAACAACAACAACAACAACTGGCCTTGCCATCACCAGCAGCAGAACCAACAGGCAAGGAACAATGATAGTGCACCTCAGAGGCAGATCCCTGTCTGCGACTATTGCAAAAGGCTGGGGCATCAAGCAAATATCTGCAGAAAGAGACTAGGACATTGCCTAGTCTGTGGGTCTTCCACCCACCAAGTGAAGGACTGCCCCTCGGTGGCCCACCGGACTGGAGCAACTCAACAGAAAGGTCCTCTGCCCATTCAGCAACAACAATTTGGACAGCATCAACAGAAGACTGGACGAGCTTTTGCCCTAGCAGCAGAGGAACAAGAGCCATAGCATGAACATACAGCTGATGTCATCGCGGGTTTCATTTATGTGCATTCCTATCTTGCCTTAGCTTTATTTGATTCAGGTGCATCACATAGTTTTATATCCACAAAATTCATCTCTGCACACCACATAGATACGTACTTTAGCAAGAAGATATGTAGAGTTATGACCGGTGGAGGACCCCTAACTATCACTGAGACCTGTAATTGCCCTATCACCATATCAGGCCACCAATTTATAGCACCTTTACTTGTGATGCCCTTACCCAATTATGATATAGTCCTAGGGATGGACTGGTTGAGTAAGCAGCATGCGCTGATAGACTTTCACAGAGGATGTGTAGTCTTCAGCCTATCTGGAGAGCCGGAGTTTGAAATCTCTCGAACTCCGGAGGATATGGAGTGTGTTACCTACACCTCTATCACAGAAGAATTCGGACCTCCCCATCCTATCATAGCAGAATTTATGGATGTCTTTTCTGATAGTCTTCCCGGGTTACCCCCAGACCGAGACATAGAGTTCACCATTGACCTAGTCCCCGGCTCTTCCCCTATTTCTAAGGGATACTACAGAGTCAACCCGAAGGAGGCCAAGGAGATGAAGGATCAGATCAATGAACTGAAGGCTTTAGGATTTATTCGAGACGGAGCTTCACCCTGGGGAGCACCTGTCTTGTTTGTTTCCAAGAAGGACGGAACTGTGAGGATGTGCATCGACTACCGGGCACTGAACAATATCACCATCAAGAATAAGTACCCTCTGTCCCGGATCGATGACCTATTTGACCAACTCAGTGGAGCCAAGGTGTTCTCGAAGATTGACCTCAGATCCGGCTACCATCAAATCAAGGTCAGGAAGGAGGACATTCCCAAGACGGCGTTCAACACCAAGTATGGGCAGTTTGAATTCTTGGTCATGCCGTTTGGACTGACGAATGCTCCTGCTGTATTCATGAACCTTATGAACAAGGTTTTCCATGAATACCTAGATCAGTTTGTCGTTGTCTTCATCGATGACATTCTGATCTATTCGAAGACTGAAGAGGAGCATGAGGAGCACCTCAAAAAAGTTCTGGAAACTTTGAGGAAAGAGAAGTTATATGGTAAGCTATCCAAATGTGAATTCTTTCTAGACAAGGTGGATTTTCTTGGCCATGTTGTCACAGGAGAAGGAATTTTGGTGGACCCTAAGAAGATAGCTGCTGTTGAGAAGTGGTCTACCCCAAGCTTAATTGCTGAAATCAGATGTTTCTTGGGCTTGGCTGGCTACTACCGGAAGTTTATGAAGGATTTTGCCAGGATTGCTGAACCGATGACGAAGCTTACTCGGAAGAATGAAGAGTTCATCTGGACGGAAGATTGCCAGGCGGCATTTGAGGAGCTGAAGAAGAGGCTTACCACTGCACCAATCCTTGCGCTACCCGCAGGAACCGGTGGTTTCTCAATCTACAGTGATGCCTCTGGAAAAGGACTGGGTTGCGTTCTTCAACAAAATGGGAAAGTGATTGCTTACGCATCTAGGCAATTACGGACTCATGAGAAGAACTATCCCACACATGACCTGGAGCTTGCTGCAGTCATCTTTGCATTGAAGCTATGGAAGCATTACCTATATGGAGAGAGAGTGGAAATATATACAGACCACAAAAGTCTGAAATATATTTTCACTCATAAGGAACTGAACATGAGACAAAGAAGATGGCTGGAGCTGATGAAAGATTTTGACATCGACCTGCAGTACCATCCGGGTAAGGCTAATGTGGTTGCAGATGCACTTAGTCGATACCCAGTGGCGATGTTCTTGACCAAGGAGCGACACTTATTGGAGGACATAGAGAAGCTTGGTCTGGAGATTGTACTGCCTGAGGAAAAGATGAAGGAACTGGGGCGAGAAGCTGATGTACCTGGAGCTGACTCAACCATGATGCAGTTGCAATTGCGTTCAAGTCTGATGGACAAAATCAAGGAGACACAATTCCAAGACGAGACGCTTTGCAAACTCAGAGATGAAGTACTGGCAGAAACACTTGAAGGTTTTTCTATCGCCTGTGACGGAGCACTGAAGAATGGTACGAGGCTGTGTGTTCCATCTGGCGAATTGAGGAATGAGCTGATGCAAGAAGCGCACCAGTCACAGTATTTCATACATCCTGGAGCTAATAAGATGTATCGGGATATGCGTACCATCGTTTGGTGGTATAGAATGAAGAAGGATGTATCCAGATTTACGGCTAGATATTTAATTTGCCAAGAAGTGAAGGCTAGCAGACAGAGGCCCGCAGGACTTCTACAGCCGCTGGACATTCTGGAGTGGAAGTGGGAGCATAAAACAATGGACTTTGTGTCAGGATTGCGTCGATCTCAAGGAGAGAAGGACGCCATTTGGGTTATTGTGGACCGACTGACTAAGTCAGCTCACTTTATCCCCCTTCAAGGTTGGTTTATCCACTGAGAAGTTGGCGACACTGTACATGCGGCACATCTACCGGATTCATGGAGTACCGGTAAGTATTATATCTGACCAAGATACTAGATTTACCTCACATTTTTGGAAGAGTTTGCATGACAGCTTGGAAACAAAACTGAAGTTCAGCACAGCCTATCATCCCCAAACTGACGGACAATCTGAGAGGACCATCCAGACGCTAGAGGACATGCTGAGATCTTGCGTCTTAGAATTTGGAGGGTCTTGGGAAGACCACTTGCATTTAGTAGAATTCTCCTACAACAACAGTTACCAAGCTAGCATTGGTATGACCCCATTTGAAGCTCTTTATGGACGTCATTGCCGTACTCCACTTGCATGGGACGACGTAGGAGAAAGAGTACTGCTGGGGCCAAAGATGGTGACTAACGTAGCAGAGAAGGTGAAAGTGATTAGAGACAAGCTCAGGATCGCCCAAGACAGGCAGAAGCATTGGACAGATAGCAGTCATCGACCACTGGAATTTGAAGAAGGAGATAGTTTCTTTGTGAAGATTTCTCCTACCAGAGGAACTATCCGATTTGGCAGAGCTGGGAAGCTGAGTCCCAGATATATCGGACCATTTGAAGTTTTGAGCCGAATTGGTGAAGTAGCGTATCGGTTAGCTCTACCAGCCAATCTTGAGGGCGTGCATAATGTCTTCCACGTTTCGCAGCTCATACGCTACATCCCAGATCCGAGTCATATCTTGGATCATTCAGAGCTGGAGATTGGACCGAGTCTTACAGTACCAGAGAAGCCAGTGGCAATTTTGGACAGAGGCGAGAAAAGGACCAGGACTTCAGTGACTCCCATAGTCAGAGTTATGTGGAGGCACAATTCTCCAGGCGAGCCTATCTGAGAGCGAGAGGATGAGATACGGGAGCAATATCCGTATTTGTTTGAGACCCGAGGTAACTTTCCTAACCTTATCCTTTAAATTTCGAGGACGAAATTTCTTAAGGAGGGAAGGTTGTGAAACCCGTAATTTCAGATAATTATTTATATAATTTAATTAGCTAATATAATTAATTATTAATTATTAATTTAGAAAATTGCATTTTTAGAAAAAAATATTAAAACTGGAAATTTTATCAAAACATGTAATTTTCTAATTAATTAATATTATGTTACTTAGATTAAAATTATTATTTTTCAAACTTGGACTTTTTGATTGTCAGGCCCAGACCCGAACCCAAAAACATTTTTTTAAAATTAAATTTTAGAGTTACAAAATATTTAGTTATTTCTCTAAAGAAAAATCATGTATAATTCTATAGCCCATTAGCTATAGTCTTTAAATCCATTAGCCCATTAGCTATAGTCTTTAAATCCTTTAGCCCATTAGTTAGCCTTTAACCATTAGCCTTTAAACCATTCTTTAAACTTTAGATAGAGAGAGAGTGATAACTCTCATTCTTTACTCACCAGCAAAGGAAAAGTTTTTTGCTTTCCTAAGCAACGACCTCTCGGCCGACCCTCCCTCTTCCCCTTCCCGAACGGCCAACAGCCGTCTCCTCTCCTCCCGAGCCCCTTGGTTTCCGTAACTCCAGGTACTTAGTTCTATATAAACCCTCTCCTCCATCTTCCCCATCACCACTTTCCCTTTCCCAAAGACTTAACCCCAAACCCTAGCCGAGTTCCGGAGTCGATCCCGACCGTCGGCCCCTCCCCGAGCGGTGATCTCAGGCGCCGAACCATCCTTCCGCGGTCGCCTTACAGGCCGCACACCGCCCTAGCCGGCCGCCCCTCCGGCCAACCCGCCGGCAGACCCCCTGCGCGGCCCTTTCCGGCCTCCGACAACCCCGCGCCCGGCCTCCCGTGCCCCTGTTCGGCTCCGCTCGCGAGTCTCCAGGCCCATCCCAACCAGGGCCACCCTCTGCGTGGTTTTCCAGCACTGTTCCCTTCGGGCCAGAGCTTTCCGAACTCCGGCGAGGCGTGTTCCGAGTCCGAGGCAACCCTTCGAATTCCGTCAACTTGGGTAATCTCTGGTAATCACAGTAGTTCGTCCCCTGTCATGGTATGTGATGATATTTTTTGGTCCGCGAATTTCATCGGAAATTTGGTTTTCGGCTACGTTTTTGGTTTCGGAAATTTCGGAACCATTTGTTCTGTGATATTTGGTTCTGTGAATGGTTTGTTGGTTTCGGTTTTCCGAAAACTCTTCGGAAAGAGTTCTGTGGATTTCTTCTGGAAGAAGGTCCTGTGATTTTCATATAAATTTTGATTTCGGAATTTCCGAACATTTTTCGGAAGGGTTCTGTACAGTTTGGTTTTGAAATTCCGAGGTTGTGGTTTCTCGGAATTCCCAAACTTTTCTTCGGAAAGGTTCTGGGAATTTTTGATGATTGTTTAGTTTCGGATTTTTTCGAGAACTATTTTCTGGTACCATATTTAGTTTTTGTGGTGTTTGAATTCCGATTTCTATTTTGGGTTTTTCGAACATTTTCGAACATGATCAGTGAATTCGACTTTATATATATATGGTGATGGAATTAATTTACGGGTTATTTTCCTGGTTTGGGATATTGTTGGCGCATTTTTCCAGTTTTGGGTTATCCCGAAAATAGAAGGAATGCTGCCAAAATTTTCTATAAATTTTAATTATATAATTTTAAAATGGTTTTCGGAAAATAATATTATTTTGGACTTTTGGGCGACGACCGTAATTGGTTAATGGGCTCTGGCTAAGTGCAAACGAAACCGGTTTCGCCCGGACGTTGAGGCATTAGCCTATATGATGATTGGACCAAAAATCTGAGACTCACTATTATAATTATTTTAATTTAAATTATTAGTTTATTTATAATTAATTTGTAGGAAGATTACAGGACTAACAAGTTTTTTTCTTATTTTAATTCATTGGCTTGTAGGGGAATAAGCCCATTTACTTTTCTGCAAATTTGTAATAATTAGTAATTATAGTTTTGGATTTTTCTGGTTATTGTTCAGACGCGTAATTTAGGGTAAATAACTATAGAAATTTTAGAAATTCACGTTATTTCTTATTTAATAAGAAAAATGTATTTTTATATATAAATATAAATACCAAGTTTTTCGAATAAATTGATAAATGCAAGTTTTCCCAGAATTAAATATAAATTAATGTTTCTTAATGGCAACGAACTAATAATCGCGTTTTGGTTGTGATAGCTAAATAAAGACTAAAATTGACTAGGACACAACTCGAGATTGCAACTAGTATAGTATCATTGGCGTCTTTGGTTTTTCTGAGGCAAGTTTCCGAATGTAGTATTTCAAGAAAGAACCTGAATTCCCATTCCGACGTATCGATCCGTCCAGTCAAATCAATTTGAGGCAAGTACATTTTGTGGTAGATTACAATTAGTTAATAATTGTTTTAATGCAAGTTTAAACCACGATACAACACGGAACTCTCTTTGAGAGCATTGACTGTAACTACTGTAACTATTGGGGACTGGGGGAGTAGTGTAGTGGATATAACAACATCCAATTAGTATAACTGAATGTATTAGCTTACCCCTCATACACACGGGGATAAGCCATACCATATCACTAGGATATTACTGTAACAAACCCAATCCGGTCATATTCATTACCTATTCATATCACACTGTTTTAACTGTTGGAAAATCATTTATTTTCAAATTGTTTTAAAGTGCATAATTCCATTATTAATTTCAATTGTTAAGATATCATGAATTTGTACTTTGCTGCCTCCTGACTGGAGACTATATTTTTAGGTCCTTATGAGGATGCAGAGCTACTGATTAGAAGCTACTATGACCCTGAGCTATACCCTGCTGTGCTTCCTGAGGATGGCGTACCTGATGATGATGCTGCTTCTCTTTAGATGCTATTTTTTCAGTTTGATAGTTTTTGTCTAAAAACAATGTTATTTCAGTTGGTGGTTTTAAGATTGTACTTTGTACTGAACAAGTTTTAATTTATCGAATATTAAAGATTGTGGCAAATTAGATTGAGTTGTTGATTACCTGCATATGGAAGATACAGCTTACTGTCGTCGTCTCAACAACGGTGCTGGCTGGGCATTGATTACCTGCATATTGAAGATTCTAAGTAGTAATCACCAGAGTATTATAAAATTATATTTTGATCCTGGAAGAAAATAGTTAGAATCTATATATATCGATTTCAGGAATTGATGTGATTCATGAATTATTGGATTACGATTATACATCTTTGAATGTATATAGATTGGTGATAAAAAAAAGGGTGGCAGTATGAACTATTAAATTGAGTCGTACAAGTTGCGATGTATATGTTTATTGAATTTAAGTGGAAGCAATGATATTAAAATTTTGGTTTAAAGATTGGGAAGATATGAAAATAATTATTTTGGAAAAAAAAATCTCGAATTTGGAATCGTGTCAATTGATTGAAGATTTAAAAATCTATTTAGGTTTTGGTTTAAGAAGTAGTGATTATGTTTCAATGACTTGGAAAGAGAAATTATGGTTGATAAGCGCGTTAAAATACTGAGCTGTAAATGCGAGATTGCCGTGATAAGCTAAGTGTCTATTTTGAGGACTATTTGAGACAATAGGGAGTTTTAAAAAAAATATGAAGTGATATAGAATTTTATGGATTCATGATTCATTAACTCTGGAGTTCAAAAGTTGGATTGAAATGTTAAATTTTGAAAAGGTTAGTAGTAATGTGATAAAAGTTATTATGAGATTTATGAAAGGGATTTAAATGTTAGTCGTGATTAGATTGGAAGGCTTAGAGTGAATACAAATTGAGGTAGTTATTTTGAAAATTCTTTTTAAAGGAATATAAAGGTAGGCTACCAAGGTAACCTTAATGAGATAGACGTGTTCCACACTAATTGCCATATCACTCATGACTATGATAGTAGTATATACTCCAGTTTTGTTAGTTGTAGGAGCGTAAAAAGTGTTTCAAAGAAAGAGTCATCCCATTCATAAGTGATCGGTTTTTACAACAAGCAGAGCGGGTAATCTCTTTTACGCCCAAGACCAGGCTAATCAATTTACGCCTAAGCAGCCTGATCGTTTTACGCTTGGGTCTACACCTGTGTTTTTACGCCAAGGACAGAGCAGCCTCTTTTACGCTGGACAAAACTGTCAAATCTCACATTTAATACAAACTCTGACATGAAGATATTAATGATGGCATTTACCACAGAATTCAATGGAATTTGTCTTATACAAAGACCATTGTTGTCGTTTATGGAGATCGAGCTACTTTACGCTCATTGAATGGTTTCTTTTACGCACGGAGTTTTACATGAGTTCTTACGCTCATGAAACAATGTGTGCGTAAAGTCTATTTGAGCCATTTTACGCTCAAGGTTATTCAATAACCACTTTACGCAGGGAACCTATGACAGAGCTATTTTACGCTCATCCCACTGTTTTACGCTCAGAGGATGTTGGAGCTATTTTTACGCCCTATTCTTTCTGGCCAGTTTAGAACGTGGTTTGCCTACATGGCCTTCATGCCACATATTTTGAAGAACGTGTGTACATGTATCCTATTCTTACTGAAATGATGGGATGCATGTCAACATATGCAAAAGATGACTCTGATCATGGGTGGCAGTTGTTAGCGTAAAGATAGACTTTGATGCTCTTTTACGCACAGAAGCCCCAGTCTATAAATAGACTCATTTTTCTCAAACACAGGGGACAGAGAGAGAACAGGAGAGAATACAGAGATCAGGACTTCGAGATTTTGATTCTTCAGAGCATTCTTCTTCAACTTTTCTTCCAGAACAGAGTGAAGCAATGCAGGAAAGCATTCGGCCTCGCCATCAGTGCCCAAGTGCGTCGATACCTTTCTGGTGACTTAGTTCTTCCAAGTTGTTCTATTTCAAGCAGTGATCTTCATCATCATCATATGGTCTAAGGAACAAAGTGATCATTTACGAATCAGACTTCCATAGCAATACTTTTTCCAGAATCAAATTTGTACTTCTTGTACTTTTTCTCGTTTTATTTTCAAAATCCAACCCTTTTGTTTGGCAATTTTGTTAAGTGAAACAAAATGGCGACTCTGCTGGGGATTACCTTCTCCTCTGACGAGGAGGTGATTGCTCAATATGATGATGTTTCGGTCAGTTCGACTAAGAAGACTCTGGTTGTACACTTCGACCAGACTGTCTATGAAGAAATGCTCCGAACTGGGGGTGGTTCTCGCCACTCCAATGTTCAAAAGTCTCGCAAAGCACGAAAAGTTTGGATTCCCAAATCTAAAGTGGTTTCTGATCTCTCTGTGACTTCTGGTGAAAAGGGAATTCTTCCCACTCCTGTCGTAGGGGCTCCCGTTCGTAACGAGGCAGTCCTTACTTCAGAGTTGCACTCAAAGTGTGACGATTTATCTCCCGTTTGTAACGGAGAAGATAATCTGGTTTTACACCCACTGTGTAAGAATCAAGTTTTATGCTCAGTGGGTAAGAACCAAATTTTACGCTCAAAGCATAAGAATGAGTCTCCCATTTGTAATGTGGCAGATTCTAATGTTTCTGAGTGTAAGAACCCATCTCCTGTCGGTGACGTGGTAGACTCACACAAATTACGCTCCTCGTGTAAAACAAAATCTCCCGTCTGTGATGTGGTAGATAATCAATTTTTACGTTTTACGCGTAAAGGTAAGTCTCCTGTCTGTGACAGTATAGATAAAATTCACAACGATGTTTACACATCTAATGTGAATATACCTAAACGCATACAGCGTAAAAGTGATGTTGGTAAAACTTCTGTCCTACACCAACAACCTTCTTATACTGCTTTACGCAAAGTACCAAACTTGCAAATCACACGCCATGAAAATGGGGTCCTTCGTGCTAAATCTCAAGGTTTACGCACACAACTCCAAACGCGTAAAAATGTACAATTTGGTTCTGCGAATAAAGCCAGTAATCTTCTTTATACACAGGGGATTAAACGTTTTTCTACCCCAAATGTGATAAAGAAGAATACTCCATCTGTTCCTTCTGACTTACGTGAATTGCTAATGCAAAAGCGTAAGAATTCACAGTCTCCGGTGATGCTCCCCCAAGAAAAACATTATTATGGATATCATCAGGTTGTGATCTATTATTGTTGTTCAGCTTCAAAACAGTCAGTTTTTGATCGACTGAGTTTTTCACTTCAACAACAAGCTGAAGACCAAGAAGATGAGTTGTCATATGCATCAGTCAACATGGCATCTCATACTAACAGAGGACGACGACCGAGACGGAACATGTCCCAAACTCTGGGTCAACAACATTTCAACAGACTTCTTGGTTCCTTTGAAGGATTATATCAGAATATTCGATCAAGAAGACAAAGACAATTGCAGATTTCTGATTCAGAAGCTGGGGGTACTCAATCTTTTGAGTCTGATACCGATAGTGTGGATTCATACTTCTATACTAATCCCTCTATATCTTCAAGAGAGGTTGAATCCTACGCTGTTGGAGATGAACCAGAGACGTAATCTGCTAATACAGAACAGCGTCTCACTGCCGTTGAGCAATTATTGAAAGACATGCTCAACATGGTACAAAGCATGCATCAGATAATTTTGAATCAGCAAACTGCTCAACCCACAGTAATAACTCCGGTACCAACAGCGGCACAAACTCAAGATAGTCAAGGGGCTGATATACCTTCGAATACTCAAGAACCTGCTGTTAATCAAAATTCTGCATCTCCAGATTCCATCATTCCAGAAGATGTACTACCTCCAGTGGGGGTTACGATACATCCAACGACTATTCAATCAAATATGCTTCCTCAAACCAGTGATGCTATTCAAGCAGTGCGTGAACTCAAAGCACAGTTTGAGGTTTTGAGGCACAAAGATCAGCTCCAGAGGTTAGGGATTAAGCAACCTTATCCTCCTCATTGGAATGATGTACCCTTCCCTCCAAAGTTCAAGCCACAATCCATGGTTTTATTCGATGGAAAAGCATCTCCCAGTCAATATATCAATTACTTTGATATTATGACTGTACACTTGCAGAAAAAATGATGCTCTCCTCACTCGAGTGTTCATTGGGTGCTTGACGGGTTCAGCTTATGACTGGTATCATAGCTTACATGATAACTCTATTTCGTCTTTTGACGAATTCAAGGCAATGTTTCTTTCCCGCTTCTATGAAGGAGGTATGGACATGAACATGTCCTCCTTAATAGAAATAAAACAAAAGGAGAAAGAAGATACTCGAACGTTCATTGAACGTTTCAGACAGGCTACTCTCAAGATGCCTCCTGGTATGCCAGATTCAGCGTTGATTGATACATGCAAGATGAATCTGCGACCATCTATTGCTGTCTTCACAGGTTCCCAATTCTCAGATTGGGCTTCATTTATCATAGCAGCAGTTTCTGCCGAGACCAATGGTAGGTTGGCTCGGGAACACGGGATGATTTTCGCTTCAGAAGATAAAGAAAAGAAAAGTAATCCTGGTAATAATCCTGGCAATCGTAATGTGAAAGGAAAAAATACTCTTATGGTCAATCTTTCCAAGAATAAAACGATGCCAAGTAATCAAGAATCCTCCAGGTCAAAGGAAGAATACTCTTTTGACAAAAATGATATCCCAGGGATATTTCAGTGTCTGGTAAAAAGTGGCAAACTTCAGATTCCAGAACCAAAAAGGCCTAATGAGGTGAATCTGACTGACAATCCCAAATATTGTATCTATCATAGATACATTAATCATCCTACCAGTGCTTGCTACGTCTTGAAAAAGAAGATCCAAGACCTGATAAATGGTGGCGCTATCGCTTTAACCAATGATGACCATACGGTAACAACCAACATGGTCTCTCTTCAGTTTGGAGATTTTCCTCCACAGCAAGTCCCAGATGGAATTATCCCAATTCCGAAGGCGACGATGAAGATCGTGAATATCCCGCATGCCAGGGAAGAAAATGCAAGATTGCTGTCGCTCACATTGAAGAATGGTGAAATCATGTGGGTACATCCTGACTTAGTGCCTGAGTTGGAAAGTGAAGATAAAACTTCAAAATCTAAGAAGGGTAAGAAAGTCAAAACCTGCAACATGATCTCCCATGTTATTCCAGATCCCGGTGACTTGGATCACCTATGGGATGGCCTCCCTTTAGAAGATAGACTGAAAGGATTGAACATCTGTCCTCCAAGTCTAGCTCCTCCTACCAAGCTCAAGCTTACTCATCAGCAGTGGCTAGCCATGAATAGTATTCCTTTATACCGGGCACAACAAGTTTTTGCTGCTTATGAAAAAGCCCCGACAGGGATTTCTCCTCGTATCCCGAACCCTTCTCCTCCCTTAACTACAAAGACGTCTATGCTTCATTCTCCTATAGTTGTAGAGGTTCCTTCCTCCTCCTGTGCTCGAACATCTGTCCAAAGTTCACTGCCTATCCACTTGTATAGTCAGCAATCTATCCTTCTCATGAGGAAGATGGGTTACGACTTTCAAAAGACAGAAGGTTTGAATTATGATAAAGGAATACGTCTTCCTTTACAAATTCAAAATCAGAATTCTACTGCTGGATTGGGTTCTGAAGTTCCTTGTAACGACACTCACAATAAGAAGGCTAAGGGAAGAAAGACTAAATCCTGTAAAATGGTACTCTCTTCTCCTGAGTCTGAAGAAGAAACTTTTGCTGGTACAAGATCTGGAAAAGAGTACCATAAAGACTATGAGGGATCCTCCAAAGAAGCAGAAGATGTAGTGGAGACTCTACCAGTCCAACCTTCTCAGTTCCTGCTAAACCTTCTGTGGTTGAAAAGAGGAAACAAAAGGCAGTACGTTTTGATATCCCATTGAAGCCTGCTTCCAATCAGGGGGTGGTGATGAAGCCTTACAAATTTGACATTCTAGCTCAATTAGCCAATACTCCGGCCAGACTTTCTATATTTGAACTGCTTCGCATTTCCAGAGAAAGCAGAGAGACTTTGAGTGAGGCTTTACTTCAAGCAGATTCATGCTTGGCACAACTCAAGACTCCTGATAATATACCAGTGTCATGTCCGCAATGCCATAGTGTGATGGAAGCAATTTCTAACATCACCTTTACACAAAAGGATATGCTATTGAAACACAACAAGCATGATAGGCCTCTGTGTTACACTGGATATATCGGATCTACTGAAATCGACAGGATTTACATCGATCCTGGGTCTTCAATTAGTATAATTCTTCAGAGTATGCTAAGACCCCTGAGGATTCTTACTAGTAAGCTGACTTACACTAGTACTACGATAGTCGATTTTAACTCTGGTATGAGCAAACCACGGGGGAAGATTCGTCTGCAGATCCAGATTGGTGATCTTCGAACTATGGTAACTTTCTATGTTATCAATTCGGACGTATCCTACAATATTCTTCTTGGAAGACCGTGGATTCATGAGCACAATATTGTGCCTTCAACTCTTCACCAATGTTTCAAATATGTGGACTCCCAAGGAGTTGTGAAAACTGAGTTTGCTGATATTAATCCATTCAAAGGTGTTGAAACCTACTTCTCTGATTCAAGGCTTTATAAACAAGAGCATGTGAAAGATATATCAGACATGGCTAAAGATCAATCACCCTCTGAGGATCACTCTATTAATGAAGATCCGCCAGAGGAGCAACCTTTGAAGATCGTAGTCAGGGGACGAATCCAATCCCAACCTGTCAATGATCAACCTTTGATGATCAAGGTTAAAGGAAGAACTCAAACTTCATCTGAGGAATCAATAAATATTCCTGCTAAGAGCCAAGTTCAACTTTTTATGATTAAGGTCAAAGGACGTACTTCTTGCACGAAAGATCCAAAACTACCATTGATTGTCAATCTTGGCAAGTCTACGCAGAAGACGGATGATGGTCCACTGTTGATTAATCCGAAGCGTAGCAATCAGACTGTAAATGATGTAAATATTGATCATTCTGTACTTTGTGATATCAATGAAGATTTCCTGTTCGAGTATATGGCTATCAAGTTTATTGAAAGAATGACTTTATCTTCTGATAATCAAAGTCATCGATATAAAGACAATATAGAACCCGAAGAAACTTTATACATTGATCATAAGGAGAATTCTTTCCCTCCTTATACAGATGTTGGACCATATGCTCAAAGGTTCCTAACATCTTCTCCTTATCTTCTACCTGTGGCTGCTCCATCACAAGCTTGCGTAACTTTTAGACGTCATGAAGAATCTTATTTCGTGGTTCCGTCTGATAAGAAAAACAAGCGTCAAATTATGTTTGGCCTGGCTAGAAATATCCCTGTTGCTCAGGCAGATGAGCTGAAGGATAAAGACAAAGGAAGAATTCGAATTGATAAATACAGTCAGCAATCTATCAAGATCATTCAGAACATGGGGTATGATTTGAAGACTATGCAAGGTCTCAATCAGGGCAAAGGCAGACGATTACCATTAGGTGGTGATCCATTTTACCAAAAGACTCGTCATAGGTTGGGATATAACCCGTCCCACATGTTTTATGATGATATACAAGAAGAATTCTCTTCCAGCTCTTCACAATCATCAGATTCAGAGGAACTTCAATAAATCTGCATAAGTACTCTCAGTCAATATGGTTCAAACTGATGGTAAATCCGAACCATTTGAAAATGTCCCTCGAGCCACCATCGATCCACTTACTTCTCTCATAAATATCTACAACAACATCCGTCTTCTTAATTCCCAGCTACCAAAGTTTGGTTAAGCTGATTCCTTGTCTCTTTGAAGAGAGATTTTGATCTTTTATCTTACCAATTAGTATATAAAGTTGGATTTACTATTTGTCATATTTTCATAACCTCTGGATAAATACTAAATCCACCTTCTTTTCCAATCTATCATGTCCATTTGACCTCTGCATAGATATTAATCTACTTTTCTTTGGATTCTTACATACTGTCATGTTCATATTACCTCTGATAGTATTGTACACTCTAAACAGAAAACAAGATTACATTATCTATCATGTTCATATTACCTCTGAATAGATATAATATTTTGAGTTTAGAAAACTTGTCATGTTCATATAACCTCTGATGAGTATTTTCTACCTCATACAAAACAAGATTTCATTATCTATCATGTTTATATCACCTCTGGATAGATATAATACGTTGAGTTTAGAAGACTTGTCACGTCCATACTACCTCTGATAAGTGCTTTCTATCTTTTACCTATTGTTTAAAATTCAAATAAACGATAGGATCACAAAGCAAATCTTTCATTCATTTCTGGTAGAAACACTACAGAATGGATAAAACAAAAAAGGTGACAAAACACTCTCTTAAGGTGGAGTGGAAACATCTTGGAGCAACTTCTTTAATTCTTCTAACCGTCTGCCACGAGAACTCATAACCTTATTGGTAGCCTCTGCACGTCGAGCTTCAGGAGTGCAAATACGGAAAAGTTCAGCAAAAGTGATTATCAAGTTGTCCTTTGCTTCATCAAGAGTTCTGATGGTCGACTCAGCCCCAAAAGCTTTTTCTTCTAAAATCGAGCTTTGGGTGAGGTATAGATTTCGGGCATCGATCATTATCTCCCTTTCAGCCTTCAAGCAAGCTAGCTCTGCCTCGACTTTGCGGATTCTATCATTCTTGCTCTGAATATCTATATTTAAAGCGTCATAAGCCACTCTGTGGCCATGCAATGCAGGTTTTATGCCAGTCAAAAAGGCTTTTTCTTTGGCAACCTTCAGACTATGTTCACGGAGGACTGTATTATATGTGGTCTCTCGAGCAAGATAATCAGCTGTTAAGGCATCATATTCTTCCTCAATGAGACTTTCAACAGTTTTGCTAGACAGATTAAGATATTCTCTGATTGGCTGTTCAAGGTCCTCTACAATTTTCTCCAATGCGGCAGCTCTCTCAGTATCGTTGAACAAAGCAACGTTCTTGATGGTCGAAGCCATTGCCGTCTTCAGAGTCTCATAATTGAGGCCTTTATTTAGGACCATTGTTATCAAGGTTGCCAGGCTCTTATAAAAGGTGTCAGTATAAATCTCAATGAGGAGATCCATTTCTGTGCTAGAACTTGGCGTGGCAACAATATCTAACAGATCTCTTTCTCGAAAATCGGGAACAGATGTTGGTGGTGCAACAGTAGGATGAGACAGAGTCATGGCTGCTACTACCGTTATAGCTAATTGATCCCTAGAAGCTTCAGGGATTATATCTCCAATCGGTGTAACAACAGACGGGGGTGGAGCTGGTGACGTTACTACTGTTATCTGGTTCCCAGGGACCTCAGCATCGACGTCTTCAATATTTGTCACTCCAGCCGTTTCTGGAGTTCTGGCGGCGGTAATGTTGGTGGATGTGGTGACAACTACAGGGGCTGGTTCTGATTCTGACATTGGCTTGTCAGAAATTGGTACTGGATCAGTGACAACAGCAGAGGATGTTATTATTTCCTCAGTTTCTGTTGGAGGTTCAAGCATGCCTCCAATATCACCTTCAATTGATTGCTCCACAGGATTTCCCACTATTTTAGCTGTGGTGAAACTTTCTACAACTGATTCTTTGTTCAAGTCTGGGTATCCTCCAATAGTCCCATCATTACCTACAGTGGGATCGACTCTTGTCTTCTCTTTGTGCTGATCCTCAACAAGAGAAGACAATTCAGATGGTGCTTGTTGTGCTTCAAGTGATGGAGGTTGTTCTTCTTGAGGCTCCATTTCAGGCTTTTGCACTCCCCCTTCTTCAGCATCTGAGTTTCCTGAAGAAGAAGCTTCCCCTTCAGACTCCTTATTTTCTTCATAGATTTCTTCTTCCTGAGGAGGAAGAACTATAGGCTTTGGTGCAATTATGACATCTGCAAAATGAACAAAAATAAGTTAGTATACAAAATCATGATATATAATTCCGTATAGGTTTTGTATAATACTTGGAATATGTGCATTTTTTCAAGATATGTATCATAATCACCATCCTAGTCATCATCCTCAAAGTCAAGAGCCGGTTCGTCTGATGGAATGCGATCTTGATCAGCAGTGGATACAGTAGTAGTACCCTCCGTAACTTGTGCCTTGGACGGTAAAGATAAATAGAGTGATGTGCTAAGACGTCCAGGAGACAAAAGTGTTACAGCTCCTGATCCCACTATCTGTGGAGAAGCTGAAGAACCTTCTCCAGGATGAACTGAGGAAGAACCGACGAGAGGATCTTCTTCAATGTCCTCTTCTGGAGTGTGAACGCTTGGTTTGGAAGGCCCTTTTGTGGTAGACCTTTTCCTCTTTTTCGGAGTTTTCACTGGAGATGTGGCGACTGCACGCTATTTTTTTTTTCGACCTTTACCAATAATGATAGGTTCTGCAGCTGGTTCTCCAACTCCTGTTGGGATAACTACTAAAAACGGATCTGGAATGCCGGTATCGTCAGGAATGTCTGCTGGTACCCTGACCTGCTCTTCAATATCTCCTTCTTTAGGCCACCTCAGACTACCCTTCATGTTGTAACCATGAGTAAAAGAACGAATTGAAGCATAGAAGTGGGCATACGTATGGAGTATACGTAGTTCTGTAGTGCTAGTGGCAGTCGAAATCCTGAATTTAGCACCAGTCCGGGCAGCACCAAAATACCTCCAACCCCTAGCCCCGTCAAGTAATTTCCCATAGTAACGGAAATTAGTCAAAGGATTACCAACATGAAGTTGGTCATACCCAAATTGGCGAGCAAACCTACTGGATAAGTATGGTTCGACGCACAAATATTTTTATTTCTGTACATCAGATGAGATGGTCTGATGCACTGAAGCCATCTAAAGACTGACTGTGGCAGTACAACTCTTCCTTCAACTTTATCCTCGAACTGGACACCGAAGCAATCCGCTGGAACTTGCGGCCGAGTACAGAAGAAGTTCCAACCGTATGAATAATTCAGAACTGCTCGGGTATCTGCCACAGACATAGCAATCCATGTAGCCTTGCTGAATTTTTGGAGGAAGACCTCCGCATCATCACCTGGGCCTGGCGGTAACAATCTACAGTTGTGATGCAACAACCAGCCCATCAGATAAGTGTAGGGCATCTCTACTCTAGGGAAAACATTCCGATGAGCAGCATTGTTGATTAACTCCTCGCCAAAGGTCCTTAAACCTGCGTTTATCCGACACACCATGGCTGACAACAGGTTGATCCTGACTTTAAAAACTAGACGTACTGCTGGCCATAGCACACTGCGGTGAATTCTGTCAACAGTACCGATACCTGGTACAACCCATCTTCTCAACCATAAAGAAAGAAAGCCTGCCAGCAAAGCTCTCCGTGAGATTTTCTGACTACCATATCTGAGGAAGCTCAAGACTTCAGTTCCGGCAGGAAATTCCCCAGTCTTCGTAGACAGATATTTATTCGAGAATTTGTAAGTAATCATCATATCCCGAACTTTGTTAGAGGGGATTGTCGAATCTATGTTGATTACTGGAGCTTTGTTTTCTTGAAACCTTTCTTTGTCTTCCTTGGATATCTTATCCTTATGGAAGAAAAGATAAGTTGTCCACTTATTGATATACGCCAAATGGGATGGACTTTCATGCATCGTGGTACAAATCAGGTAGTGGCACATCAGTTCCTCGTATATCTCAATTAACTTCTCCTGATTTCAGCAAGCTCCCTGTTGGAGGGAACATATTCTTCATATGGGGCTTCCCCCATTGGCAGCTTCGAGATAAACTGCATCTCATGAAGGGCAAGACCCATTTCACCTTTTGGGGTGGCAAAAGTTCCAGTTGAACTTAGATATATCTCCATCAAGGCCAGAAATAAGTTTCCATTCGAAGGAATACCATAACTGGTGGAAGCTACTGCTTCGTACAAGCCAATATCTTTCAATTCTTCCTCAAAGTTCTTCATCATCCAAAGGCTTATCTGAATCCAACTCTGGTTGAATGGAGTTAACCATCCTGGCAGTCTGGGGTTGGTTTGAGGATATAATACAGCTTCCCTCATAAATTTATTGACAAACATCGGGGCTTGTACTTGCTATATTAAACCCGAATCTTTGTTAGGATTAGAGCCTGGCATAAGGCCAAAGATAGAAGTAACACCTCCATTGGGAACACTAGCAAAGTATCCCATATCATTGGCACGCTCTCTCTTGAAAACAATTTTACCCGGTCGTCCATGACTGTTGGGGGTCAAGTTCCACAACATTTGTCGAGGATGAGTAGCATGGACGAATGCTGACAAAGGATAATCTCTATCCATATCTGGAAGATACATGGCTCTATTTCCAAATTTGAAAACCCAAGACTCCTTCTTGGGGTGCGTCTGGGATTTACAATCAATGGCATCTCCAAATAGAAAGGCTGGTTTTGCGAAGTGTTGTCCGTCTAATGAACTCAACAATTCCCCATTTATCATGGATAGCAACAATCTATCCCCTTGAGCTGCTATCAACTGTGCCCTCTCTGCCGGATACTTGGGGTTCGACTGAGGAAATTGGACATGAGATAAATCTTCCAAATAGTTCGAACCTACCATGCCAACTGATGATCCGAAAACTTCAGCGAGGGGGTGAACTTGCAGATCCACTGGTGAAATAACAAAAGCGATCAAGTTAGTTCGAAGTTTTTATCAAAGAGTTGATGAAAAGCTTATGAAGTATTTGTTTGACAAAATCTCTCAAAAAGATTGGTCAACTTTACGCTACCACACAGTAACATGAGCGTAATACAACTTTTTACGCTGGCATGTACGAACATGAGCGTAGTTAAGTTTTACGCTAGCATATCAACTGTGGGCATAAAATCAAATTTTATGCTGACACGTATAACGTGGGCGTATTCTTGTTAATTTTACGCTAACACGAACAACGTGGGCGTACAATGTTATTTCAGCTTTACGCTAACACGTACAACGTGGGCGTAAAAAGCTGAAAGATTGGTTTATCTTCTTCTTCCCCGACGGATTTGTTTTCTCCCAATCGAAGATTAGGGTTTTATCCATCATAGGCGGAGCCATGGCCGGATTGGGGTTTCGTTGTGGTAGTGATGACTGAGTAGGGGTTTTCATATGATCAGTCGAGGAGGAATCAATGGCTGGTTTCTTCCCCTTGCTACCGTCGGCGGATGATTTCTTAGGAGCCATCAGATCATAGTTTCGGAGAAAGAAAAGGCAAAGAGATTCAAGAAGAGGAGTAAAAGTGTTTTCTCTCTCTCTGAAAAGACCTATTTATAAGAGAGATTCAAAACCGACTGTTGGATATCCCTATAATTACGCCGACTGTTGGACATCCCCGCTTTTATGCGGATGGCTGTTGCGTATCCTAAATTTTACGCTGGCAGGTCAAATCCCAACTTTTACGCTTCTGTTCAAAGTGTTTCAAATGTTGGAGATATTTAAAAACTTTGAAGGGGGTCTTGTAGGAGCGTAAAAAGTGTTTCAAAGAAAGAGTCATCCCATTCATAAGTGATCGGTTTTTACACCAAGCAGAACGGGTAATATCTTTTACGCCCAAGACCAGGCTAATCAATTTATGCCTAAGCAGCCTGATCGTTTTACGCTTGGGTCTACACCTGTGTTTTTACGCCAAGGACAGAGCAGCCTCTTTTACGCTGAACAAAACTGTCAAATCTCACATTTAATGCAAACTCTGACATGAAGATATTAATGATGGCATTTACCACAGAATTCAATGGGATTTGTCTTATACAAAGACCATTGTTGTCGTTTATGGAGATCGAGCTACTTTACGCTCATTGAATGGTTTCTTTTACGCACGGAGTTTTACATGAGTTATTACGCTCATAAAACAATGTGTGCGTAAAGTCTATTTGAGCCATTTTACGCTCAAGGTTATTCAATAACCACTTTACGCAGGAAACATATGACAGAGCTATTTTACGCTCATCTCACTGTTTTACGCTCAGAGGATGTTGGAGCTGTTTTTACGCCCTATTCTTTCTGGCCAGTTTGGAACGTGGTTTGCCTACATGGCCTTCATGCCACATATTTCGAAGAACGTGTGTACATGTATCATATTCTTACTGAAATGATGGGACGCGTGTCAACATATGCAAAGGATGACTCTGATCATGGGTGGCAGTTGTTAGCGTAAAGATAGACTTTGATGCTCTTTTACGCACAGAAGCCTCAGTCAATAAATAGACTCATTTTTCTCAAACACAGGGGACAGAGAGAGAACAGGAGAGAATACAGAGATCAAGACTTCGAGATTTTGATTCTCCAGAGCATTCTTCTTCAACTTTTCTTCCAGAACAGAGTGAAGCAAAGCAGGAAAGCATTCGGCCTCGCCATCAGTGCCCAAGTGCGTCGATACCTTTCTGGTGACTTAGTTCTTCCAAGCTGTTCTATTTCAAGCAGTGATCTTCATCATCATCATATGGTCCAAGGAACAAAGTGATCATTTACGAATCAGACTTCCACAGCAATACTTTTCCCAGAATCAAATTTGTACTTCTTGTACTTTTTCTTGTTTTATTTTCAAAATCCAACCCTTTTGTTTGGCAATTTTGTTAAGTAAAATATTAGTCGTCTGCCAAACTATGGGACTGTACCTCAATCTTGACTTACTCAACCTTCCCTCAAATCTAGATCTTTTATTGTGACTTTCTAACCGTTTGTATGTGATCGTTCCTTAACAGTATTCGCCTTTAGAACTGTGTCCCTAAATTATTTTACTGGATTCTTAATTAAATTTATTTTATGCTTCAACTTGATTTTTTTATTCTTGTATTAGTTGTCACCTCTTGAACCCTTACCATGATACTAAATTACTTTCCGTGACTTTGACTTCTGGAGCGTCAGGGATGCCAATCTCTGTAAACTCCCTTCACGAGTTTTGTTGTAGACAAGATTATCTTCATTTTGATATATCATGTCCCACTTGAACTCGTTTCCTTGTGCTCTTTTTGTATCGTACAACTTCGGGTCAACTTAGACCAGTTAATCGTTGATGTGAAACCCATTATTTTGTTATTAATTATTTAATAGCGTTTGGTGTTATTATTAGCTTTTTCAAAAAAATTATTATTATATTATTGTTAAATATTTTTGTGTGAAAAAGGAATTTCGAAAATATTAATAACTTGGACTTTTGATTTTCGGACCCAGACCCGAGTCCGAACCCAGACCCAGGCCTGAGCCCAAACCCAATCTTTTCCCATTTTCTTAATTCTGAATTTTGGATCTGGTTTATTTATAAAAAAAAACAAATTACTTTTTTGGCTAGTCCCGTAGGACCAGCACCCAACTACTCTTCTCCTCATGAATTGGTAAACAATACCTATTCTTACTCCCCCCAACTTCTTCTCACCACAAACGAACACACGTACACTCTTTATCAACACACAACAACCCACTCCTCCCTTTATTATCTCTCCCCACTCTTCCCATTCTCACTTCACAGAACAAAATCAACTCCACCCATCTCCTTCATTCACAGAAGAGAACATTACTTCTCTAAACTCACTCTCTCATATCTCTCTCTCACAGAGATCAACATACCCATTTTTTCCCAAACCCTTCTCTCAAACCCCTTACTCGAGCCCTAACTCCGGCGATCTCTGCGCCGGCGACCGCCCCCGTCGCAGCCCCGTGCGCGAGCTCCTCTCCCCGTGCGGTCTCCCTCCGGCGCGCACCCCCCCGCGCGCACCTTCCCGTCAGCTCTCCGGCGATCGCGCGCTCCTCCACGCTGTTTTTTGCGAGATTCTCCGCCAACTCCGGTGACCCGTTCCCCTCTGCGCCCCGACAGCATGCCCTAGCGCTGCTCTGGCCGAGTACCCTGCTGTTTCTCCCTGTCGTGCCCTATATTCTGGAGTTCCGGCGTTTCGTCGTCGACGTCGTTGATTTCCAGCGCCGATTTCGGAACGTCGCTGTGCTGGACTATTCCTTCTTTTATTATATCATCTGAGAGCTCTAGCCGAGCATCCCGAGGTATAAATTCTCTGCCCCGTTGCATTTTATTCGGTAGTCGATGATAATAACGGTCCCTGATTTTCCTTCGAAAATCCGATTTAGCTACGTTGTAGTTCGGTTAGCAACGTTAGCGTTTTGTGCTGAGATTTTATGCTATTAGTTTGATTTCGGAATTCCCGAGTATTTTGGGAAGGTTCTGTCGGTTTGGATTCTCGAAAATTCCGAGTTTGGGATGGATGGATTCTGAGTTATTTGGTAATGATTTGGGATTTCCGATTCATTTCGGGTTTTCCGATTATGTTCGAAAACAATTTCTATGGTTATATTTTCTGTATAAATGGGTTTTTCTTTGGTTGGGACAATTGCAGGATTTTGTTGGCGCATTTCCCAGTTTTGGGTTGTCCCGAAATAGAGGGAATGCTGCCTAAATTTTTACAAAAACTTTATCTATTTGGATTTCAAATTGGTTTTTTTGAAATGATTTTAAAACCGACTTTTCGGGCGACGACCGTACCGGTCTGTGGGCCCTAGCGAAATGCAAACGCACCGGTCCGACCGGACGTTGAGGTATTAGCTAGATGTGACGATGGACCAAGTCTGAGACTCCTAAACTTTTGATTTAAATTACTTAATTCAATGTTTAAATTATTTTACTTATTTATTATAGATAATTGGTTACTGCACATATTATTTCGGAACTAAACATTTTTCTCTTATTTATGTAAAATTTGTAAGGGCATAAGCCCAAATTTCTAGGTTGGTTAGCTGTGCCCCTGTATTGCATAGTGTAAGATTTACTTCTTTTCTGGGTGGTTGATGTTGATCCTTTTTGGGTGGTTTTGGATTGGACGCGTAACTCGTAGTTAGAACGTAATTATTACTCGTATATAATTAATTAAAAATTACCAAGTAAATTAAATGGATAAAATATTGGTAAGATAACTAGATTATGTTTTGGCACTGGAAGAAACTATTTTCATAGATATATTACAAAAGCACAAAGTTTTCCAAAAATAATTTGTTCTTGTTATTATTTTCCAAATAATCAAATTAACTGGTCTAATCAACGCACGTAGCTTGCGACGTAAACGTTAGCTGTAGCTTAATAACAACTTAAAACCTGACTTGGACTTGCTACTAGAAATTGCAACTAGCACACTTAGCTTGGTTATACAGCGGATCTAAGCCGAGTTCTCAACTGTAGGAACTCGAAGACATACCTGACGTTCCTCCTCGGTACCAACTCATCTTTCCAGTCATTCAATACGAGGCAAGTTTCGAATTATGTATTCTTATATTTTACTTAGTAATGTTAAGCTGCATGTTAAACCACACTGCTGACACGGAACTCTATCTTGGGGTTCAACTACTGATTGATACTGTTACTGATTGTGGGACTGGGAGAATAGTGTAGGCGTTTATGACCAAAGCCCTTATGTCATAACTGTATTAGCTTACCCCTCTTACACACGGGAATAAGCCATATCGTATCGCTAGGATACTACTGCTCAACCCAAGCCGGTCATAGACGTTTGCATATTCAAAATACACAGAACTGTTTTAAAACCGCTGAAAATTGTTATTCCAAACTGTTTATCCTGCACTTTCCAATTACTGTTTAAGTTATGAGATGCATATTTCGTTCTTGCTCCCTCCTGACTGGAGACAACATTTTTAGGTAACACTGAGGATGATGAGCTATATTATAATAGCTATTATGACCCGGTTCTCTATCCTGCGATAATATCGGAGCCGTCTCTGGAGGACGCTGATCCAGGGACTACTAAACCAGATGTTTAGATAGTCTTTTCTTTCTGCAATTTCTTTTTATTTGGATCTTGTAGTTTTATTTCAGCATTTCCTTTCCCGGTTGTACTTATAAATACTTTATTAAGTAACGTTTCAATTTCCGAATATAACAGTTGTGACAAATGTACTTGTGTTGTTGTGAATACCTGCAATGGAATAGCTTACTGCCGCCGTCTCACCACGGTGCAGGCTGGGCATGGTCCGGTTCGACCCATTAACTTGGGATCGGGTCGTGACATGTTTTCAGTGGTGGCCCATGCAGGTCCAAAACAACAACAACTTAGGAAAACCTATCTAGAAGCAACTAGAACACTAGAACATCAATTTGTCACGACATAGGACCGAAATATTTTATTATTAAATATTTTTAATTGATATAGACTGGTAGGCTACCTTGCTTATTTATTGCAACCTATACTTTCCAGAATATGACCAAGGGAAAGACCACCCCTGCTGGTGATACGGTGCCATCCCCCGATCGCACCCCATCTCCCCCAGCACGACTAGACCTCCGTCCTTGCAGTTGACCGATCGGCCCCATGAATCACCAGCACCTGGCGCCGCTTCTGGAACTGCAGATCAAGCGGCGGATCCTACCTTTTCTCGGGCTGAGGTGCAGGTCACTGCAGCAGTAGCTGCTCAAGCTGTGGCCTCAGTGCCCGATAACTCCTCCGACCTCGCAAGCCTACTACGAGGTGTACTTGAAGGTCAGAAAGCCCAAGCTGAAGCCCAGAAAGCTCAAGCAGAAGCCCACCGCGAGCAGACCGCGATCATGAAAGAAGGCATGGAGAATGCCCATAGTCTGGCGATGGCTGCTCTCGAGAGAAGAGAAGCGCCTCAATTGGAACCAAGATCGGCTAAGGTAAGCATAGTTCTAGAGTTAGTTTATGCAACTTTATGAGCCATTCAATCTGATAGGAGATATAATGATGTTTGAAGGTCGGTGACATGGAGAGCTTCAAGAAGCAAGGCCCTCGACCTTTCAAAGGAACTGAGGGTATCATCTACGCCGATGAATGGCTAGATAGCATGGAGCGTCTCTTGAGCGTCGCTCGACTCCCGGAGGACCTCAAGACTGAAGCTGTAGGACTCCAACTACAGGATGTGGCGAGCATCTGGTATCGGAATGAACCCCGACTCCAGGACAAGCAGCTCGACTGGGACACTTTCAAAAAGCTGTTCCGCAGGAAGTTCTTCCCGACATCGGAGATGCGGGACATGGAGAGGCAATTCCAGGACCTGAAGCAGGGAAGCATGACGGTCAGCGAGTATGCGGCAGAGTTCGGCCGACTAAGCCGCTTTGCCCAGAACCTGGTAGCTGACCCCAAGGATCGTGCTGAGCGATTCAGGTATGGCTTACGAGAAGAGATTCGCACCCCTGTGGTCGCAGGTGGCGCGAAGACCTATGAGAGGATCCTGACCCGAGCTCAAGATGTGGAGAAGAGCCAGCCTTCTCGATCCAAGAGGGAGTACCCTGGGAATAGCAACTACCAGGGTAACCAGAAGAAGCCCCATGTCAGCAATTTCAACAACAACAGGCTCCAACACCAGCAACAGCACCATCAAGAAAGGAACAACGACAAGTCGCCTCAGAAGCAGATTTCTGTCTGTGACTACTGCAAGAGACCAGGACACCAGGCGAATATCTGCAGGAAGAGACTAGGGCACTGCCTAGTTTGTGGGTCTGCCACCCACCAAGTGAGGGACTGCCCCGTATCCCAATTCCGGAGCGGAGGAGCACAACAGAAGGCTCCCCTACCTACTCAGCAGCAACGATACTGACAGCACCAGCAGAAGACTGGGCGAGCTTTTGCCCTAGCAGCTGATGAGCAGGAGCCAGAGCAGGAACCCACCGCAGATGTTATCACAGGTTCCATTTATGTGTTTTCACATCCTGTTCTAGCATTATTTGATTCGGGTGCATCACATAGTTTTATTTCATCCAAGTTTATATCTGCACACCACATAGACTCGGGACTTAGCAAGGTGATTAGTAGGGTTATGACCGGTGGTGGACCTATACCCATCACTGAGGCTTGTAATTGTCCCATAACCATCTCTGGCTATCAGTTCTCAACACCTTTACTAGTGATGCCCCTGCCCAACTATGATGTAGTCCTAGGGATGGACTGGTTAAGTGAACAGCATGCGCTGATAGATTGTCACCGAGGATGTGTAATCTTCAGCCCACCAGGAGAACCGGAGTTTGTAATCTCTCGGGCTCCAGAAGATATGAAGAGTATTTCCTACTCCTCTATCACCGAAGAACCCGGGCCTCCTCACCCTATTATTGCGGAATTTATGGACGTCTTTCCAGATAGTCTTCCAGGATTGCCGCCGGATCGAGGTGTGGAATTCACCATCGATCTAGTACCCGGCTCTTCCCCTATTTCTCGAGGATGCTACCGAGTCAACCCTAAGGAGGCTAAGGAGATGAAAGATCATATCGACGAGCTGAAGTCGCAAGGATTTATCAGAGACGGAGCTTCACCCTGGGGTGTACCAGTTTTGTTCGTACCCAAGAAGGATAGAACCGTGCGGATGTGCATCGACTACCGGGCGCTGAACAACATCACCATCAAGAACAAGTACCCCATGCCCCGGATCGACGACCTATTTGATCAACTGAGCGGAGCCAAGGTATTTCAAAGATAGATCTCAGATCAGGCTACCATCAAATCAAGGTCAGGAAGGAGGATATTCCCAAGACGGCATTCAACACCAAGTATGGACAATTTGAATTCTTGGTCATGCCGTTTGGACTGACAAATGCTCATGCGGTATTCATGAACCTCATGAACAAGGTTTTCCATGAATATCTGGATCAGTTTGTTGTTGTCTTTATCGACGACATACTGATCTACTCAAAGACGGAGGAAGAGCATGAAGAGCACTTGAAGAAAGTGCTGAGTACCTTGAGGAAGGAGAAGCTCTATGGTAAGCTATCTAAATGTGAATTCTTTTTAGACAAGGTGGAATTTTTGGGCCATGTTGTCACAGGAAAAAGAATTTCGGTGAATCCTAAGAAGATAGCTGCTATTGAGAAATGGACTGCACCAAGCTCGGTTGCAGAGATCAGGAGCTTTTTGGGACTAGCTGGCTACTACCGGAAGTTCGTGAAAGATTTCTCCAAGATTGCGGAGCCGATGACGAAGCTTACCAGGAAGAACGAGGAGTTCATATGGTCTGAAGCGTGCCAGTCAGCTTTTGAGGAACTGAAGAAGAGGCTCACAACTGCGCCAATACTTGCGCTACCCGTAGGTACCGGTGGTTTCTCAATCTATAGTGATGCTTCCGAAAAAGGACTGGACTGCGTTCTTCAACAACACAGGAAAGTGATTGCCTATGCATCTAGACAACTGCGGACTCATGAAAAGAACTACCCCACACATGACTTGGAGCTTGCAGTGGTGATATTTTCCTTGAAGCTATGGAAGCACTACCTGTATGGAGAGAGAGTGGAAATATTTACGGACCACAAAAGTCTGAAATATATTTTCACTCAGAAGGAGCTGAACATGAGACAAAGACGATAGCTGGAGCTAATGAAGGATTTTGATATCAACCTGCAGTACCACCCGGGTAAGGCTAATGTTGTTGCAGATGCACTTAGTCGATACCCAATGGCGATGTTCTTGACCAAGGAGCACCATTTGCTGGAAGACATGGAGAAGCTTGGACTGGAAATTGTACTGCCCGAGGAGGAAATGAAGAAACTTGGAAGAAAAGCCATCGTACCAGGAGCTGAACCATCATTGATGCAGTTGCAAGTGCGTTCGAGTCTTATGGACAAGATCAAGGAGACACAATTCCAAGACGAGACGCTTTGCAAACTCAGAGACCAAGTGCTGGCAGGAACACTTGAAGGATTCTCAATCGCCAGCGACGGAGCATTGAAGAATGGTACGAGGCTGTGCGTACCAGCTGGCGAACTGAGGAACGAGCTGATGCAAGAAGCGCACCAGTCGCAGTATTCTATACACCCTGGAGCCAACAAGATGTACAGGGATATGCGGACTATAGTATGGTGGTACGGAATGAAGAAGGACGTATCTAGGTATGTGGTAAGATGTTTAATTTGTCAGCAAGTTAAAGCCAGCAGGCAGAGATCAGCAGGATTATTGCAGCCGCTCGACATCCCGGAGTAGAAATGGGAGCACATAACGATAGATTTTGTATCGGGACTGCCTCGATCCCAAGAAAGGAAGGATGCCATCTGGGTTATAGTGGACCGACTGACGAAGTCAGCTCACTTTATCCCCTTCAAGGCTGGTTTATCCACCGAGAAATTGGCAGCACTGTACATGCGGCACATCTACTGGATTCATGGAGTTTCGGTAAGTATTGTATCTGACAGAGATACCAGATTTACATCTCATTTTTGGAAGAGTTTGCATGACAGCTTGGGGACCCAACTGAAGTTTAGCACCGCCTACCACCCTCAGACTGACGGGCAATCAGAGAGAACAATCCAGACGTTAGAAGATATGTTGAGATCCTGCATCCTGGAATTTGGAGGGTCTTAGGAAGACCATTTGTACTTGGTGGAGTTTTCTTACAACAACAGCTACCAAGCTAGCATCGGGATGACACCGTTCGAGGCACTCTATGGACGTCGTTGCCGCACCCCTCTTGCCTGGGACGACGTCGGAGAACGAGTGTTGCTTGGACCTGAGATGGTGACCGAAGCAGCAGAGAAAGTGAGAATAATTAGAGACAAGCTCCGGATAACCCAAGACAGACAAAAGCATTGGGCTGATTGCAGCAGACGGCCTTTGGAGTTTGAAGCAGGCGACAGTGTATTTGTGAAGATCTCGCCTACCAGAGGAACTATTCGCTTCGGCAGAGCAGGAAAATTGAGCCCCAGGTATATTGGTCCATTTGAAATACTTAACAGGATTGGAGAAGTGGCTTATCGGGTGGCTCTACCCCCAAGTCTCGAAGGCGTCCACAACGTCTTCCACATCTCGCAGCTGAGACGCTACATCCCAGACCCGAGCCATATCTTGGACCATTCAGAGCTGGAGATTGGACCAAGCCTCACAGTGCCGGAGAAACCAGTGGCAATTTTGGACCGAGGCGAGAAGAGGACCAGGAACACCGTGACGCCAATAGTCAGAGTGATGTGGCGTCACAACTCACCAGACGAGTCGACCTGGGAGCGAGAAGACCAGATGCGGGAGCAGTACCCGTACCTGTTTGAGACTTGAGGTAATCCCTAACCTTACTTTAATTTCGAGGACAAAATTTTCTAAGGAGGGAAGATTGTGAAACCCATTATTTTGTGATTAATTATTTAATAGCGTTTGGTGTTATTATTAGCTTTTTCAAAAAAAATTATTATTATATTACTGTTAAATATTTTTGTGTGAAAAAGGAATTTCAAAAATATTAATAACTTGGACTTTTGATTTTCGGACCCAGACCCAAATCCGAACCCAAACCCAGGCCTGAGCCCAAACCCAATCTTTTCCCATTTTCTTAATTCTGAATTTTGGATCTGGTTTATTTATAAAATAAAAAAATAAAAAAACAAATTACTTTTTCGGCTGGTCCCGTAGGACCAGCACCCAACTGCTCTTCTCCTCATTAATTGGTAAACATTACCTATTCTTACTTCCCCCAACTTCTCCTCACCACACACGAACACACGTACACTCTTTCTCAACACACAGCAACCCACTCCTCCCTTTATTATCTCTCCCCACTCTTTCCATTCTCACTTCACAGAACAAAATCAACTCCACCCATCTCCTTCATTCACAGAAGAGAACATTACTTCTCTAAACTCACTCTCTCATATCTCTCTCTCACAGAGATCAACATATCCATTTTTCCCCAAACCCTTCTCTCAAACACCTTACCCGAGCCCTAACTCCGGCGATCTCCGCGCCGGCGACCGCCCCCGTCGCCGCCCCGCGTGCGAGCTCCTCTCTACGTGCGGCCTCCCTCCGGCGCGCACCCCCCCGCGCGCCCCTTCCCGTCAGCTCTCCGGCGACCGCGCGCTCCTCCGCGCTGTTTTCTGTGAGATTCTCCGCCAACTCCGACGACCCGTTCCCCTCTGCGCCCCGACAGCGTGCCCTAGCGCTGCTCTGGCCGAGTACCCTGCTGTTTCTCCCTGTCGTGCCCTATATTCTGGAGTTCCGGCGTTTCGTCGTCGACGGCGTTGATTTCCAGCGCCGATTTCGGAACGTCGCTGTGCTGGACTATTCCTTCTTTTATTATATCATCTGAGAGCTCTAGCCGAGCATCCCGAGGTATAAATTCTCTGCCCCGTTGCGTTTTATTCGGTAGTCGATGATGATAACGGTCCCCGGTTTCCCCTCGGAAATCCGGTTTAGCTACGTTGTAGTTCAGTTAGCAACGTTAGCGTTTTGTGCTGAGATTTTATGCTGTTAGTTTGATTTCGGAATTCCCGAGTATTTTGGGAAGGTTCTGTCGGTTTGGATTCTCGGAAATTCCGAGTTTGGGATGGATGGATTCTGAGTTATTTGGTAATGATTTGGGATTTCCGATTCATTTCGGGTTTTTCGATTATGTTCGGAAACAATTTCTGTGGTTATATTTTCTGTATAAATGGGTTTTTCTTTGGTTGGGACAATTGCAGGATTTTGTTGACGCATTTCCCAGTTTTGGGTTGTCCCGAAATAGAGGGAATGCTGCCCAAATTTTTACAAAAACTTTATCTATTTGGATTTCAAATTGGTTTTTTTGAAATGATTTTAAAACTGACTTTTCGGGCGACGACCGTACCGGTCTGTGGGCCCTAGCGAAATGCAAACGCACCGGTCCGACCGGGCGTTGAGGTATTAGCTAGATGTGACGATGGACCAAGTCTGAGACTCCTAAACTTTTGATTTAAATTACTTAATTCAATATTTAAATTATTTTACTTATTTGTTATAGATAATTGGTTACTGCACATATTATTTCGGAACTAAACATTTTCCTCTTATTTTATGTAAAATTTGTAAGGGCATAAGCCCAAATTTCTAGGTTGGTTAGCTGTGCCCCTGTATTGCATAGTGTAAGATTTACTTCTTTTCTGGGTGGTTGATGTTGATCCTTTTTGGGTGGTTTTGGATTGGACGCGTAACTCGTAGTTAGAACGTAATTATTACTCGTATATAATTAATTAAGAATTACCAAGTAAATTAAATGGATAAAATATTGGTAAGATAACTAGATTATGTTTTGGCACTGGAAGAAACTATTTTCATAGATATATTACAAAAGCACAAAGTTTTCCAAAAATAATTTGTTCTTGTTATTATTTTCCAAATAATCAAATTAACTGGTCTAATCAACGCACGTAGCTTGCAACGTAAACGTTAGCTGTAGCTTAATAACAACTTAAAACCTGACTAGGACTTGCTTCTAGAAATTGCAACTAGCACACTTAGCTTGGTTATACAGCGGATCTAAGCCGAGTTCTCAACTGTAGGAACTCGAAGACATACCTGACGTTCCTCCTCGGTACCAACTCATCTTTCCAGTCATTCAATACGAGGCAAGTTTCGGATTATGTATTCTTATATTTTACTTAGTAATGTTAAGCTGCATGTTAAACCACACTGCTGACACGGAACTCTATCTTGGGGTTCAACTACTGATTGATACTGTTACTGATTGTGGGACTGGGGGAATAGTGTAGGCGTTTATGACCAAAGCCCTTATGTCATAACTGTATTAGCTTACCCCTCTTACACACGGGGATAAGCCATATCGTATCGCTAGGATACTACTGCTCAACCCAAGCCGGTCATAGACGTTTGCATATTCAAAACACACAGAACTGTTTTAAAACCGCTGAAAATTGTTATTCCAAACTGTTTATCCTGCACTTTCCAATTACTATTTAAGTTATGAGATGCATATTTCGTTCTTGCTCCCTCCTGACTGGAGACAACATTTTTAGGTAACACTGAGGATGATGAGCTATATTATGATAGCTATTATGACCCGGTTCTCTATCCTGCGACGATACCGGAGCCGTCTCTGGAGGACGCTGATCCAGGAACTACTGAACCAGATGTTTAGATAGTCTTTTCTTTCTGCAATTTCTTTTTATTTGGATCTTGTAGTTTTATTTCAGTATTTCCTTTCCCAGTTGTACTTCTAAATACTTTATTAAGTAAAGTTTCATTTTCCGAATATAACAGTTGTGACAAATGTACTTGTGTTGTTGTGAATACCTGCAATGGAACAGCTTACTGCCGTCGTCTCACCACGGTGCAGGCTGGGCATGGTCCGGTTCGACCCATTAACTTGGGATCGGGTCGTGACAGTTGAATAATTATTCCCACTTTTATCTTTGACCATCGTTTGCACGTTACCGTGACTTTTAATTTAGGAGCACCAGACCAGTCGTTTTCTCAGAACCAACTTCTCATGAATGATCTACTCGAGACGCTCTTCACCCATAACCTTCGTGTCCCACTCAGACACTCCATTTTGTGCTTCATTTTCTTCGTACAATTTTTGGATCAATTTAGGCCAATTAATTATCTACCGTGAAACCTGATTTAATTTTCAATTTAATTTTGGGACCCGACATCGATCCAACCTAGTCGACCCAAAGTATGGACGTGGCCCATATAAAGCCTACTACCCACATGATGCTTGTGTCCCATTTATTGGAGTCCCCGCATATTATTTATTTTCCCGTGATCATAAATACCTATTTTAATTTAATTATTGCACCTGGTTCGATTTTGACCCGATCCGGCTCGACCGAACCCGAACCCAAGCTCCATATTGTTCTCCCATGACTGCCCGAATATCCCATACAATATTTCTCTTCCTTATTTTAAATATCCTTCCCTCTTTCTAATATATATATATATATATATATATATATATATATATATATATATATATATATATATATATATATATATATATATATCACTCTCTCTCCTATTATTCAAACACACACAACCCCTCTCCACCATACCAGCCGAACATACCCCCCTATTCACAACCGACTTCACTCTCCTTCTCTCTCAAATATCTATTCTCACTCTTTCTCTCTTTCTATTTAATATTACACACACACATACAAAACTCTCTCTCTCCCTCTCCTCTAAACAAACACACACCCACCAGCCCCCTACTGTCGAACACCCCACGGCCAACCACCACTCCATGGCCGGCCTCCTCCTTCTCCTCCTCCATTCCCTTCTTCTTCTTCTTCACTTCTTCTTCTTCTTTAAAACCATCACCACCACCATTTAAAACCATCACCACCACCATTCTCTCTACCGCACACCCTCCACCACCACCGCCGTCGTCGCCCGTCGTGCTCCAGCCTGGCCTGACCCCACGCCGCATACAGCAGCTGCTGCAAACACAGCAGCGCTACAACAGCAGCCACGCGCGTGCGTGTGCCGCCGCGGCCAGCAACCGCCGCCGACGAGGTCCCCGGCCGCGCCCCGCCGCGTGGCTGGCCCCCGACCCTCTGGGCGCACCCAGGCGCACCACCCCGTGGCGGCCACCATCCACCAGGATGCGTCGCCTAGGATTTTGCGCATTTTCCACGCGTTTCAGTCGTGACGCGCGCGGTAAATTCCAGAATTCGCGCTCCGTCGCAGCAACTTCGCACGCATTTTCTGGGAGATTCGACCGTTGGATCGGCGAACTCCTTGCTCCGCCTCAATCTCGGTATATAGCACTTCACTCCCCTCAATTTTTGTCGTTAATTTCGTCGTTTGATACCTCAAAACTGGCCACCAAGTTGACGTTTTAAATTGAACTATTTTTGGACAGTTTCGTGGAGCCGATTTCGTCAGCTCGTAACTCCGTCGTCGCAGCTTCCGTTGGCGTGCTACCAGTTCCTGTGCGCAGCTGGTATAACCATCTTCCTGCCTCCTTTAAGTTTCGTTTCATTATAAGCACGTTCGGTTGGTCGAATTCGACGCCAAAGTTGGTCGTCCAAATTCTTTAATTTGCACTTGTTAAATTTAATTTTTGAACCCGGGACTCCGGATTCAATTTCTGACACCACCAGTAGACTCGTGGTGTCATTCTGGCATATTTTTATATAAAATTTGCTTGATTTGGAGAACGTGCGCCCTGGCACGTATTTCGGTACAAAGCGGGTCCCACTTTTCGAGTCAACGGGTCACTTTGAGATCGGCTCATCGAAATCCAATTCCGGATATAATGTTGAGTTCGTATCGTCATTCTGGACTCGTTGATATATAATTTGCTGAGTTTTGAAGACATTTGCTCCGGCACGCATTTCGGTGCAAACCGGATTCCAAGTGTCCGCGTCAACGTGTCATTTTGAGATCGGCACATCGGAATCCTATTTAGGATATACCGTTGGGTTCGAATCATCATTCTAGATTCGTGGACATATAATTTGCTAGGTTTTGTAGACTTCTATTCCGACACGTTTTTCGGTGCAAAGTGAGTCCAACGGCGGACATCATTTTGACCTGAAATTACCGTTTTGTCCTTGCATCTAAATTGGACTTATGGTTAGGCTATCCTAGCTAATTTGACTGTTCTGGACATGTTGGTGATATTTATTTTATAATCCGACAACATCTGTAGATTTTGCTTATGTATTATCCTTAATTTATAATTAATTATTTTTCCAGAAATTATTACTTTCTGTTTTTGAATTTATATATATATATTTTAATTGCTGTAAAAAATCTAAGAAAAATTATATTTAAATACTATGTTAATTTAGTTAATTTATTATAATTTTTTCAGCATTTATTAAGTGCTTTTGGTATTTTATAAAAATAGGAAAACAGAACTCATTTTTAGTATATTTATGTTTGCTGATTTTTAATAATTATTTATGAGGGTTTATAAATTTCAGAAAAATTAGTATAAATTTCTATAATTAACAAGGATCATTTTGGTACTTTATTTTATGTATATTTGAGCTTTTTCTCTATCTCAAAAATTGTTAGAACACAGTGTATAGTTTGATTTATTTATTGAATAGTTACGACTTGCAAGTTTTGTGTTGATTTGAGTTATTATAGTATCGGACCTCACCCTACACTATTGTAAAGACCCTAGAAAATTAGTTTGGATATAGTGGCACACCACATTAGACTTTTATGCTAGGTCTCCACTTGACTAGTATCCAGTTAGGAGTCGTGTCACACCACTAGTGTAATATTAAACATAGCTTAGAACTGAGTTGTATATAATTATTGACAGGACACCAGACATCTATACCTTCGTACTAGTATTCTTGCTTTGCTCGAGGCAAGTACATCTACAAACTCATTTACTGTCTTTTAATGCTAGAACATGTATTAACCCTGTTAAAATACTGATCCTTGAGGTAGCAAGTTAAATCTTCACATGTTGTATTACTTTTAGTACCTGCCATGCTTAGGACAGTTCTTATATCTTTACATACTTCTTACTGGTTTACAGTACATGTTTCACTATGCTTTATACTACTCGGAGTATTCACATGTTTCATACTGCTCCCAGTACCTGCTATGCTTATACTACTTCCAGTATCTCCCACATGTTTTTACTGTTCTCGTATCTCTCACATGTTAGAATATGGGTTATGGAGAAACTGACAGTTGAGTACGTGATCACGACCCCCTTCTTCGTATGTATTTACCGAGCAAAATTTTATTTTATATGATTTCTGCGTTCGTAGGTAACTCTCAAAGCTGTATTTGTACGTATGTACATCTTTCGCCTTTACACTTGTACGAAAGTACATTTCATTATGTGCTCCCAGCACATTGTACATCTATTGACCGATCACGTACCTGCTCCAGTTTTAAACATTAGATATACATGTGTCATCTTGACAAATGTATTTTACCGTGATTCCAGTCATACCATGATTCCATATATGCCATGTTCCATGTGTTACTATGATACTGTGATCCCATTTGTACCATGACGCCATGTTTCCAGTATTTCCTGTTTTATAGACTTATCACACCATGTTTCTTATTGTACATCTCTTTCATTATATATTCAGTACTTTAGTTGTAGAGGTTGTACTTGCTCCCGTCTTGACAGGATAACGTTGTAGGTTCACTTTTCGAGAAGGAAATGCTATGTGATACATATTATGGTACTGTATTGAGGACCTGGCCTTAGCTCCAGAAGAGGCTCCAGCGGGGAACCTTGCTTAGTTATTTTCATGTGTTTTGAGACTTAGACCTTGGTCTGTACTTATATTTGGATACTGGACTTTGTCTCCAGCTAGATACTTATAAAGTGTATTATTAAGTCTGTACTTATTTACCTTCGTTTATAGATGCTGTGTTGTGATGAACTTTAAATATAATTTTAGAACTGTTAGCTGCTTAGATCCTTTATTGTCTATTCTTAGAACAGCTTACTACGCTTTAACCAAGCGTAGGCTGGACATGGCTCGGCCCGGCCCAACAATTTGGGTAACGGGTCGTGACATAGTGGGCCCATATGTCTGACAGTTTGCTCGATCTCCTGCATAGTAGGACAGCTACCAAGAAGCTTGTTCTCCTCCTCTGTTATTGAGTTACTAAAGGAAACCAATTGTGGAGACGTACTGGTGCACTCTTCTTCCTGCAACATGTTTCTAAAATGGTTCACTAAGCAATCATTTATAATGTTCTGTTGAGAAGTCCATGTTCCATCCTCTAATAATAACGCACGAATATCGTTCCTCCTCTTCCTGGTGGATGCCAAGACATGAAAATATTTGGTATATTTGTCTCCACCTTTAATCCAATGACATCTAAAGCGCTGGTTCCAGTAGCATTCTTCTGCGAAGAGTATGTCATTAAGTTCTGATGTTAGCTCCTCTTCTTTCTCCATATTTTGATGAGTTGGGTTCATGGATTGCAGATGAAGGATGTGTCTCTTTAAAGAAGAAATACGAGCGTGAATATTCCCAAAAGTAGATTTACCCCATTCATGAAGTTTGGACATTGTTCTTCTGAGTTTAGACTGGAAATCAGAGGGAGTAAACGGAGAGGAATCCCAAATGCATCCAAGATTATCAAGAAAGCCTTCATTGTGAAGCCAATAGGATTTAAATCTTCTGATCCTTGAGCGCTGATGACGATTGTCGCCATTTAGAAGAATAGGGCTATGGTCACTGTTAACTCTTGGAAGAATGGAAACTGTGGCATGAGGAAAGAGAGAACTCCATTCAACATCCGCATAAGCTTGATCCAAACGCTCACGAATGTTGCAATTAAGTTGTTTTCGATTCGACCAAGTATAGGCTGGATCTATGAACCCAAGATCAATTAATCCACAAGCTTTAATCATATTATTGAATAATGATGCGGCAGTACTATCAAATCCATTCCCTCCCGCTTTATCCGCTGTTGTAAAGATAACATTAAAGTCACCTATGCAGCACCATGGTGTAGTGATCGAATCTGCCAAGCTTGTAATAAGATTCCACAATCCTGGCCTGTCTTTCTTTCTAGGGCTCCCATACACACATAATAGGTTCCATGCAGGAATGGATCCACTTGCACGAACAGATAAGAGAATGAGATTAGAGGATGAATATGTGACTGAGGCTGTAATGTGGTGATCCCAACCTAGCTATAGTCCACCAGAACGCCTAATAGGTGGAACAGAAAAGAAATTTGCATAACCAAGTGACGGGAGAATGCGATTAGTATGAGAGATGAGGGAGATTGTTTCAGAGATGAAAAAGATGGAAGGATGGGTGGACTTGAGGAATGAGCGAAGAGTTCGGACTGTCGGGTCATTCCCCATACCCCGACAGTTCCACGAGAGTATCAACATCTTCATTACGGCTGTTTGAGGTCAGCTGCCACGACCTTAATAGTTTTAGAGTCATGATGTAGGGGACATTTGGACAGAGGGGTTATAGCCGCACCTTTGTTGGATGATGATGAGGGGGCATGATGAGAGTATTTGCGTTTAGCTATTGGTTTTGGAGGAGGGGTTAGTTTGTGTTGGAGGGGGTTGGCAGAGTGAGCTCTTCTTTTCCATGATTGTTTTCCTGATGCAAGAAATTGAGTGGTACTTAGCACAGTAGTAGAAATAGTGGGGGAGTCGGTATTTGTAATATTAGTGTCGTTTTGTTTTGAGGGGGAGGGGGGTAATTCGATGATGGTAAGAGAGTTACGAATTTGTTTGTGATGATCAGTGAATTGGTGATGGGGAGGTGATAGCCCAGGAGTATACATAGGTGTATCACTACTTTGATCATGAGTATCAGAGTAAGTTGTGATTGAGATATGTGATACATGGAAGACAGATGGCGCATCAGGACTAGGTAGATTTTGGTGGATAGCAGTAAGCGAGAAAATTGAGTCATTAGATTCACCCATGATGTGATCATGGAGACGTGATGGAAAATCCATGACAGAAGATTGGACGTGGCCATGAAATACGGGGATGTTAACTGATGTGGTATTAGTGGGTATGACATTTGCCAACCGCAAATGGGGGGATGTATTTAGAAATTTGTGTAGTTGGGAGAATTGGTGGAGAAGAAGGAATGATGACGTCACTATTCATAGAATTCATCGTGTCATCTGCGTCAGATACTCTAACAGACTCACCTGAAGGATAACCGCATGGATGAAGATTTGTGTTTCCCAGAGAATTGCCTTGTACATGGTTTTCCAGACTCCGTTCAGCAGAGGTTTGAACTGTCGACCGTCGGCTATCTCTATTAAAATTTTCAGCTTGGAAATCATCTTCATGGAATCTAGCTTTTAGGAGCTCAGTGACTTGCTCTTTTTCCTCTTTCGACCAGTCCTCGTTAATAAGAGAAAGGTAATGCAGTCGGTCCTTACAATTTCCAATGGCGTGGCCAATTTTTGCACAGAACAGACAGAAACGGGGGAGACGTTCATACTTAACAAGGACTTGATATAAAACACCGTCTTCAAATCTTGCAGTCACACATTTCTTCAAAGGCTTCGAGATGTCAACAAGGATCTTAACCCGCGCATAAGTCTTCCATTTAGCCTCATCTGAGGGTGAGATAGCATGGATAGATCCCAACGATTCCGTGATTCTCCCAACCGCCACTCTATTTAAGAATTTGAGAGGAACCCGATGAAGTTGCACCCATAACTCAGCAGTATTGAACAAGTAATCTTCTGGAAGCTTATTGGGATCACACCTCTCAATGGCCAAGAGGTCACCATTGATGCTCCATGGAGCTTCCAAGCAAATTCGATCCACCTCCATTGAAGAGCCCAGATTTACAATAAAAGAACCAGAATTGCGAGTAAGATCTGATACCTGAATGGAAGAGTTTAATCTCCAGATCTTCTGCAACATATTTGCTAAGGAAGATGGGGGAAATTACGGGCGGAGAAAGGTTTAACCGCAATAGAGGAATTCCATTTTTGTGGGCTACTGCCATCCCTTGCAGACAGGCAGACGGTCACCGTCTTGTCAGGAGAGTTGAGGAGATTGGTCATTTTCTCAATGACATCATTGAAAGATCCCATTAGAACAGGGTACCCAGTTTGAGAGAGGATGAAACGGAGGATGTATGTCACCAGAAAAGAGAGGAAATGAAGAGGAGGAGGAGGTATGTTACCAGGGAAGAGAGGAGAGGAGGAGGAGGAGGAGTATTAGGAAAAGGCTATGGAGAAACAGAGGATGTATGTCACCAGAGAAGAGAGAATAGAAGGAGGAGGAGGGGGGAGTATTAGGAAAAGGCTATGGAGAAACAGAGGATGTATGTCACCAGACAATAGAGGAGAGGAAGAGGAGGAGGAGGTATGTTACCAGAGAGGAGAGGAGGAGGAACGGAACACCCAGGGGTGGGAAGAATGCTCATTAGAGCGAAGAGATTAGACATATTTTCAAGGTCGTGCAAACATATAAATTCTCCATCTTAATATTGGATTCCCCCATCAAACTAAATTATACAATCATACATTTGATATTTTTCATCTTAATATTAGACTACACCACGCAGGAGAGAAATTGACACCGGAGAGTCTTTTCTTGGTACAATTTTTATGTGGCAACTCTGACAACGTTGATAAAACAAGTAAGATAGAAACTCAATTTTTGCTCAATTTCTAAAAAAATCAATTGGAGATATCATTATAGACTAGACGATTATAAACTTTGGTACAACCATTTAATCTATGCTAGTTACCAATTTATTATATGTTTGAAAAAAATGGCCAATAACTTCTAGCTCAAGTGGAGGTAAACATAGGTGAAAGTAAGAGCAGTAGGCCTCATTTTGGTTCGCGGAATCATCGGACTGGGAAATGAAAGTGATTGCTTTCCTATGTTCGAGTGATAAAGGAATTGAGAAAAAAATGAAAGTGATTCCTAATGGAAGGAAAATTAGAAAAGAAAGTGATTCCATTTATCTAAACAAGAAATCAATTTTTCACGTTGAAGTATTCAATTTCCTTTTCAAATTCTTTGGCATTTTTAAATATCGAAAAAAAAATCAATAAAAATTATAAAAGTGACTGCATATCTTACATTATGACTATAATCCATGTATATAGCATATCTCCAACAAAATGTTGGAAGAGAGCGACTACTTGTTTTCCTTTGGTGTTAGCCTAATCTGGCTTTGTACTAGAAAAGGAGAGACCAACTCTCTTTGACGTTGACATGTCTCTTTTGGTCAATGGACGTGCGTACTGTAAATTGACACAGTTAGGTCGTGGGGTGCATTCCCGCGGAGAGAGAGAGAGAGAGAGAGAGAGGGGCTCTCCCTCTTCTTACCTACTACCAATCCCAAACCTACAACTACAAACGTGCCTCCATTTCTAGCCATCAGGACTGTAATGCATGCCCCCTTCTTCCCTTGACCTAGGTAATGTTAGGCCACATACATGAGAGAAACTTTGATATAGACGGTTGTATCAAAATTTTGATACGAGTGTATGACAAATGGATTCTACTTCAAAATTTCTATAAACAAATTTATGGAAAAAAAAAAAAAAAAAAAAGGGAACCCACTTGTCATACACCATCTGTATCAAAATTTTAATACGGCTGACTGTATCGAAGTTTTTTTACCATCTATGGGTCATATTAACATATGTAAGCACATGATAATACATCGTTAAATATATATTTAAATGTGTATTATCGCCAACACAATTAATAAAGCGCTATCTTACTTAAAAAACACACGCACGTGCGCATATATATATATATATATATATATATATATATATATATATATATATATATATATATATATATATATATATATAATGTAAATATAAAATTATCAATATGCTGGTGAAAGTATATATGTAAAATATATATTTATCGACGTGTTGTCATGTGCTTATAGGATACATGTTTAGATAACCCGTCATATATTAGCAATAACTATGATGGAGTGATTTAGACAATGTATTGAAATCTTTTTTTGGGAAAAAGTAATCCAAAAATTGTTTCATAATTTTGGATTTTTTTTTTCCCGAAAAGCTAGTTCAATTTTGTATTTTTATTTGAAAAAATCTATAGAAAAGTCAATATGGACATTCTAACAATATTAAAAGTCATGTTTGGTTTGCATAATGATATTTGGTCCAGTGTTTTAATGCCAAATAAAGGAGGTAAGAAAAAAAAATAGTTACCAAAGACAGAACATAAGAAAATTAGTTTTCCATCAAAGGATTCATTTTTTGTTTCAATTTATTGTATATAAGGATTTTTTTTTATTTAGTTTCTTGACAGGATTTAAAAAAATTCATGTCAAACAAAAGAACAAAGAACAAATAATTGTTTTTTTTTCTTTCCTCTAAACTAACGAGGTGTGTCACGTCCCAGAACCAGAATACTGGAGAGCGGGAGAATGACTCAGCCAGCTACGTATTACGGGTAGATGAATACCGTATAATACGATCAATGCTGTCTATAGGGGTGTAACTCGGGCGGGTTGGGTCGGGTTTGAGGTCAACCCGAGCCCAACCCGATAGATCATAAGCCTAGCCCAAGCCCAAGCCCGACCCGACTTCGGATTCAACATATGAAGCCCAAGACCAAGCCCGGAGGATCGGGTTGGGCTCGGGTTGGGTCGGGTCCATCGGGTTTATCGGACTCTAATATGATATTTGAAATAATTTTAAACAAGAGTAATATTAAATGCATAATCAAATAGCAATCAAGCCTTGATCATTACAAAATAAAACTGAAATGAGATTTAGGACAAGGAATTGAAGATTTCGGGTGAAAAAAATTATAGTTTAACTTTTTATTTAAGTAGCGTAAAACAATATATATATATATATATATATATATATATATATATATATATATATATATATATATATATATATATATATATATATATATATATATATATATATATATATATGTCGGGTTTCGGGTTCTTCGGGTTACCCAACACATGAACCCAAGCCCAACCCGATTTTTGATCGGGTTCAAATATTTTAACCCGAGCCCGAGCCCAAACCCGAATATCTTCAACCCTATCCCAACCCATTAACGGGTTTACCCGATCGGGTTCGGGTTTAGCCCGCCCGAGTTGCACCCCTAGCTGTCTACAAGACGAGGGGGTGCATACTACATGAAAGTCTCCCTATGGTCACTTTACTTCTATTGTCTCAATCATTCAAACAAGAAACAAAAATAGAGAACATGTGAGATAAAGCAGTAAGGCGTCCCAAACGCTCAGTCAAAATGTTCTTGATATCTGGCTTTACAAAATACAGCCAGATGATGTAGTAAGTATACACAATTGTTAGCAGCTGCAGCTTGACTTAGTTACAATTATGCAAAAATAGGTACAAGACAATCCGACTAACATGTCGGTGCCAAACGGCAAAGTATAAAGTAGATAACAAAACGAGCGGGGAAGTAAGAAACCCACTCGAGTCCTCCTGCGATCATCCCTCTAGTGTTGACCATCTTGGAGGTAGAAGTAAGCTGGATCCTCGGGGTCTGGCTCTAAATCTGGCCATGCAAAACCAGAGAGGTTAGACCTCTAATAGCAAGTACTGCAAGGGAGCACGATATGAGGAATGAAGCCAGTAATCAGAGAATATGATAATAGATCTCTGCTATCTACTAGGACTCTCACAACATCACGACACTTCGAACCAACCTCCCAACCAAACAAGGACAGAAGTTGGCCCGTCATGTCCTGACATTCTGATCATCTCAGTTAAGTAACAGAGTAGGTACAGTACACAAACAAATTAATTTAAACGGTCAGGCAACTACTACGGCTTGCTATTGTGAGTCCCAAGTTATCCTGGAATTATGCAATAAAGGATTTCTCGGTTCTTACTATGCGCAAGCAAGGCTAGTTTACCCAGTCAATCAATTGTGCCATTAATGAATTAGACGAGTCCCAACGGGACGCCCGTCATTAATATACAATATTCAATAGATAATATAACCAGATACCACTCCCTGTCCGTGTGGCAGATTTGCAGCATCTGTGGGGACCAACCGGCCTGTCGGGCACTACTAGTCCCAAGAGGGCTGCCATGTAAGAACTCGAGAATCCATTCTCTCCATGCAATCATTATTTTATTTAACTTAATAGCCTCTACGTTGAGTGACGTACCATGCCGTGGATCATGGTCATTCAGAATGAGTACTTTCGTACGGGGTACGATATGCGCAACTCTACAATGATACCAGTACGGTCAGGTTGTAGGTCTTACATAGCGTAATGCAACAATCAAAACTAACCACGGAGTAATCATGCCTTGACCATAAAGTACACATGCTTCTTTGGTAAGATAAATAAATAATAAATGAATTGAAGCCTGCATGTGCCTGTATGCCAATATTCAGGATTAGCCAATCGATTCCAATAGTTCATAATTAATATGAATGTGTCTCATTTATTCAATTCAAAAAGACGACTAGCCAGTCTCTTAGTTCCAACTAGGAACGCATGATCAATTATTAGTCAAGATCACAATCATTATCAATGGTGACAAGGCATGAAAGTCAACTAATATTCAGTGGGGTCGAGTCTACAACTCTCAGGGTTTAATTTCAGTCAATCGAGGTATCTATAACTCAATTCACGACACATGGTACATCCCACATAACAATCTATATTTAACAGAAATATTAACATATCATGATTATATTAAGTTTATGCCAAAAGGCGTAAGGATATAAAATGGACGTTAAATATCTAATAAGATATCAATATACAGGGCTATAGAAGATCTAGGGTAAGCAGGCTACGCTCATGTCAGCCTACGCTCAAGTCAGGCTACGCTCAAGTCAGCGTACGCTCAGGTCAGGCTACGCTCAAGTCAGCGTAAGCTCAGGCCAGGCTACGCTCAAGTCAGCGTACGCTCAGGTCAAGCTACGCTCAAGTCAGCGTACGCTCAGGTCAGGCTAGCGTATGGACTCCATACGACTCCTTTTCAAGGCAGCGTATGTAAGTCCATACGACTCCTCATCAAGGCAGCGTATGTAAGTCCATACGACTCCTCATCAAGGCAGCGTATGTAAGTCCATACGACTCCTCATCAAGGCAGCGTATGTAAGTCCATACGACTCCTCATCAAGGCAGCGTATGTAAGTCCATACGACTCCTCATCAAGGCAGTGTATGCAAGTCCATACGACTCCTCATCAAGGCAGCGTATGCAAGACCCTACGCCGCCAAAAGGCAGCGTATGAGTCAGACTGCGCTGCGCTAAAGAGCGCGCGCAGCCCAGTGGCTCAAGCTAAAAAGCTCGCGTACACTGCTCATTGTCTTCTCCAATCAGCAAGAACTCCATGGTTTGAACCCAAAGCTTCAAAAGTCCATAACTTGGTCAAAATAAGTCCAAATCCAACTTTTCAAAGGTCAAAATTGGGTAGAATAAAATTCTCTACAACATGGAACCATCAAAACTTAAAAATAAAGAAGTTTGATAGATCAAAACCACCAAAATCCAAAAATAACTAATTTTTAGATCTACTAAAAATAAAACGAAAAACGAAAAATGCCAAGTTCTAAACTCTCTTAGAATCACAAGGAAAAGAGAATGGAACCATAAAAATGGGTCCTCATGAAGAAGCAAGATGTACTTGCCTATGGGTTTGGTAGGTGGAGAGAGTAATGAGGAAGAAGAGTAATGGTGAAGGAGAGTAATGGAGAGAGAGAAAGGAGTGGGCTTTAAATGGAAGGGGTGGTGGTAGGTGGGTTCGGTTCATGATGAACCACCATAACCCGAAAATAAACCAACCTAGGCCAAACCTAAAGTAAGCTAAAGCAGAGAATAAAAGCAGAAAGTAAAATACAGAAAATTAATTGCAGAAAATTAATTAACATGAATTTAAAGAGATTTAAATACAAAATAATACATGATAAATATTAAATAAATACATTTAAGCAGTACATGTATTAAAAATACGTATACTGGGAACGGGGAGTGACAAGGTGTGCAAGCAAAGTTACATATACATCTATTAATTACATACATCCACTGTCGATAGGGCTGTAAAATGGACAAAGTAGTCCGATGTCCGTACGTGTCCGGCTCGATAAATGGTTCGACCGTGGCCGTCCGATTGAATTAACGAACAGAGTTTGGACATTTTTCTTGGTCCGTTTAAAAATCGGATCCGGACATGGTCATGTCCATGTCCGGTCCGAATTTGTCCGCGGACCGTCCGATAGTGGAGACTCATTTTGGTTTTGCATCAATTATGTCTTATCATTTTGGTTTTGTATCAATTTTTGGTTGTTCAGTCTCAATTTTTATTAATCTTTTACCATTTTTTGTTTTATTCTATAACTTGAGTTGTCTTTTCTTTCAACTTTATTTTTTCCACCAACTATCGAAATATTTTGATAAAATAATAGCTTTTAGCAATATATTTAATTTGTCCGCGGACCGTCCGATTGAATTAACGAACAGTGGTTGTCCGTGTCCGTCCGAAATCATTTTCATTTACGGACCGAACACGGACAGTGGACTGTCCGTGTCCGTCCGTCCGATTTACACCCCTAACTGTCGATCTCGTGGCAAGTAAATTGACATATTAATGTCTGGAACCAAATAGTAGAATGGGCCCACCTAGAAGTTCTTAAATGATAATGCGGCTATATGGCTAGCAAAATATATAGGATTTTATTACCATGTGACACGTGTTAAGAATAATTAATGTATAATTTTTTTTTGAAATTTGTTATCAAGTGACTCTTCTCGTACGTATCGTCGGACATATAAAAGAACACATAATAAATATAAAAAAGTAATGTTTTGCATTTAAAATGTTGTCAAGATCCAATACAAAAAATATTTGCATTGAAAAAATATTTTATTAGATTTTGATTATATTTTCCAATTAAAAAAATTTATTTTCCAAATTTTTATTAGATATTGGTAACAAATGTTAAAGTAAAAAATATGCATTAACTATCTTTTTAACAAAATCCTTATATGCATATTCCAGACCAGTCCATTATTTGATCATCCACCAAAAAACTATATAAGATGTTCACTTCCCACTAAAAAAAATAACACGTGACACAGAACCAGTTTGATGGGTGAATAAACAATGTTACAAAATGATTTGTGTGAAATAGAACGTATTACCGTTTTAGTGGGACATGAACATCGATCTAGTTTTGGTGGACGAACAAAAATGGAACTCTATTGCAGACTGTGGTTACTCGAGAACTGTACTATATATATAGAGTTCAGTCCCCCACCACGAGCAAGCAGTTCACAATCAAGAAGGAGAATGGAGTCCAGACATTCCAAAGCCGCGGCAGCAGCAGCTGCTGCTCCCCGCTCGTCTCCGTCCCCGCTGCTGCAGAGGAGCCGAAGCGGAAGCACCGCTTCCTCCCGCCCGGTCTGCAGCAGCGCCGCGAGCAGCGCCGTGCCATCTCCCTTCTCCCGGTCCAAGTCCCGCAACGAGAACCGCGAGCGGGAGAGCCCGAGGCCGGGCGCGAAGCCGGCGGTCCATCCGGCCCGGTCGGCGTGGGCGCTGTCGCCCGGGCGGTCGCTGGCGGCTCCGGCGGAGGGATCGATCGGTGGCGGCGGAGGGGAGAGGAAGAAGAATGGGATGATGGGGTTCTTGATGATGGGGAGGAGGAAGGGGGTGTCGGAGAAGGAGGCGGCGGTTCACCAGCTGCGGCTCATGACGTCGAGGCTGCTGCAGTGGAGGTTCGTCAACGCCAGGGCTGGCAAAGCCACCGCCACAGTCCGGTCGTCGGTCGAGGTCAGAATCGCCATTTTACTTTTACTATATTCATTCAAATGTTGCCAAAAACCCAAAAAATAAATAAATATATCAATTTGTGTTTTAATAAAAAATTGATAGCAGTTCAGAATGGATTATATATTCTTTTAATAATAAAGCAATACTTTTAGATAAGTAATAAAGCATTACTTAAAAAAAGGAATTTTGTTTCAATGGATAGTTACCCAAAAAAATTCATTTATTTGGTAGGTCTAATAGAAACTTCAAATAGACATTTCTAAGATGATAGGTCAATTAGCATTGAAAAATGTATGTTCTATCCGGCGGTCGTAGTTCAGTCACAAAGTTATGAATAGGATTCGATATTTTCCATCGCAAAGACGTGAATATCAGACGGAATCGACATGATTCGATATTTTCCATCGCAAAGACGTGAATATCAGACGGAATCGACATGATTCGATCCTCCCAATCGCAAATCGCAAAGACGTGTAGGTGTTGAGGTACGACGTGTAGGTGAGTGTAGGTGTGTGCGTTATCAAAAATAAACATGTATCCCGAAAGGACAAATCTATTCTCCATAAATAAATAAAAATCTATTTTTCCATAAAATCTGCCTTCTATCTCAAACTACAATCCATCTCAAATAGGTCTTCGGTTGGATGGCCGTCTTAATTGCTATATCTATATCTATACTTCTATATAATAAAAAAAAATAAGAAAAATAGACTTAACTGTTAAAATTTTTGTTTCAAAAATACTCTCATATATGTTTATTAATTAAAATTATTGACTAAATTCAATCTATACTACTATATAGTAAAAAAAAAAAGTATGCTTCACCGTAAAAACTTTTATTCCAAAAATACTCCCATCTATATTTATTAATTAAAATTATTGACTAAATTTAATATAAATAGCTATATAATTATATATAAAAATAAGAAAACTATTATTTGTTCTTTTAAAGTATAAGGCTGGTGCATATATACTAGTTCTAAAAATATCGAGAGATCTAAAATCCCAACAGCCTGACGGTGGGGCCACCTATTTTCCTTTGGCGTTGGGGCCCACCGGTTGGAATTTAGAGCGGCAGAGCCCCCGTTCTGAACCAGAAACAAAGTACTTTGGTCATTATGTGTACAAAGTACCGAAGTCAGCAGGGAGAGCGACTACTTTACAAGCGCAAGTAATGCTGCTGCTAGTCAGTGGTACTATCGTTTCTTGATTTTAACTCTTTAATTAAACATGTTGCTGATTATCATTTGGATTCAAACTAAATAAGAATATTTAGTAATAAAGGATTACATAATATTTGAAATTAGGAGATCTTTAAAATGTCCTACATTAGTATTTAGGTCTTACAATTAATGTTCACTTGTCTATGTGTACTGTAATTTTAATACCCAATTAATAACGTCGAACATTTTGGAGATCTAAATTTTAATATTAACTATTATATAAGACCTTGTTAACCATCTGAATATCACTATAATTTACAATAAAAATTAAATTTTTTAATTTATATAAATAATATATACTAGTTTTACTTGTGATGCACATACAAAATATATATAATATTATTAAAAAATTATATTATATAAAAATAGTTACATATAGTTTTAATATATTTTAATTAAAATTAGTTATTGATATGTTTTTAGAACTTTCAATATATATATATATATATATATATATATATATATATATATATATATATAGAGAGAGAGAGAGAGAGAGAGAGAGAGAGAGAGAGAGAGAGAGAGAGTGAATATCATCTAATTAGTTTAAATATAATTTAAATATTAAATATATTTTAATTTGAATTTGTTAGAGATATCTTTTTATAGAATTTTTAGATATTTTCAGATAGTTAAATTATATATATATATATATATATATATATATATATATATATATATATATATATAATGAGCAAAAGTAGGATTCAAGGTGGAAGTTTTTTTTTTTCAAAAATTATCGTATTTATGTTTACTAGTTAAAATTGTTCATTATATTTAATATGATAAGTTATGTAATTACGTATACAAGAAGAAAAACAGGCTGTCATTTGCTAGTCCCATGTATTATAAAGTACGTACAAAGCACGTGTATGTGTACTAGTGTGTGTGTATATATATATATATATATATATATATATATATATATATATATATATATATATATATATATATGTTAATGATCTCTAGTTCAAGTGGCTAATATGGAGCTTTAAGATTCGAATATACGATGTTCGAATTCTAGTAGAAGCGATCATAAAATAATTTTTTCGAATATATATATTTGAAGTTCGAGTGTAGATTTTCAGTTCTCGGATCCAAACAATATATATATATATATATATATATATATATATATATATATATATATATATATATATTTGCTTGGTGCCAAGACAATGCCAACAGGAATTAAGGAATCAAGAAGTAGGTGGTTATGAAAAGTACTTTTTTATTTCTTAAAGTAGATAATATAATCAACAGGGGTTTGTTTTATTTGTTCAACATTTGGGATTCGAAGAAGGTTGCCAAGTAATTTTCTTGAGGCTCCAAACTCCACAGGGAAGCGCCAAGAGGGTTGTTTATGTTGATGCAACAAGTGCATCTTCCGATCAAATATGGAAACTCTCCACCATAGGCTCATAGAGTATGGACTAGGGACCAATCACAAAATGACACGCTTTCCGAAACACCAGCGGAAGCGAAAAGCCTGGCCACCAAGAAAACCGAAAGAAGAAGAAAAAAATGCTACATTATTTATTTCATCATCATCAATAGAAGCTTATGGAATAGGGGCTAACATCTATTAAGTGCATCTTCCACTACTTTTATATATTAATATATATTTTTGTTACGTTAACATTTGGTCTCGTTCGTTTAACGGAAAAAAAAATATCAATTTGTTATTTGCAATGGGAAGGGAAAAAAAATGAATATTTGCAATGGGAAGTGAATCCTTGAGTGGGGACTATTTTTTTATTTTTTTTATTTCCTTTGGGAATTGTTTGTTTTTCTTTTCCATTTCTAGGTATCCAAACACAAAAGAAATTACTTTTCTTTACGAATGTCATAATTCTGGGAATCGTTTGTTTTTCTTTTCCATTTCTAGTGGTATCCAAACACAAAAGTAATTACTTTTCTTTTGGAATGTCATAATTCCATAAATCGTTTGTTTTTCTTTGTTTTGGGAATCGTTTGTTTTTCTTTTCCATCTCTAGTGGTATGGTATCCAAACACAAAAGAATTTATTTTTCTTTTCGAATGTCATAATCCATCCTTGAGTGAGGACTATTTTTCGAATCGTTTGTTTTTTCTTTTCCATTTTATGTTAATACATTGATAAATATACTTTTTTTTTTGTTAACATTTGCCATAATGACACATATTAATACTTCGATAAATGCATAATTTATGTGGATAATTTATATGGATACTCCCATCAACATATTTATTAATACACCTTTTATCTTAAAAGTGTATTGATAAATCATAAATGTAAAATGTGCATTAAATGTGATGTTGGGACTTGAGAATACTCCTAGACATTTATATGGGCACCATTATAGTATATTTATTAATGTACTTTTTATTTAAAATGTGTGTTGATAAATAAAGATGAAGTGTGCACCGAAGAAAGTGCATTCTTTAAAGTTGTACCCAATTCAAGATCACATTGATGTAGAACATTATGTAGCATGTTTTCCTCCCAAAAACATGGGGAACAAATCTGATGTCCCATTTATCATGTTCCAATTGTGTTCTCCTTTCTATTACATGTGGGCCGCCATCTACTTATCTACTCCCATGGCCCACATGTAATAGGGAGTGTGACAGAATAAATGAGACATAATTGGGAAGGAACTACTGTCCCACTTATTTTGTCCCAATTCTGTCCCCCTCCCTATTACATGTAGGCGATGGGAGTAGATAAGTGGATGGTGGCCCACATGTAAATAGGAAGGAGGACAGAATTGGGACATGATAAATGGGACCGCAGATCTGCTCCCCATGTTTTCTACGAGCTTCTCAAATCCAAACTCATATTCCTTTTTCTCTTTTTTTTTTCGTGTGTGTGTGTATTTGCAGAGGAAACTATTTTTCGCTTGGTTGAGAATCAACGAGCTGAGGAATGTAGTGGCAGCCAAGTGGATCGTGATACAGCGGAGGAGGCACAAGATGAAACTAGCATGCATACTCAACCCCCAAGTGCACCTCTTGAAGAGGTGGGAGCCCTTATCCAAGAGGAACCTCGAGGCCGTGACGGCTCTGTCTAGGGTCCTACAGGGCATGTGTGTGCCCCTCCCTCTGGTCGACGGTGCCCAGGTATACATATCACGAAATCAGAATCAAGATGGTATCAGAATTAGGGCTAGTGTAATGTAGTCGCAATCGCAATGTAGTCAAATGAAGAAGAAGAAAAACCGATTATATTACAGTGAATTTCCGATGTTTGAAAATGACAAAGAATTTAAAAAGGAAAGTTATTACTAGTGATTCCTTGCTTGGATGGATGGAATCACTTTCCCTCCTAATTTTATGTCTCGTTTGGTTCGAGGAATCTCCGGATTGGGAAAGGAAAGTGATTATTTTACTATGTTTGGATGCCAAAGGAATTGAGGAGGAAAGGAAAGTGAATCCCATTGGAAGAAAAATTAGGAGGGAAAGTGACTCCATCCATCCAAACAAGGAATCACTTTCCCACATTGAAGTAATCACTTTTCTTTCCAAATTTCTTGGCATTTCCAAACATCGGAAAGGAAAATCAATGAGAAATAAAAATTTTCAAAGGAAAAGAAATGACAAGGAATTGATTTCCTTTCCCTTCCATCATTTGACACCCAAACATAGAAAAGTAATCACTTTCGTTTTCCAATCTAGAGATTCCGCGAACCAAACGGGGCCTTAGTTCTTGAACGTAGCATCGATTCGGTAACAAAGTTATTGCTGTTAGCTATTTAACCATCGGTGTATAATATGTGCAGGTCGACTTAATATTGCTTCACGATTACATTTCTATGTCGATGGAGATGATGATCGAAATCGAAGCTGCAATCAGGATATTCTATTCCAAGGTATGTCTATATGGCCTCCCCCCGGTCTTTTATAATATTGGAAATTTACATTTATGTTTCCATATTCTCCAAAAGAGGATATGGGTCTCGTCGTGACGGTTGACTTGGGTTGTCCGTTCAAAATGAAAAAACCTAAATACAAATTTGTAATGTTATACGAGTTCTTAAAACTAAATGCAAAGTTTGAATATTATGGAGACCTAAACGAGATCTAACGGAATATGAGTCCCAAACCCTCTCCTGGGATAATATGGAGACGCAAATTTTGAATATTATACGAGATCCTACAATTTAATAATCCAATTTATTATGACAATAATCCTGCTGTTGAGTGCGATATTTGGTTCCTATTGATGTTTCTAAAACAGGCAGAGGAGTTGAGTTTGCTACTCAGTGAGCTGGCCGAGACGGTGGTGCTAGAAATGGAGTGTTTGAAGCAGTTGATGAGTACAAACTCATTAATCACTTCATTAGAGGTTGGTTACTATAAGCAAATATTATTATTATTAATTTGGTAACTGAAGTTCAGGAGAAATTACTCTATGCGCCAGACTCACTGTGCACGCTTACGATGGAATGAGTGTATGTACAAATCTCCATGACATGAAGGATGTACGATTAGTCCGGCACACAGAATAATTTCTCGGTTTGTAGCACCAACACTACGAGCAACAGTCACTAACTGCTGAATGTTTCCCTTAATTACAGATGCATGAAACAAGTCTCAGAGCAAACTTAATCCAGACAGTCAAGAAGGAAGTTGAGCTGCCCCAAATGTCCTCCTTGAGCTTGCAGTTGGCATCAATGGCTGCATGGAGGCAGTACCATCCATGGAACATTCTAGCCTAGCCTAGCCAGCCATGCATGTCGAACAATTGGATTGTTTGGGAGTACTTTTGATTCACTAATTAACCCGCGCAAAATAGTAATTACATAACTTCAAATAATTCATTCAAGAGTTTGCAGTGTAACCCCTACATATCCTATATTTACACCGGCAACTGTTTTTGCACAATATCTTCCACTTTTCTTGTAAAATAATGGTTTCCCTCTCTCCTAATTGTATGACTGGTTTTTATATGTATACATAATCACATTCAGGGACGTTTGGTAGGTTGAATAATATATAGTCTGAAATTTTACATTCCTAGAAATTTTATTTCACGGCATCATTTTTCATATTCTTTATTACTACTAGTAATGTACCATACCTTCATCTGGCGACAATTATGGTTGGTAAAAGACTTGTCCCCATGGATCTATACCTTCATCTCGCATCTACTGAAGAACGCTCTTCCCACCTTCGTCAACATCAATAAGAGGATTCAGTCTGTTAGCCGTCTCTGTAGTGTCCCGTCCCGCAAAGTCAATCGGAGGAATCGAAACGCCGACGGCGTTCGGCCTTAGCCTTGCAACGGCTTGCTCGGAGACATCGCTCAGGTGGGGTAGTTTCGGTGAACTCTCCTCATCTTTGCCTTCACATAATAAATCGTGTTTTCAACTTGCACAAGTTAGGCTTGATAATAAAAGCTACGCATCCACATAGCTAAGGGAATAATCCCGACGGTTTGAATCGAGTTAGAACATGGAAAACGTCCCACTGTCGGCTTAGAGTTGGTGCACGGCGTGTTTTGAAAATGACACTCGGTCCTTCGTCCCGTGGCTTGGGAGAAAGAAAGTTGGTCTTCGGTGCAAAAGCTGAGAGTTAGCTTAAGTCATAGGCGTCGCCCGCACAAATGCTTGTTAAAGCATGCACGGTCCTGTCCCGCAAGGCTTGGCATAGCCTTTGCTCGTCCCTTGGGTTATGTTGTAGGCTTGAGTGAGTTAAGCATAGTTATGCCGGTCGATCTAAGTCATTCTAAGTGCTGTCCCGCTCATTCTGCGGTTGCCAAGTTAAATAGTCCCACGATCCCAAGGCCCGTCATATGAAGTATGACTTGGGCGACAGCGTTGCGTCGAACACGAGTCGGTTTAGAGGCACGAGCCACGGTTGGTCCAGTGGAAAGTTAGCCACGGTCGGTCGATACTTATGGAAACACGTTATGTTCAAGTTAAGTTGGAAGGCTATGCAGTAGCCGTTCCCTGAGTTCAAAGAATGTTAAGTCTAAGCGATGGGTAGTCGCCGAGGCAACCCTGGTTAGGGGCTCTGCAAAGGAAGTACGAAAATGGAAAGAGTAAAACAACCAAGTAAATGAATTGATCACATAACAAGCCCCAAACTGTATCCTAAAATACTCCATGAAACCCTTATGAACTTGGACAACTTGTCGACAAGGGGTGGTTTCTTCGAGCGGCACCCCGGGGCCACGGGACCGACTCGGCCTAGGAAGAAACTGGTTGTAGCCGAGCTGGGTAATAGGCAACGCTGGTAAGGCGATCGGTAAGGCGGGGACTTTCATCGGGGCTCGCTACCTGCGTTGAAAGGGTCCCGTATTACCAGGCTACGTCCAAGGCGGCTGGTTAGGCCAATCCCATAACAAACACTTAATAATAATTGTTTTCAACTAACATGGTAAGTTTGGTGTCGGCACGGGCGGCAATCCGTGTGTGTGACGGTGGATTGAGTTGAATATGTATGAGTTAAATAGACACAATGTCGGAGCCTAAGATTTGGCTACAGCGAAGGCGACGTGCTTCGGCACGAGATGTGGCATCGAGTGTTAAGTTGCGAGTTAAGTCAAAAAGGGCCGTAGGGCTAGTTGTATGAAGTTATGTCGAGTTATTGGGCACGGCCTCAAAATATGAGGCACGGCCGCGTTGTCACAACACAAGTGTAGCCAAGACTAAGCAAGGAGGTACTGCCTCGGTGATATTGAAGCACGAATCGAGTTATGGCACGACCGAGTCGTTACGTCCCAGAGTTTGGCACAAAAGATAAGTATAAGTCGGGCGTCGACAATGCAAGCACGAGAAAGGTCTAGAGGCAAGGAAATGGAGTCCTTCGTGTAGTTGCGTCTCTGATTATGGCCGTAAGGCAAACACGACCTGATAGGTTAACGTTGTTGGCACGAGGAGTGGTCTAGTGACAAGTATGAGTTAACGTTGACATTGCAAGCACGAGATGGTTCCGATACACAAGTTGCGCTAAGGCGCCGGTCCTAAAACTGATCCTAAGGCAAGAATAGAAAGACAATCGTAAAAAGGGTTTATGTTGCACAAAGTAAATGAAACGTGTAGGTTTTGTATGGGTGGGCGAGAAGCTCACTCCACCAGTACAGTGGTACTGACACCCACACAGTGTTTCATGTGCAGGCACAGGTAGAAGCTCGTGGCGCGGAGCTCGCTTGGATGCGTCGAGGCACGGAGTTCCTTGGCGATTCGAAGCGTGCGGCCGCGTGGATTGAAGACTTATACAGGACATAATGTATGGACATCGCCTTCCGAAGCTTCCGCTGGATTCAAGTATTGTATCGAGAGATGAGAGAGAGCAGAGTGACTTGTAAATGAGAGAAAAGTGAGCACGGAAGACATTGTAATTTGGCCTTGCGCCCACAGATGTAATCTTGTATTCAATATCAATAAAAGAGATTCTTTTGAATGACTTGTGTTCATGTGTTCTTCTTTAATTCCGCTGCAATAAATCAATGTCTCTGCACGGGACTTCTGTGCGACGACCCCGTCGCAGCCGCTGTAATCGGCCGTTATGGAACCCGCCTTGCACGAGCGCAATCTAGGCTCGTGCGGCATCACGCCTTAGCGAGGACGATCGCTCCTACGGGAGCAGGGCGTGACATAGTGGTATCAGAGCACGGCTTTACGTCCTTGGACCGTCGATTGAATTCTTTAACTTCGATGTTTTTGCAAAACTCTGTTGCTTCCGCAAGTTGATATCGTTGGTGCGCTCTCTCTCAAATGTCCCCCGGCATGTCCATACAATAAGTCTAAATATTTTCGAAAGCTCGTACAAGCGTTCAATCTAACGCATCGGTAGGCCGTTGCCAAATGCGTCGATAGGGCCTTTGTGCCGAACGTTGCAAACTTGACTCGATAGGAAATATGTGCTAATGTTAGCAAAGTCGCACGTGTGCCCGAATAGTCCTACGTTAACCTTAAGCAAGTTGCGTGCATGCCTAATTAGTCCAATATCGACCCTAGCAGTTGAACATACAAACTCGGAATATAGTCCGCACAGGATGGCTATGCACACGGCCTTTTGGCTAAGTTGTGTTTCGCGTCGCGCACCTCGACCCTTGGTGCAAACGAGTTGCGAGCGATATCAAGTACCGCTCTGCCGGGAACGGAGATGCACTTAGAGTGTCTATCGATAGGAACGCTATCGGACTAACGCTTAGGCGTACACGGAAGATTGATTTGGATTTCGAAGAAATAGTGCGAACGACTTAGTGCGTCGATACGACGCGAGCGACTACGCTAGCGATTCGTCAAACGAATCTGAAGGATGTCTTAGCGAATAACGCGAATGTGATTGAGGACTAGATCGTATGGCTTGAATCCGAGTGGTGTATGTGATAGGTTCGGAGAAGAATAAGAATGAGTGTCAACGACTAGTCGAGTGGCTCGAACCCTGAGTGGTGTATGGTTCGTCTTAGAAATTGTTCGAGTAAATATTGAGGATTACAAGTATGGCGGCGAGGCGATGCGATCGCGCAAAGCCTTAGAACGCGTCACGCTTAGTTGGTCGTGACTTCGAATGTCCCGAACGAGTATCTCGTTCGGACAACTTGTGAATGAGCAACACGAGTTAGAAAACGATTCGGAACGATGAATGAAAATGAATGGTCTTGATGGAGGAGGATCGTGCGTACGATTTTGGATTGATTCGAATGAAATGTGACTTGAGTTTTGAATAACGATTTTGAAACGAGCTTGAGGAATAGCGATCGAACTTGATCTTGAATATCGAAGAATGGTGGTATATCCAGTTCGGACAATAGCATCAAGTCGTACGATTCGAAATTGGTTGCGAAGGAAGATCGTCAGGTTACGCATGTCGTCGATGGTATTGAGGCGTATCAAAGATCGATATGCGATAACTCGGGGGTACTCTGGCTCGACAAATGACGATCGTGCAGATGTCATTGTTTCGATGGATGTTATAATCGAGATGTTAAAATGTGTCGAGAAAAGGATAGGCTTGGCTCGAGGATTTTCTAAGTTGAACGAATGACGATCGAACTATCGAACTTGGCTTGGATGAAAACTGGAATGTTTGGATTTGCTTCGTCGACAACCACAACGTTGATGTTCTTGTCTTATGCGAGTGCTACTCCAGCCTCGCACATGCGTCACGTCGATTAGGGCGATCACTCTGCGTGAGCGCTGGTATGGTGATTCATACAGCGGGAGTGGTCGAACTTGCACGGTGCGACAATTTGTGCTTCGACTTGTGGTTTGACGCGAAGATAAACTCGAGATTGAATTGGTGTGCTTGTCGATTGAACTTGAGGATTGAGTAGGTCCAATCCGCGTATCGAGAATGAATGAGTCTAAACTCAAACAAGAGTTACGCCCCGATGAGAATGATTATTCCGCGGGAGCGTTGCATGGTGATTCATGAACCACCGCAGATTATCAGACTCGCGTGAGATTGGGGCGCAACGTATTGTCGAGCGAGACGACCTCGTGATCGAATACATGAATTGGTTAGAATTGGTGAATTGAAGGGATTCGAATATACGCAACGCGTGCCGTAATACGAATTAGGTGATCGTGCTCGATGTTTAGAAATTTGAGTGACGCGAGCTTGGGTAGAAGACCCCGTATGATCGACTCTGGTTTGACCCTAGGATTGGGGTCAGTGTTGGCATTATTGTTGGGGAACTATGATTCCAATCCTGACATTGACTTAGCCTCGAAAAGAAATAGCCTAGCGGTTAGGCAAGACGCCCTGTTTCAAGTGTTAGCAATCGGAAGGATTGATCCTGAGGATTGAAATGGATAGATGGCGTGGACCACGATTATAGGAAACCCTGCTCACGAGGCTCGGCTGACATGCATATATTTCAGGGACGCCTGGGTATGTGCACGATGCGACTCGAGTGAGAATGACAATTCTCTATCATGCGGCTTGGCTGAATGCATGTATTTTGGGGACGCTTGGAATGCGTGCATGATCCAGCCAAGTGATACGACGAGTTCAAGCAAGGCTTGAAAGATGGGAGTGTGTCGAGATCTTGAAATCGTGTTAAAGGAAAAATTGATAATAGTGCGAGCGTGGCTCGAAATCGAAGAAACGCGTAGGCGAAATGTGTACGATTAAGTCTTGGCCATAGAAATGGTAGGATGGCTTGCCTTCAGGAAAGTCTCGAGGACGAGACTTGTTTTGAGTGGTGTATGTTGTAGTGCCCCGTCCCGCAAAGTCAATCGGAGGAATCGAAACGCCGACGGCGTTCGGCCTTAGCCTTGCAACGGCTTGCTCGGAGACATCGCTCAGGTGGGGTAGTTTCGGTGAACTCTTCTCATCTTTGCCTTCACATAATAAATCGTGTTTTCAACTTGCACAAGTTAGGCTTGATAATAAAAGCTACGCATCCACATAGCTAAGGGAATAATCCCGACGGTTTGAATCGAGTTAGAACATGGAAAACGTCCCACTGTCGGCTTAGAGTTGGTGCACGGCGTGTTTTGAAAATGACACTCGGTCCTTCGTCCCGTGGCTTGGGAGAAGGAAAGTTGGTCTTCGGTGCAAAAGCTGAGAGTTAGCTTAAGTCATAGGCGTCGTCCGCACAAATGCTTGTTAAAGCATGCACGGTCCTGTCCCGCAAGGCTTGGCATAGCCTTTGCTCGTCCCTTGGGTTATGTTGTAGGCTTGAGTGAGTTAGGCATAGTTATGCCGGTCGATCTAAGTCATTCTAAGTGCTGTCCCGCTCATTCTGCGGTTGCCAAGTTAAATAGTCCCACGATCCCAAGGCCCGTCATATGAAGTATGACTTGGGCGACAGCGTTGCGTCGAACACGAGTCGGTTTAGAGGCACGAGCCACGGTTGGTCCAGTGGAAAGTTAGCCACGGTCGGTCGATACTTATGGAAACACGTTATGTTCAAGTTAAGTTGGAAGGCTATACAGTAGCCGTTCCCTGAGTTCAAAGAATGTTAAGTCTAAGCGATGGGTAGTCGCCGAGGCAACCCTGGTTAGGGGCTCTGCAAAGGAAGTACGAAAATGGAAAGAGTAAAACAACCAAGTAAATGAATTGATCACATAACAAGCCCCAAACTGTATCCTAAAATACTCCATGAAACCCTTATGAACTTGGACAACTTGTCGACAAGGGGTGGTTTCTTCGAGCGGCACCCCGGGGCCACGGGACCGACTCGGCCTAGGAAGAAACTGGTTGTAGCCGAGCTGGGTAATAGGCAACGCTGGTAAGGCGATCGGTAAGGCGGGGACTTTCATCGGGGCTCGCTACCTGCGTTGAAAGGGTCCCGTATTACCAGGCTACGTCCAAGGCGGCTGGTTAGGCCAATCCCATAACAAACACTTAATAATAATTGTTTTCAACTAACATGGTAAGTTTGGTGTCGGCACGGGCGGCAATCCGTGTGTGTGACGGTGGATTGAGTTGAATATGTATGAGTTAAATAGACACAATGTCGGAGCCTAAGATTTGGCTACAGCGAAGGCGACGTGCTTCGGCACGAGATGTGGCATCGAGTGTTAAGTTGCGAGTTAAGTCAAAAAGGGCCGTAGGGCTAGTTGTATGAAGTTATGTCGAGTTATTGGGCACGGCCTCGAAATATGAGGCACGGCCGCGTTGTCACAACACAAGTGTAGCCAAGACTAAGCAAGGAGGTACTGCCTCGGTGATATTGAAGCACGAATCGAGTTATGGCACGACCGAGTCGTTACGTCCCAGAGTTTGGCACAAAAGATAAGTATAAGTCGGGCGTCGACAATGCAAGCACGAGAAAGGTCTAGAGGCAAGGAAATGGAGTCCTTCGTGTAGTTGCGTCTCTGATTATGGCCGTAAGGCAAACACGACCTGATAGGTTAACATTGTTGGCACGAGGAGTGGTCTAGTGACAAGTATGAGTTAACGTTGACATTGCAAGCACGAGATGGTTCCGATACACAAGTTGCGCTAAGGCGCCGGTCCTAAAACTGATCCTAAGGCAAGAATAGAAAGACAATCGTAAAAAGGGTTTATGTTGCACAAAGTAAATGAAACGTGTAGGTTTTGTATGGGTGGGCGAGAAGCTCACTCCACCAGTACAGTGGTACTGACACCCACACAGTGTTTCATGTGCAGGCACAGGTAGAAGCTCGTGGCGCGGAGCTCGCTTGGATGCGTCGAGGCACGGAGTTCCTTGGCGATTCGAAGCGTGCGGCCGCGTGGATTGAAGACTTATACAGGACATAATGTATGGACATCGCCTTCCGAAGCTTCCGCTGGATTCAAGTATTGTATCGAGAGATGAGAGAGAGCAGAGTGACTTGTAAATGAGAGAAAAGTGAGCACGAGAGACATTGTAATTTGGCCTTGCGCCCACGGATGTAATCTTGTATTCAATATCAATAAAAGAGATTCTTTTGAATGACTTGTGTTCATGTGTTCTTCTTTAATTCCGCTGCAATAAATCAATGTCTCTGCACGGGACTTCTGTGCGACGACCCCGTCGCAGCCGCTGTAATCGGCCGTTATGGAACCCGCCTTGCACGAGCGCAATCTAGGCTCGTGCGGCATCACGCCTTAGCGAGGACGATCGCTCCTACGGGAGCGGGGCGTGACAGTCTCTGTCCGCTCTGTGGCGTTCACGACGAAGGAATGGACCATTTACTCCACTGCCATATTGCCCGTGAGGCTTGGTTCGCTTCACCGCTTGGATTGAGACTTGAGGCACACACTACTGTACGTGATCTGCTATTTAATTGGCTCGTGAATCTCAAATCGGTCGAGGCATTTAAATTAGGATCGTGTATGCTGTGGGCTATTTGGAAAATAAGATGCTCCTGTGTGTTTAACAATTCGAACCCTACCTGTGCGGCAATACTCAAACAAGCGAGCGTCGGGTTACAATTTTCTGATCAATGGCCTAATGTTGATGAGACTCAAGGCTACAGAGAAGCGGCCACGAATAGTGTTGTATAGGCTCCACCTCCCCGCAGTAGCATCAAGATAAAACGTCGATGGAGCGATGTCGGCCACTGAAATTGCAGCAGCAGCGGTTGCCAGGGACGACGAAGGCAATTTTATGAGTGCCATGTCTTGGTTCTCGTCGACACCGTACACTCCGAACATCAACCTACTCTCTGAAGCACATGCTATACTACAAGGCATTCTCCTAGCTAAATCACTTCATCCCCACCATACCCTACCGGCAGTAATCATCGAGAGCGACTCCTTAACGGCAGCGAGAATTGTCACGCCCCGCTCCCGAATAATCGGGTACGGGTCGATACATGCCCGGCCTATACTGTCGTTGACAGCGGTAGTGAGCCGTCTAATCATCAATTAGCAAGAATAATCTCATCACAGCATCAATCTCGAAATCTACAGCAACTATCACAGCAATCCACTATCCAGCAGTTATTACAGCCTTTACATGAATGACCGGGTACAAAGCCGGTAATGTAAAAGTAAGGCTAACACTAGGCCTGCTATATCCATACAAGTAAGAACATCCTATACATCAATCTATCTACATCCCGGGAATATAGTCCCGTCCCTCTGTAGCATCAGGAGTGTGCTCCACTGCTGGGCCATCCATCTGTAATGCATAGTCATCTAGAGGATCACCTGTAATCAACAGTCCAGTCAGGATGGAGCAAAGCACAATATACTCAATACAACTCACCATGGAAGATCAATGGAATGGTGCAATGTAACAAATAGAACTGAACAGAGAAACAATAGAATATAATATAAATATACACTAGCTATGTGTACATGTGCAATTGGACGTTATCAACATGTGGGGACTAATATATAATCAGGCATATAAAATATGCTATCAGTCACGAATAATCAGGCATGTCTAATGACAATGCTATCAGTCACGCAATAATCAGGCATGTCTGACGACAATGCTATCAGTCACGCACGAAATAGACTCAGGCATACAGAGTATGCTATCAGGCAATGTTTGTCCAATATTAGCCCATCACATGTTTCTTGAACGTCCCCCACCCGACACGAGAACAATGCAAGCAAGCAATCAATCGAGAACAAGTAAAATAATGACACGATAACAAGTGTAAGTGCAATGCATGCAATGATGGTAATACTGAGTACATGTACTTGCATTTCTTCCCGTGAATTGGCAATGCCTCCCAAATCACCTAAAATTAGAAAAAGAAATTAGAGACTTTCTATTACCTTAACTAAAGTATTCTCTATACTATTATCTATTACCAAGGTTCACTAACTAATTCATAGTAAAACTAATGGACTCTCTTGCTAGTAATCCTCTGGCCCAAAATCCCAACTAACCACTAACTTTTATTTATTACCACTGTTCAAGCATAAACTGCCATACAATTCTTTTACTGGATCCTTCTACTCGATCCATGGGCCAGAGTCAAGCCTATGCCAACTCCCTCTTAACAAATCCATAGCCAATCCAGCAACCTTACTAACAGTTGATCTCCTAATCTGTTGGCCGAGCAAACACATATAATCATTCAATCTAAAGCTAACTCAACATTTTACCTAACGGCTATATGTAGACTGAGCAAGAAGCAGTGTCATGACGGATACAAGACTCGTGTCCTACTGAGTCTTATGAACACCAAATCTGGACACAAGCTGTCACTACTCGCTATAACGCAGTCTTGCCAAACAACACGTCAATTGGAACTATAGGAAAGAGTAGAGGATACCTGCGGCGTGAGTGACCTGAATGTGCTCCCAACGTGTCCGATACAGGTGTCCCTGAGTCCACGGCTCACCGATTCGTCCTTCTGGACATTTCGTCGAACAGGTCATGTGCGAAAACAGAGAAAACAATTGTGAGCTCGATTTTGAATTGATTCAACTCCAAATTTGGAGAAATACATAGAATCGATTTGGTCTTACCAAAACAAATCTCAAATCAACCAAAAACAGATCAGATCGGTCGATCGATCACCACAGCCCAACCGAACTAAAAATAGGGAATCAAGAATTCATTCAGAAATTTGAATCGAAACTCCGCCAATTCATTGCACAGGAGAGTAAGGAGACTCACCCGAGATTCCAAGGAAGTAACGATCCTCAATTGGAGCCGACCGTCGTCATTTAAGCTGAGCACGAGCTGATCGATGAAGACGACGATGGGGAGTGGATGTCGTTGCTGTGCTGCTGGTCTCGCTTCGACAATGGCTCTCTCCGCGCTTGCTCGTCACTGCACCGCTATCAACACCGTTGTGTCGCCATGGCTACGAGCTGCGGATCTCTGAGGAAGACGAAGAAGAAAGAGGAAGGACCGGTCGGACTTTCGGTAGGGCTTCGTCGTTCTAAAAGTGATGAAGAAGAAGGAAGGATCGGTCCTATTTATAGGCGGCCGTCGGTCAGGCGGTTGGCCGGGCACCTGACCGGCCATTGGGCGGGCAGTGGCGGTTACAATCCAACGGTGGGGAAGAGTTGGGTTAGTTAGGAATCGACGGTGGAGATGAGAGGGTTAGTTAGGCAGTTAGGGAGAATCTTCTAGAGAAAACTAGAATTCTTGGCCGTCGTCTTCGTCGTTCCGTCGTCGTCGTCATCGTTCAGAGAAATAGGAGTGGAGGGAACGATGAAGAGTGAAAGGAGTTTGAATGAGAATTTAGGTTTATAAAGTAACGGTTGGTAATGGGTCGGGTTCAATGGGTTATTGGGTTATGGAATTTGGACCCGCACCCCAAATGATCAACAGGCCGGGCCGGACTGTTCTGAAGGCTGGGCTCAATGGGTTGCTGGCCCATTAGGATTTAATGGAAAAATTGAAAATGGGATTAGAATAGGTTTAAAGGAAATAACCTTTTAGAAAATAAAACTAAAATTAGGAATAATAGACTAGTTAGAAATAGTGTAACTAAAATAATTAAAGGGTTAAAAATTTAGAATATCCAAATCATAATCTAGGAATTAATCGAGAGAAAGAAATATGGAAAATATTCATTTATTTATGAACAGTGGAGTTACAAGTCTCTCCCCCTTGAAAAATTTCGTCCTCAAAATTTCCAGGGTAGAGTGATCCATCAAGCCTCAAAGAGATAGGGGTATTTCTCCCTCATCTCATCCTCTCTCTCCCAGGTGGACTTCCCAGGAGAGTGATGCCTCCAAGCAACTCTGACTAGCTGAATAGTCTGATGTCGTAGCCTCTTCTCCCTGCGGTCCAGTATCTCGACCGGCTGCTCTAAATAAGTAAGAGTAGGCCCCACTTCTAGCTCTGAGTGGTCAACCACATGACTGGGATCCGCTATATACCTCCGAAGCTGTGAAACATGGAATACATTGTGTATTCCCTCCAGGTTGGATGGTAAGGCCAATCTGTAAGCAACTGCTCCTACTCTGCTCAGAATCTCAAACGGTCTAATGAATCTCGGAATCAGCTTTCCGCCTCTACCAAACCTGATAACTCCTCGAGTCGGTGAGATCCGTAGGAACACAAGATCTCCTGCTGCAAACTCCAGGGGTCTTCGACTATTGTCTGCCCAGTGCTTCTGTCTATCCTGTGCAACCCTCAGATGATCCCGAATCTGTCTGACTTTGTCTGCAGCCTCCATAATCATCTCTGGTCCCAATAATGGTCTCTCTCCAACATCATCCCATGATAGTGGTGTGCGACATCTGCGACCATACAATGCCTCAAATGGGGTCATTCCAATGCTGGCATGATGACTATTGTTGTAGGCAAACTCTACTAGATGTAGATGGTCCTCCCAAGATCCTCCAAAGTCCAGCGCAAAAGTCCTCAACATATCCTCCAGTGTCTGTATGGTCCTCTCTGACTGCCCATCCGTCTGAGGATGGTATGTCGTGCTGAACTTGAGGTGTGTACCAAGACTCCTTTGTAGACTCATCCAGAAATAAGAAGTGAATCTGCTATCTCTATCTGAGACAATACTAACTGGAACTCCATGGATCCTCACTATCTGTCTCATATATAGATCTGCCAGCTTCTCTGTAGTCAACCCCACTCTGAAAGGAATAAAGTGTGCTGACTTGATCAATCTGTCCACTATGACCCAAATGGCATCCTTCCCACTCGGAGAGCGGGGTAATCCCGAGACAAAGTCCATGGTGATATGTTCCCATTTCCACTCAGGAATGGGCAAAGGCTGCAATAATCCTCCCGGTCTCTGTCGCTCTGCCGTGACTTGTTGACAGACTAGACATCTGGAAACGAATCTGGCCACTTCTCGTTTCATTCCATACCACCAGACGATCTCTCGAAGGTCTTTGTACATCTTAGTGGATCCTGGATGCATAGAATACTGTGACTGATGAGCCTCCTGCATGATTTTCTCTCTCAAGCTTCCTTTGGGCACACACAACTGAGTACCGTACCTCAAAGTACCATCTTCTACGATGGTAAAATCATCTAGTAGTCCTGCTCGGACCTGCTCCCTGATACATCGAAGTCCCTCATCGTGAAACCGGGTCTCCTTAATCTTCTCTATCAATCCAGACTGTACTCGCATGCTCATGAGCTGTCCCTCAATCCCTGGTATAACAATTTCTATCCCCAAGCTCTCCAAGTCCTCAAGGAGATGTCTGTCCATAGTCAGCATCATAGCCACCGGATATCTGTTGAGTGCATCTGCTACGACATTGGCCTTTCCTGGGTGATACTGAAGGTCAATGTCGAAGTCCTTCATCAGTTCAAGCCACCACCTCTGTCTCATGTTCAACTCTTTCTGAGTGAAGACGTACTTCAGACTTTTGTGATCTGTGAATATCTCTACTCTCTCTCCATAAAGATAATGCTTCCATAATTTCAGAGCAAAGATGATCGCTGCAAGTTCCAGGTCATGGGTAGGATAGTTTTTCTCATGGGGTCTCAGCTGTCTTGATGCATAAGCTATTACCCGCTTGTTCTGTTCCAAGACACAGCCCAAGCCTTTCCCTGAAGCATCACTGTATATGGTAAACCCTCATGATCCTGATGGTAGTGCTAAAATCGGAGCTGAAGTCAATCTGTTCTTCAGTTCTTCAAATGCTGCCTGACATGCATCTGTCCAGACGAACTCCTCATCTTTCCTGGTAAGCCTAGTCATGGGTTCTGCTATCTTGGCAAAGTCCTTTACAAACTTCCTGTAGTACCCTGCTAGACCTAGAAAACTCCTGATCTCTGCAACTGTGCTGGGCGTAGTCCATGCCTTCACTGCTTCTACCTTCTTGGGGTCCACTACGATGCCCTCTCCTGTCACTACATGTCCCAGAAATTGAACCTTGTCCAGGAAAACTCACATTTTGAAAGTTTTCCATACAATTTCTCCTTCCTCAAAGTCTCCAGCACTATCCTCAAATGTTCCTCGTGTTCTTCCGGAGTCTTTGAATAGATCAGTATATCATCAATGAACACTGCCACGAATTTGTCCAAATACTGGTAGAAGACTTTATTCATCAAATTCATAAACACCGCCGGGGCATTTGTGAGACCAAATGGCATGACTAGGAACTCATGCTGCCCGTACCGAGTGTTGAATGCTGTTTTAGGAATATCTTGCTCACGAACTTTCACTTGGTGGTATCCGGACCGGAGATCTATCTTAGAGAAGACCTTAGCTCCACTCAGTTGGTCAAACAATTCGTCGATCCGGAGTAAAGGATATATGTTCTTGATGGTAATGTTGTTGAGGGCTCTATAATCGATACACATCCTGACTGTCCCATTCTTCTTGGGCACAAACAGGACTGGTGCTCCCCAAGGTGAAGCACTCGATCGAATAAAGCCCTTCCCTTCCAACTCATCAATCTGTGCCTTCATTTCCTTTGCTTTCTTGGGATTAACCTTGTAACAATGCTGAGAGCGTGGCTCTGATCCTGGAATCAAGTCAATTCCGAACTCAATGTCTCTGTCTGGTGGCAGTCCTGGTAGATCCTCGGGAAATACATCTAGAAACTCTGCTATGAGTGGATGTGGTAGTGACTTCTTTTCCATAACTGTCCCAAAGTTGACTCCATCTGACCTATCTATAATACTCCTGGCTATCTCAAACGGTGCCTCTCCTGGTGGTCTGAATAGGACTCTCCCCTGATGGCAGTCTATAACTGCATGGTGCTCACTCAACCAGTCCATCCCAAGGATTACATCAAATCCTGGAAATGGCATTACGAGGAGCTGGGTCTTGAATTCTCTTCCTGCTATACTAATAGGGCAATCACAACCATCCCGAACTGGTACTGTACCCCCACCGGTAAGTATCCTACAACTACTCCTAGAATATGTAGGTATGATATAGTGTCGATGCATGAATTCTAGGGACATGAAACTGTGGGATGCTCCTGAGTCAAATAATGCAGTGGCGGGGAAAGAATACAAGAATATACTACCTGTGATGACATCTGCCACTGGCTCTGCCTCCTCCGTGGTCATAGCAAAAGCCCTCCCCTGAGTCTGCTGTCCTCCTCCATGCTGATGTTGGGCGAATCTCTGCTGCTGAGTAGGCAAAGGTGGTCCTCTAGGTGGAAGTCCAGAAGGTCCAGCTGCAGTACCCTTCTGGGGTGGTCCTGCCGGTGTACGGGTGAGAGCGCACTCCCTAGCCTGGTGATCGGCTGCTCCATATATAAGGCACTGCCCCAGCCTCTTCCTACATACCTGCCAGGTATGGCCCACTTTCTGACAAAATCCACAAGGCTGCTGAACTGGTCGCTGCTGCCACGGGGCCCTCTGAGGAGGCTGGGATGTGAAGGTCTTCGTCTGCAGGGTATTGGAACGCTTGGATGGTCCCGAATGGCTACTACCTCCACTGATGTCACGGTCTCTCTTAGGTCGACTCAGATCAATCTCTAACCTCTGGGCAACAGCGACCATCCCAGCATAAGTAGTCGCTCCGTTAGCCGTGACTAAGTAACGAAGATCGTGGCTCAGATCCTGTCTAAATCGCGTAGCTCTCACAACTGGGTCTCGGGCTCCTCCCTCTGCAAACCGACTCAGTCGTCCGAACTCTGCTGCGTACTCATCAACCGAGCGAGTCCCCTGCTCAAGAGTCTGAAACTGGCGCTCCAAAGCCTCTCTCGCTACAGCCGGAAAAAACTTCTCCTTGAAGATTTCCACAAACTGCTCCCAAGTCAATCCAGGTGCCGCGAGCTGAGGCTCACTCCTAAACCAGGTACGTGCTAGATCATGCATCTGCACGTCGGCTGCCTCCACCTTGAGGTCTTCCGGGAGCCTAGATAGTCTCATCACCCTCTCCATATCCTCTAGCCACTCATCGGCATAGAGTATACCCTCAGTCCCAAGGAAATCTCTAGGTGCCATCCTTTTAAAGTCTAGGATAGAACCTTTTCTCTGGTGGGGAGTGCAGGTAGTAGGGGTATAAGTGGGGGAGGCATGAGCGTGGATGGGAGGCGGAATGAAGGAGATGGGATCGGGTTGGGTGAAAGTTGTGGCAGTAGGCTGTACTGGAGTCTGGGTGGGTAGTGGAGGTGGAAGTCAATCCAGAGGATTACTAGCAAGAGAGTCCATTAGTTTTAATATGAATTAGTTAGTGAACCTTGGTAATAGATAATAGTATAGAGAATACTTTAGTTAAGGTAATAGAAAGTCTCTAATTTTTTTTTTCTAATTTTAGGTGATTTGGGAGGCATTGCCAATTCACGGGAAGAAAGGCAAGTACATGTACTCAGTATTACCATCATTGCATGCATTGCACTTACACTTGTTATCGTGTCATTATTTTACTTGTTCTCGATTGATTGCTTGCTTGCATTGTTCTCGTGTCGGGTGGGGGACATTCTAGAAACATGTGATGGGCTAATATTGGACAAACATTGCCTGATAGCATACTCTGTATGCCTGAGTCCATTTCGTGCGTGACTGATAGCATTGTCGTCAGACATGCCTGATTATTGCGTGACTGATAGCATTGTCATTAGACATGCCTGATTATTCGTGACTGATAGCATATTTTATATGCCTGATTATATATTAGTCCCCACTTGTTGATAACGTCCAATTGTACATGTACACATAGTTAGTGCATATTTATATTATATTCCATTGTTTCTCTGTTCAGTTCTATTTGTTACATTGCACCATTCCATTGATCTTCCATGGTGAGTTGTATTGAGTATATTGTGCATTGCTCCATCCTGACTGGACTGTTGATTACAGGTGATCCTCTAGATGACTATGCATTACAGATGGATGGCCCAGCAGTGGAGCACACTCCTGATGCTACAGAGGGACGGGACTATATTCTCGGGATGTAGATAGATTGATGTATAGGATGTTCTTACTTGTATGGATATAGCAGGCCTAGTGTTAGCCTTATTTTTACATTTTTGACTTTGTACCCGGTCATTCATGTAAAGGCTGTAATAACTGCTGGATAGTGGATTGCTGTGATAGTTGCTGTAGATTCCGAGATTAGATGCTGTGATGAGATTATTCTTGCTAATTGATGATTAGACGGCTCACTACCGCTGTCAACGATAGTGTAGGCCGGGCATGTATCGACCCGTACCCGATTATTCGGGAGCGGGACGTGACATGTTTTTGTGGTGGCCCATGCAGGTCCTTAGGAACTCATCACAGCATAGGACCGTTATGATAATTGCATTTTATCTCTGTCCTTATATTGCTAACACACTATACACCTACGAGTCACTGATGTTTCTTCTCCTTCCATTTCAGAAAATGGCTAAAGGAAGAAAGGAGCATCAACTGCGGGCCCGCACTCCGAGTATAGCCCCTTCCGGGAGAGGATCGTCTACCCCACCTATGGTAGACCCCGAGCACACTGATACCCATGTACCACCTGTCACTAGGGCTTCTTCACGACACTCTATTAGTTCTATGGGGGGCACCCAGATGCATGAGCTAGTCCATGGGCTGTTGGAGGCCCAGAGAGCCCAAACTCAGAGTCTATTGGACGCTCAGAGGGAGCAGACCACTATTTTACGGGAGGGTATTGAGAGATTAGTTAGCCCACTGCTACCACTACCTTCCCCACTTCCCCAGACTACTACTGCACCTCCACCGACTACTATACCGACTCCATCATTTATGTTGGCCCATTGGTCATATGGTCAACCTGATTTTAATAATTGATCAAACTCTGTCTGGATATTTGAAGCTAGTCAGGATGTATCGGACTCTTGGACATGATCCAGAACAGCTATCTACACAGTTCAAGATCGAAGCTACGTTTGCCCGTTCGAGTCTATATTTCCTTTATGCAATATATTTTTCATTTTAGTGAGTCTAGGAAAACGTTGTACACCGAGTCGTACTGGCAAATAGGCTATTCTAAAATGTTTTCAAAATACTTTTAAAAAATGTTCTTTGTTTTGAAAAACATTCTTTTAAACAAAATCTTTAAAAAGGTTTTCAAAAAGGTTTTCAAAAATCCCCAAAAACTGATTTTAAAAACCAAACCAACCCTGACAGAACTCGGCCAGAGTTCGGTTGGTGGCCGTTTGATTTTTGAATTCTCTGGAACTTGGTCCTCCTGCAGTTGCGGATTTGACCGAGATTTCCTCATCGAGTTCTGCCCGAATTCTGCCAGAATTCTGTCTTTGGAATTCCTATAAATAGAGAAAGATTTCGATCATTTTAATTCACTCATTCACTTTCAATCTTCTCTCTATCTAAAGCTTTCAATCTTCCAAAGAGTTTTTCTTGAGCTTTAAATTTCAGATCCCAAGCCAATTACAATCCTCTAGTCGATTTGCCAGTGCGGTGCGGTCTAGAAGTTTTTGAGAGATTGTAATCAGAAGGCTTAATTGAAGAATACCTTTTCACATTTGAAGTTGGACGAGTTCTTCGTATCAAAGCTCGCGTTGTAGAAGTTGCAAGGACTTCGTAAGAAAACTTGCGATTTTTCCAATAGTGGATTCAACTGGTGGCAAGAGTTCTACCGACTGGATTATTCATCAACAGAGGGAAACCAGTATACATCGCTGTCTTTGCGTTTGCTTTCTTATCTCTGCCTTTACTTTACTTAGTTGTGATTATTATTCTGTGATCTTGCTACTAACTTTTTTAATTAGCATTATTCCGCTGCCTACTCTATTCACCCCCCCTCTAGAGTATTGTGCTTTACGATTTCATTCCTACAATTGGTATCAGAGCGGGTGTTACAGGTAAAGCAAGGTAACATTGCAATTATTTATTCATTTTAATTAATTGTTACCTAGATCACAGTACAACACATGGCAGCTGTGAAATTCACAAGTTAAGGCCAGGCTACAAACAGACCTCCACTGTTTGATGGTACGAACTATACCTATTGAAAAACGCGGATGAGTTTCTTTTTGAAATCTCTTGACTCTGATTTATGGTCTATTGTTATTGATGGCTATCAAAAGCCACCTCGTATAAATGTTGATGGAGTTTTAGTTGAAAAACCCCATAGCAGATATACAGAGGAGGAAAAGAAAAAGGCCAGTCTTGACGCACGTGCTATTAACGCTCTATTTTGTGCTTTAGACAGAACTGAATTTAACAGGGTGTCTATCTGCACAACGACTAATAAAGTATGGAAGCTACTTGAAGTCACACATGAAGGCACGACTCAAGTCAAGGAATCTAAAGTCAGCAGACTTACTCAAGAGTATGAAGTGTTCAAGATAAAGCCCAACGAAACAGTTACTCAGATGTTCGAAAGATTCTTGGATATTGTAAATCCTTTGTCCTCCCTAGGCAAAGAGTACAGTAACCATGAAAAGATTCGCAAACTCCTGCGAGCACTTACCAAAAACTGGATTCCAAAGGCTACTGCAATCATTGAAGGGAACGACCTCACAACAATGTCCCTCAAAGTACTCATGGGTAAGCTACTCACTCATGAACTGGAGCTACAAGATTTTGAAGAGCCTGCACCAAAGGAGAAGACGATCGCTTTCAAGGCTCAGCATAGAAAAGCTGCTGAAGGTGACTTAGACTGCAGTGAATCTGATGCTGAAGATCAAGCACTCCTAGCAAGAAAATTCAAAAGATTCATGAGATATGAGAAGAGAGCCAAAGAAAATAACAGCAGCAACAACTGGTATCAAGATGATGCTGTCTGCTACGAATGCAAGAAGAAGGGACACATGAAGAAGGATTGTCCTACAAACTCATCATCAAGCAAGAAGAGCAACAAGTATGAAAAAGGAAACCTGAAGAGATCAACATCTAGGAGATATGCCAATACCAGCATATGGCATGAAAGTGAAGACAACGACTCAGAAGATGACCAATCAGAAGACGCTGCAAACATATATTTTATGGCATCCGATCAGGTACCTACTGAACCTGTAGTTGATACATATGATGACTTCACCTTTGAGCAATTAGGAGATGCCTTCAGTGAACTGATGACTGATTACAGGAAACTGCGTAGCAAATATCAGACCTCTAAGAAGGTACTCAAAGAGTACAAAAGAGAAATAGAAAGACTTACCGACCAACTAGCTGAGGTTAGAAATAATGTTAGTGAATCTGGTGAGCTTTCCTCTATCAAGCTCTTATTACACGAGACTACCAAGTCATCTGAAGAGAAAGACAAAGTTATTGACCAACTCAAGGAAGAACTTTCTAAAGAGAAGAAAAGTCTTCAAAGTGCACAAATCAGAATGGAATCACTCACTTCTGATTATACTAAGTTGTATGACACTTTCAAAAGATTGGAAATTAGGTTAGGAAAACAGCCTGAGACTGCTGCTTCCTTCCCTAACACGTGTCACTTACCGAAAAATTGAAACATTCCCAAGCTAAACACTGTCAGATCTAACCCTATCAAACCTTTACCCCAAAAGGTTAAGCCCAAACATGATTATAGGTATGCTTTCTTCTATACTAGAAAACCTAAACCTACCAACCATGCACACCACTCAGCTTTCAACACTCGACATGCACAATGTCATTATTGTGGCCATATTGGTCATATTTCATCTGTATGTAGAATCAGAAAGCTTGTTGATTTAAATATTTATGCTTGGATACCAAAGGCTAACATTTCAGGACCCTACAAGAAATGGGTACCAAAAGTTTCATCTGCAAACTGTTTTGTAGGTGGAACACCTTTCACATGCTAGAAGCAAATGGATCTTCGACAGCGGTTGCTCACGGTATATGACCGGTGAAGCTATACTATTTGTAACACTGTCGAAGAAAAAGAAGGAAGGCTATGTCTCCTTCGGTAATAACTTGAAAGGGTATATTATTGGTATCGGTGATGTTGGTTAGTCTCCCTATCCTGTTATTAAAGATGTCTGTCTGGTTACCGAGTTAAACATAATCTACTCATCATAAGTCATTTGGCTGATCATGGTTATGGCATCAACTTTGGCAAAGACAAATGTATTATAGTTGATAGCTCAACTGGTAATACTATCTTTGAAGGTATCAGGAAAGACAATATATATGTTTTCTATTTGTTGGAAGAAACTAACATTTCAGGTAGATGCTTAATGGCTAAAAGTGATGAGAGTCATCTGTGGCATATGAGACTCGGTCACGCAAATATGGACACAATATCAAGATTATCCACAAAGAAGCTAGTACGTGGTTTACCGGACATTACATTCAAAAAGGATTCGGTATACAGCCAATGTGAAAAGAACAAAGCTACCAGATCCACATTCAAGTCAGTAAACACAGTATGTACTACTAGACCTCTACAATTGCTTCATATGGACTTATTTGGTCCTAGCAGAGTTGCTAGCCTCGGAGGTAAGCTTTATGTTTTCGTAATTGTAGATGATTTCTCTAGATACACGTGGGTATACTTCTTGACACGCAAGAATGATGCATTATCCGAATTTATCGCCTTTTGCAAGAAAGTTCAGAATGAAAAAGGTTACATGATCACTCGTATTAGAAGCGATCATGGAGGCGAATTCGAGAATGCAGAGTTTGAGCATTTTTGTGACACACACGGTTTTGTACACGAGTTCTCCTGCCCTAGGACTCCACAACAAAATGGAGTTGTGGAACGTAAGAACAGAACTCTATCCGAAATGGCCAGAGTAATGTTAAACCTGTTTAGTCTACCCAAATATTTTTGGGCTGAAGCTGTCAATACAGCTTGCTTTGTTCTCAATAGAGTTCTAATTCGACCCAAATCGAAGAAGACTCCATTTGAGTTATGGTTTGATAGAATTCCATCTGTTTCATATTTTAGAATATTTGGTTGTAAATGCTTTATTCTTAATACTAAAGACAATTTGGGAAAGTTTGACGAAAAGGCCGATGAAGGTATATTTTTAGGTTATGCGGCCAAGAGCAAAGGATACAGAGTCTTCAAAAAACGAACCATGATCATCGAAGAGTCAATCAACGTCACTTTTGATGAACTAAATCAAATGACTATCGATGACAATGACGAAGATCCAACTGTACCAAGCTCAACAACAGCTGATTCTCAACCAAGCTCGGCACTAGCTGATCCTCCTAGAGAAGATCCAGGAACCAGCTACCTTCAGAGTCTGTCGAAAAGATTAAAATTTATAGCTGATCATCCAAAGGATTTGGTAATTGGTGACATAACCAAAGGTGTAAGTACTCGTACATCCAATAGAGATATTGTTTCTAGTGTTGCATTTATTTCACATCTAGAACCCAAAACTATTGATGAAGCATGTAGTGATAGTTTTTGGATAGATGCTATGCAAGAGGAATTAAACCAATTTGAACGGAATCAACTTTGGGAACTTGTTCCCAAGCCTATTGATCGTCCGGTCGTTGGCACCTGTTGGGTATTCCGAAATAAACTGAATGAGAATGGTTTAGTGACTCGTAATAAGGCTCGACTCGTAGCTCAAGGATACAATCAGGAAGAAGGTATCGACTACGATGAGACTTATGCCCCAGTTGCGAGATTAGAATCCATTCGCATGTTATGTGCATTTGCATATTTTCATAATTTTAAATTATTTCAAATGGATGTCAAGAGTGCATTTTTAAATAGTTTTATAAAAGAAAAAGTTTTTGTAGCACAACCTCCAGGTTTCACAGATTTTAAAAACCCTGATCATGTTTTCAAGTTGAAGAAAGCTTTATACGGTTTGAAACAAGCCCCACGTGCTTGGTATGATCGTCTAAGCTCTTTTCTACTTGATAACGATTTTTCAAAAGGCAAGATTGACACTACACTTTTTATTAAGTCCTTTAATGGTAAACTTCTTTTAATACAAGTCTATGTAGATGATATCATATTTGGATCTACTGATGAATCTCTGTGTCAAGAATTTTGTAAGTGTATGCAGAATGAGTTTGAGATGAGCATGATGGGAGAGCTGAAATTCTTTTTCGGACTGTAAATCAAACAAACTGACAATGGGACGTTCATAAATCAAGCCAAATACACAAAAGATTTGCTAAAGAAGTTCGATCTAGATAATGTTAAACCTATTGGCACTCCGATGGCAACTTCAACAAAGCTTGATATTGATGAACAAGGCAAGCCGGTCGACACACGTAAGTATCGAGGTATGATCGGTAGTTTACTTTATTTAACTGCTAGTCGTCCAGATATTATGTTTAGTGTTTGCCTGTGTGCACGTTTTCAAGCTAATCCAAAGGAATCTCATCTGTGCGCAGTTAAGCGTATCTTTCGATACCTTAAGGGCACTTCTTCTGTTGGCTTATGGTATCCCAAAACTAAGTCCTTTGACCTTATTGGTTATTCGGATGCAGATTTTATCGGATGCAAAGTTGATAGAAAAGTACCAGTGGCACATGTCATTTCTTAGGCAAAGCTTTAGTCTCATGGTTTAGTAAAAAGCAAAATTCTGTAGCCCTATCAACAACAGAGGCTGAGTATATCGTCGCAGGACATTGTTGTGCTCAGATTTTGTGGATGAAACAAACCTTGGAAGACTATGATTTATTTTATACACATATTCCTATTTTCTGTGATAACACGAGCACTATTAATTTGACTAAGAATCCTGTATGTCATTCTCGTACAAAATATATCGAGATTCGACATCATTTTCTTAGAGATCATCATCAAAATGGAGATATTGATCTTGTATACATAGATACTGATAATCAATTAGCTGACATTTTTACAAAACCTCTAGCAGAAGATTGTTTCAATTATTTACGTCGAGAATTAGGAATTTTGGACGTCAATAATATTAATTGATTTTATTTTATGATTTTATTTCAATAAACAAAAACTATGTTAGAGACAAGCCAATAAAGAGTCTGTCTGTCACCACAACTACGGTTGAAGCGAAGCGATACTTAAGAGTTCCCCGGTGATCTCCGCCAGCTGGGACAGTACTCCTACAGCTAATCTGAAACAGTCGCTGTGTAATGATATTTAATCTATAAAATAATATTAATTATGTTAATTGAAGGTTGAAATTACTAATCTTTTAATTAAATATTTGAAATGAGCCAATGAAAAAGAAAGTATTTCAAACCAAACCCAGGCGAATTCGGCCAGACTTCGGACCGAATTCGGCCCGAGTTCGATTGAGGGTGTCAGGTTATATATACCAAAACCCGAGAGCCTTTCTTCCTCATTGCTTCTAAACTACATCATAACCAGCAACAGCAGCCGCGAAGGAGCCCCGAACCCTAGTTCTTCACCACCCTCTATCTTCTAATCCAAGTGGTGAAATCAATCCAAACTTTGGATTCGTGCGGAGTTCGTCGTTCTCTTCGACATACTTTGATTTCGGGAGGTATAACTCCATCATTCTCCACTTTTCAATTAGTGCATATTTATTTCTATTTGCATAAATGGCACCTAAGGGATTCAACCCCTTTAAGAGGAAGAAGACAACCAACCCAAGTGAGGAAGGTTCATCTTCGGATCCACCCACTAATTCACTATTTTCGCCAGTCCAATCTAGCGACGGCGCGTTCGACGGGTTTTACTTTCAAACCCTAAACCAAGCCTTACTGTGGTATGGAGACTTCTCCATGAGATCCATATGCACAGGCGCACCCATCAAGTGGACTGTATTTCCTGATCATCGCCATTTCTTTGAGGCATTAGGGTTACAGCATTTTATTAAACTCTATTTTCCCGTAGCAACTAATACCACTAGATTGTTTTACTGCAATATCATATTAAACACTTTTGATGTAAGCGTACGTGTTGGAGGATTAGATATCAATTTCAATGATGTTCTCTTAGCGGAGATACTTGGTATTCCCAACGAAGGTGAACCGCTTGTTGACATCACTGAGTTTGATTTCCCCAAAGGTACGACACTTACAAGTTTTAAAGCTGAACTTTATGCACCTGATAGAGTTCGCTCTGGAAAGTTCAAGGCAAATAACCTGAACTTGTTTAATTAGGAATTGCACCGTATCATTTATTCCACTCTCCTTCCAAAATCTACTTCGAAGGATGATGTCACGTCTCTTGAATTATCTGCTATGTATCACATTCTTAAGGGGATTCTATTTTCTGCCCCTAAGACCATTATTCAGATGATGGGACATTATCGTGTAAGAGATAGAAATCTCTCTTATGCGATGATTCTCCCACGTATCTTCCAGCGTTTCGACATTGACTTATCTACTTGTGCTCAAGACCCTGAGCCCAAGGTTCTCAAGCTATCTCGTCGCAGTATGACTGCATCTGCTCCTCCTACTGCTCCTGCTACTGCTCCACCTCCTCCAACTCCTCAGCAGTATGCTATGACATTTGAGGGCATACACCAGCACATCTCAGATTTGCACGCCTCCATGACGGACATGGCTCGCGAATGTGAGTTCTGCGACGTCACCCGTTATCAGGCGATTGCAAACTCCTTAGCTGATCTTCGTTTCGCCCAGACTGGACATTCAGCCGGTTCCATCCCTAGAGATTCAGCTTTCTCTGGTTACCGCTGTGAGGATGAGGTTGTTCATGCCTAATTCCAGCCCGGTAACGCATTTGATTGGTACCGTTCTGACCGTGCTCCTCATCGTGATTATGTTGGTGAGTTTTACACTGGCGCTCCTCCTCACCCTTCTGGCGTGGGTACCTCTGGCGTTGGTCCTTCTGGACATGCTGGTCATCATACTGATGATGATGAGGAGGATGAGGAGTTTTGATATGTTAGTTGATATGAGACTTAGACATTATCTTCTGTATACTTGGAAATGCTCCGACATTCCAAGTTTTTCTATTTTCAGACTTTATTATCAGTATTTGAGGACTTGTACTGGATTTGTTTTATTTGATGTCATCTGAACATCTTTATCTTTATCTTTATGAGATTTGTACTTTATGATTCACATCAGTTTATTTACTTAGCATTTCTTTATCTTTTTCTCTACTATAAACTGCCTGTGATATAATTCTTTGTTTATTATATACTGCCTGAGTACAAATACATGCCTGTGATATCATTTAAATTTTCTTTACTATTTCTATCATTTACCATGATTATTTTCTTGTGTTTTTCAGTGTCTGTTATTTATGCATTGATTGCGGGAGAGTTTTTCTCTTTTGCAATTATTTTGCTAAATGACAACGGGAGAGAAAGGCAAGTACATGTACTCAGTATTACCATCATTGCATGCATTGTACTTACACTTGTTATCGTGTCATTATTTTACTTGTTCTCGATTGATTGCTTGCTTGCATTGTTCTTGTGTCGGGTGGGGGACGTTCTAGAAACATGTTATGGGATAATATTGGACAAACATTGCCTGATAGCATACTCTGTATGCTTGAGTCCATTTCGTGCGTGACTGATAGCATTGTCGTCAGACATGCCTGATTATTGTGTGACTGATAGCATTGTCATTAGACATGCCTGATTATTCATGACTGATAGCATATTTTATATGCCTAATTATATATTAGTCCCCACTTGTTGATAATGTCCAATTGCACATGTACACATAGTTAGTACATATTTATATTATATTCCATTGTTTCTCTGTTCAGTTCTATTTGTTACATTGCACCATTCCATTGATCTTCCATGGTGAGTTGTATTGAGTATATTGTGCTTTGCTCCATCCTGACTGGACTGTTGATTACAGGTGATCCTCTAGATGACTATGCATTACAGATGGATGGCCCAGCAGTGGAGCACACTCCTGATGCTACAGAGGGACGGGACTATATTCCCGGGATGTAGATAGATTGATGTATAGGATGTTCTTACTTGTATGGATATAGCAGGCCTAGTGTTAGCCTTACTTTTACATTACCGGCTTTGTACCCGGTCATTCATGTAAAGGCTGTAATAACTGCTGGATAGTGGATTGCTGTGATAGTTGATGTAGATTTCGAGATTAGATGCTGTGATGAGATTATTCTTGCTAATTGATGATTAGACGGCTCACTACCGCTGTCAACGACAGTGTAGGCCGGGCATGTTTCGACCCGTACCCGATTATTCGGGAGCGGGGCGTGACATATTTTTGTGGTGGCCCATGCAGGTCCTTAGGAACTCATCACAGCATAGGACCGTTATGATAATTGCATTTTATCTCTGTCTTTATATTGCTAACACACTATACACCTACGAGTCACTGATGTTTCTTCTCTTTCCATTTCAGAAAATGGCTAAAGGGAGAAAGGAGCATCAACTGCGGGCCCCTTCCAGGAGAGGATCATCTACCCCACCTATGGTAGACCCCGAGCACACCGATACCCATGTACCACCTGTCACTAGGGCTTCTTCATGACACTCTATTAGTTCTATGGGGGGCACCCAGATGCATGAGCTAGTCCATGGGCTGTTGGAGGCCCAGAGAGCCCAGACTCAGAGTCTATTGGACGCTCAGAGGGAGCAGACCATTATTTTGCGGGAGGGTATTGAGAGATTAGTCAGCCCACTGCTACCACCACCTTCCCCACTTCCCCAGACTACTACTGCACCTCCACCGACTACTATACCGACTCCATCATACATTCCACCCCCGCCATGCACTTCACACCCATCACATATTCCACCTCCACCACCCATCCAGACTCCAGTACAGCCTACCGCCACTACTTTCACCCAACCCGATCCCATCTCCTTCAGTCCACCTCCCATCCACGCTCATGCCTCCCCCACTTATACCCCTACTACCTGCACTCCCCACCAGAGAGAAGGTTCTATCCTAGACTTTAAAAGGATGGCACCTAGAGATTTCCTTGGGACTGAGGGTATACTCTATGCCGATGAGTGGCTAGAGGATATGGAGAGGGTGATGAGACTATCTACGCTCCCGGAAGACCTCAAGGTGGAGGCAGCCGGCGTGCAGATGCATGATCTAGAATGTACCTGGTTTAGGAGTGAGCCTCAGCTCGCGGCACCTGGATTGACTTGGGAGCAGTTTGTAGAAATCTTCAAGGAGAAGTTTTTTCCGGCTGTAGCGAGAGAGGCTTTGGAGCGCCAGTTTTAGACTCTTGAACAGGGGACTCGCTCGGTTGATGAGTACGCAGCAGAGTTCGGACGACTGAGTCGGTTTGCAGAGGGTTGAGCCCGAGACCCAGTTGTGAGAGCCACGCGATTTAGGCAGGGTCTGAGCCACGATCTTCGTTACTTAGTCATGGCTAACGGAGCGACTACTTATGCTGGGATGGTCGTTGTTGCCCAGATGTTAGAGATTGATCTGAGTCTTCGACCTAAGAGAGACCTGTAGAAGCATGGAAAATATCAGAATAATGATCTATGCGGCTCGGATCAGGAGAACCCCATGCGGCTCATACAGGAATGGTCCCATGCAATTCAGAGAGACTCTTAGTCTTATGCGGCTCGTTGCAGTAGAGTCCATACGGCTTACATAGGGACAGTCCTATGTGGTTCAAAGAGCCCCCTAGCCGTATGCGGTTCAGAAGTACATGCGGCTCACATATAACCAACAGAGATAGGCGGCTCGATCAACGCCACGTGTCCCTATGGAACCCCTTCACACAGCTGGCCATCGAGCGGCGGCCCTATTTAATGCTCTGCCATGATTTAACAGCTGACGGCTCTGACATGAAGTGTCATAATGGCCCTGTCATAATGACAGACTCTTTGGGAACAGGAGAAAATCTTCGACACGATCCGAGATTGCCACGTGGCTACTCCTATGCGGCTCACTTGAAGAGTAGCCCCATGCGGCTGGCAAGAATCATCTTCCTGCGAAGCTATCCCATGCGGCTTGCAAGTACTACACTTATGCGGCTCACCAAGAAGTCATCCCATGCGGCTGGCAAGAATCAGCTTCCTGCGGTTCACCAAGAAGCCATCCTATGCGGCTCGTGAGTACTAATCTATGCAGCCCACCAAGAAGTCACCCCATACGGATCTTGAGTACTATACTGTTGCGGTTCACTGAGACGCTGTCTCATGCGGTTCATGGATATCATGCGGTTCTGACAGGATCCGCCATTAAGACACGTGGCATAGATTCAATGGCCCCCACGACTTAACAACTGGTAGCAAGATGATTATGGGATACAGATCAATCAGAGATTTACCAGATCCCGATGACCATATTTAACTTTACCCTCATAATTAATGAGATCAGGTCATATCATTCCTGATCAAGCTAATGGGACACGTGGTGAGAGATCCGAGCTTAACACAGCCAATCATGAAGATTTAAAGCAATCAGCATTAATTATTCACAGGATTTAATATTTATGGCCAGATCCTTCACGCCTTAAACGAACGATCCAGATTGATTATACATCAGGCCGCCGCCACTTTGAGAATGGGTAATCATCCAAACCCTAATGATACCCCCACTATTATAAATAGCAAGGTGCCATTCCCTTGTAAGAGACACGATCAAAAGGAGAGAGAGAAAAGAGAGCTTCCCCCTTAATAATCAGAGAAAATACACAGAGAAAGAGAGAAGTCAGAAGAGAAATCCGAGGAGAGCAATAAGAGCATTTCTTCATCAATGCCAACCATCTCTTCACAGGAGCCAAGGCTGCATACCGATCGTCCAAGGAGTAAGGCAGGACTGTCGTCGCCTTCCCGAGCCTCTATCGTCACCCTCCAGAATCTAAAATAAACAATTGTACTTAGATTGCTGTACCTAGGTTTTCGTCCCTAGGCTTTCTTTGTACAAGCGAGTTTATAACGTGGAGTAAAAGTCCGGTCCTCCGATAATTGTTCTATTTTTTTATATTTCATGGCAAACACGATGGCGACTCTGCTGGGGACAAACTTCTCCACGGCTGAGGAGTTGGTGACGCAGTCGGATGCAGCCAAACTTGGCTCCACGCAACAAAAGATGGTCGTCCGCTTCGACCAACGGGCGTTTGAAGAGATGCTCTCCGAAGGAAGCGCTGGCCCGGTCCAGAAGCGCACCCGCACGACAAAGGCTCGCAAAGAGTGGAGGCCAAAATCACTTGCTCCTTCCCAAGCCCTCGACGGGGCACCCTCTGTTGCTCAAGACAGCGAAAAGGACTCTTCTGTGGCCCCACTTCAGACCGTAGACAACTCTGTTGTCCCCAAGTCTGACAGAAGAAAACACTATGATGCTGGACTTGCAGGGACAAAGAGAAACTCTACTCAAACTGAGCCGCATAGGGGTGCTAGCCGCATGGAAAAAGCTCATGCGGCCACATCAGCTAGCCGTATGAAGAAAAATCATGCGGTCACATCTGTCAGCCGTATGGCTTATGCGGCCACAGTTGCCAATCACATGGATGAAACTCATGCGGCTATAGAAGTCAATCGCTTGCAGAAAACCCATGCGGCCACAATTGCCAACCGCATGCGGCCAGTCTGCACGGTCGTGACTCCTAGCCACTCAAAAACAACTCATCCTACAGCAGAAGACAACCGTATGCAGACAGCCTGCACGGTACCCAACTCTAGCCGCATAGCGTCCATTCCACACTTCTCTCGATCAGTCTTCGACCGTCTCTCATGCGGTCCTGACCCTGATGGTTCTCTGGATGATAAGCCAGACTCTGTGGTATTCAACTTGGACTCCTCCTATTACGCACCCGCAAGTACTAAAAGGAGGAAGTCTAGGGCAGTGCGGGCTCATCAAGCCCAGTCAGCTGTCCCAACCTCTGACTATCGGGGCGTCCCGTTGACTATCACACGGGCCTCTGATGAGAAGTTGTATAGAACCGCTCGAGTCCAGCCCCCGGCGGCAAAAGGACAAAGTGGTTCCTCTGACCTACGGGAGGCGATCCTCCATAAATGCAAGGAAAGAGAAGGAGTTTCGGTGTGCAAAGAGTCCTCGCTTGGACATCACTGTACCCAAATCATCGTCAACTGCTGTTGCAACAATACGGCAGTGACGGAAGATCGGTCGTCCGTCTTCCAAAGACTACAACATCCGAGCTCAGAAGATGAAGCACCTCCTGTTGTCTCCTGCAATTCCGCTCAGAAAGTCCCCGCCGAAGAGAGAGGGAAGAAGGCAAGCATCTCCAGTCCCAAGATATCAACCACTACAGCTAAGAAACTTTCGTCTAAACGGTTGTCCTCCACCGGAGTATTCCAACACACCCGTTCAAAGACAAAATCTGCCACAATAGGAAATTCATCATCCACATCGCTGGGGGTTGTGGGAACTGGGGGTAGCACTCCTCCGAACATCCGCAATAATCTGATGTTTCAAGGAGCCGAGCCCGGACAAACAACTCTCCCATCAGGTACAACAGACGCTGATGTCCCTGAGGACATCCGTGACTCTCAAGACGAAGCAAGCTCTGAGGCTGGGAATACCGTTCCCTCCGAGTCCGAGCCCGAAGAGAACATTTCCACCTATCCCGATGACTTCTCGGTGCATGGGTACGACTCGGAGGGCACATCCTCCACCGTTCCTTCCATCACTCCTCATGTAAGGACGGTGTTCATGACGGACAGCAACCAAGGTGGTTCCAGCGATCGCCAACGCATCGACGCTTTGGAGGCTATACTGCAGGCCCTGGTCAAGTCTGTAGATGAAATCAAAGCCGCTTTTCCAACTCTGCAGGGAGGAGCGCCTGGCCAAACGAGTACAGGTCCCACGGTCAATGCGGATTCGAACTCAGCAGCACCAAACCCGGGCAATAATCCCCCAAAATAACAGCCCCTACCGCGACAGATGAGGCCCGAGAAGTAAGAAGAGAGGTTCAGGAGCTCCGAGCCATGTTCCATGCCCGAAAAAATGCTCAAGACCTCAGAATGCGGCAACCATATCCTACTGAATGGAGGGATGTTCCATTTCCACCAAGATATAAGCCGTTCAATATCAACCCGTATGATGGCAAGACCTCAGCAAGTCGATACATCACGTACTTCGAGGTCACCACCGACCATCTGCCCCACGATGATGCTATCCTCACACGATTATTCATTGGGGCATTAGAAGGAGTCGCCTTCGACTGGTATCGCAATCTGTCGGACAACTGCATCCACTCCTTCGCCGGCTTCAAGCGCATGTTCTTGGATAGATTCTACGAGGTAGGGCAGGACGTCACCATGTCCACCCTCATGGACGTCATCCAAGGGGAGAAGGAGCTGACAAGGAACTACATTGAGCGGTTCCGCCAAACCGCCATGAAGCTGCCCTCCGGAAATCCAGATTCCTCTTTGATTGAAATTTGCCAAAAGAGACTGCTTCCAACGATCAGTCTCTGGATGGGCGACAGTCAATTCAAGGACTGGAAGGCATTTATCATCAGTGCCTCAAGTGCCGAAGAACGACTGAAGAAGGCTCGCCAACTGGGATTGCACATCTCAGAAGGAGAAAGCAAGGGCAAGCGTCCCAACAACGATAATGGGGGTAACCCCTCCAACAATCGGGACAGCAAGGGAAAACAGGCTATGGTGGCCGATATAGCCCAAAAACCTGAGCCGAAGCCCGTAGACAAACAATGGCCGCAAAGTACTTACTCCTTTGAAGACGGTCACGTCAAACCCATCTTGGACATGCTCATACAAAGGGACAGGATTCAGCTTCCTCCACCAAGACGGGAACCGCGGCCGGCAGAAATGGAGAATCCAAAGTACTGTCATTATCATCGCTATGTCCATCATGCTACACACGATTGCTACCAGCTGAAACGGTATATCCAGAACCTCATCGATTCGAACGCTCTGGCCATCGATTTCGAAGAGGTAACCGTGGCGGCCAATATGGTGTCCGTACAATTCGGCAGCTTCCCTCCGACGGAGACTCAAGACAGGGTGGTCCCCGTCCCTCTAGCAACAATGGAGATTACTAATCTTCCACCTCCCCGAGATCAGGCTGCCGGTCTAGTACCCCTCACCACATCACGAGGGGAGGTCATGTGGATCCATCCAGACTTAGTGTCAGAAGTGACTCGACCTACACCATCTTCCACCGATAAAAAGAAAAGTGGAAAAGTCAGGACCTGCCACACAATCTCGGCAGACAACGAGAAAGCTACAGCCGTCGTCACGTGGTCTGGAGCGCAATTCCAACCTGTGGTTGACAATCCAGCTGAAAATCATCAACCCACTACAACTGATGCTCCGGGACCGGCTCAGCCTTCGACGACCGACAAGCCTAGGCCGAAGGAGACTCGCTTCGACAAATCTCTCCGAAAAGAAGCAGCCCAAGGGCTAGAGAGGCCCTACAACTTTGACATCTTAGCACAATTGGCTAACACACCGGCCAAGTTGTCACTGTACGAACTCCTAAGGCTCTCCAAGGACGTTCGTATTGCATTAAGCGAAGCACTCCAAAATGTCAATGTCTATCTGGCTCAATCCAACCTCACCGGAGAGGACTCACCCGTGGATCTCCAAGACAGTGCCTGCACGGGAGCAATGCCCAACATCGTCTTCACTCCACAGGACATGCTCATCAAAACCAACCTACACGATCGCCCGCTATACTACACAGGATACATCGGCGACGTGAAGGTGGATCGGATGCACATAGATCCTGGCTCTTCCATAAGCATCATCCCGAAGGGTCTGCTACATCATCTCCGCATCCCAATGCATCGCCTGACGCCTACAAGCACCGCCATCAGCGGTTTCAATTCGGGCAGGAGCTACCCTATTGGAAAGATTCGTTTGAAGTACCAAATTGGCGACCTCCAATTCGAAGTCACCTGCTACGTCATAGATGCAGACACTTCTTATAACATCTTCTTGGGGCGCCCATGGATATACGATTACATGATCGTACCTTCCACGCTACACCAGTACTTCAAATATGTCGACAAGTACGGCTTTATAAAGACGGAATTTGCTGATATCGATCCCTTCAAAGGGGTCGAATCCTACTACTCAGACTCCTGCCTATACGAAAAGTCGAAGAGGCACCTTGATGAAGGAGACGTACAAGCTCATACCGAGACAGCTTCGGGATCAGAAGAACCTCTGACGATCCACCTCCAAGCTCGTAAACCAGGCAGGTCCGCACCCCTTACTGTCACTCTGTGGAAGGACGCGATCAGCCTCTCGGCGCAGGAGGAGCAGATGATAATTCGGCTGCCAAGGTCCGGCCAAGTGCCGAGGCCCACAACGGGGCCACTGACAATCAGACTGCCGAGAGTCGGTCAACCCCAAACGGAGAAGCTCAATCCCTCCGATAGGCCACTGACGATACGCCTTCCCAAGAAGGGTCGTCACCCCGATGCAAGGTCTGACACTTCTAGCGAACCAGCCACTCCTCGCTCCACATCAAGTGCCAAACTGGGGGTCGCTAGTCTGCCGACGACTCCACGCTCTGCTCCATCAACTGAACCACTGACAATCAAGCTTCCTAGGACATCCTCTCAGTCTTCATTCACACAGGGGGTAGCCGAAGAGGAACCAGAGTTAGCCAAGTATGTGGCTGCCCACGCTGATGTTCCCTCCGCTAATGATGTAATCCCCTAGAAAAGATACCTTACTTCATCAATAAAGGGTTATCTTTGAACTATACCGAGCTCAATAAGCTATGTATAATGTATGCTATGGAACACGGTATAGGCACTCACATATACACACAAGTGACAAATGTGTACGTCGCAATCCAGCTTACTCCAGTAGAAGACGCTTACCGAATAATCGAGGGAGGGGATCATCCGATCATCTTCGGCCGGACGAACAACCCGCATCCCCTCACCATAGAGGAAGCCGACCTCGGGACAGATGTCGGGAGACTGCCTCTGTATATGTATAGCCCATAATCCAAATATCTCATGCAGAAACAGGGGTATGATCTGGAGACGACGCCGGGTTTGAACTACGGCACTGGGCGACGATTACCTATGAAGCCGCCAGTCCCGACGGACAAACCACGGGATTACTATAACAAAACTCGATGCGGGCTAGGGTATGTAACGCCCACTACGACCCCTGAGAGTTCAGATGAAGAATGCGACTGGCAGTCACATTCAACCGGGTCACCAACTTCTGACTCAGATACCAGCATCGGAGACGTGTTCAGACAAGTCTTGTCAGTCAATATGGCATTCGCCGACGCCTATGAGGAAGACGAAGACATCCCCGAGATTCTCGAGCTAGAGCCATGGGCCCAGCAATTGGATGCACAATGGGAAAAGCGGTTCGAACTGAGAGAACCTCCTACTGAAGATGAGGTTATACAAGTTAACCTCGGTAGCGAATCTTCTCCAAAACCGATTTTCGTCAGTAAAAGCCTAACAGACGAAGAACGGGAGTCGCTGCTAGAACTTGTCAGAGAATACATTGATGTGTTCGCCTGGAGCTATGAAGACATGCCAGGGTTAAATCCCGATATTGCTCTTCACAAACTCAACATTCGGCCAGATGCAAAGCCAGTCAAGCAGCAACAACGATACTTTCGCCCGGGCATCATGGACGTAATCGAAGCCGAAGTCAACAAACTGATAGCCAGCAGCTTTATTCGTGAGGAGCAACATCCCGATTGGGTCGCCAATATAGTACCCGTCCTCAAGAAGAATGGAAAGATTCGAATCTGTATCGACTTTCGCAATCTGAACGAGGCATGCCCCAAAGATGAATTCCCCCTTCCTATCACAGACATCATGATCGACAATACCTGCGGATTCGAACGTATGTCATTCATGGACGGTGTCTCAGGGTACAACCAAATCAAGATGTCTCCTGACGACGAAAAGTATACATCGTTCCGAACACCGATTGGCACATACTGTTACGCAGTTATGCCTTTCGGCTTAAAGAATGCTGGCGCCACATATCAAAGAGCCATGAGCATTATCTTCAAAGACCACTTACGCAAGACAGTGGAGTGCTATGTTGACGACATAGCCGTTAAGAGTCGCTGCAAGGGAGACCATCTGCAGGACCTAAGGATGGTATTCGACCTAATGCGAGCGCATAATTTGAAAATGAACCCTACGAAGTCCTTTCTGGGCGTATCCAGCGGAAAGTTCTTGGGCTTCATCATCACAGCACAAGGTATCCATGTAGACCCTGAGAAGACGAAAGCAATCATGGAGATGGGTCCCCCGAGAAATCTCTGCGAACTCAGAGGCCTCCAAGGGAGGCTAACTTACATCAGGAGGTTCATTTCCAACCTCTCCGGGCGATGCCGACCATTTACGCACCTCATGAAGAAAGGAGTCTCCTTCGTATGGGACGAGGAATGCCAGCGTGCTTTCGACAGCATCAAAGAATATTTGTCAAATCCTCCAGTCTTGGTGGCCCCGGTTCCTGGAAAACCATTCCTGTTCTATGTACGAGCAATGGAATACTCCATCGGGGCCCTGCTGGCACAAAACAACGATGCAGGCCATGAGCAGGCCATATATTACCTCAGCCGAATGATGATTGGGCCAGAGCACCGATACACCGCTGTGGAGAAGGAATGCCTTGCACTGGTGTTTGCCATTCAGAAAATGTGACACTACGTCACCGGACAAACGATACATGTGATCTCACGAGTCAACCCTCTCAGGGTCCTCATGACTAAACCAGGGGCACTCAGCTCTCGACTCGCTACATGGGCAATATTGTTATCCCCTTATCATATGATCTTCGTCCCACAAAAGGCAGTCAAAGGTCAAGCCCTGACGGACTTCTTGGCAGCCCACCCAGGCTCAGAGTCCTCCAGAATATATGAAGAGATCCCAGATGAGGTCGCCGACTCGTATGCAACCTCTCACGAGGCTATATGGCGAATGTTCTTCGACGGTGCTTCGAGGACCGGACCTAAAGGCAATATAGTCGTCGAAGTCGGGGTAGTATTGATCTCCCCTTCCGGATTGGTGATTAACCGTGCTTATTTCCTCACAGAGCCCTGCTCTAACAATGTGGCCGAGTACAACGCTCTGGTCATTGGTCTCCAACTCGCAAGAGAGCTAGGGGTAGAATACCTTGAAGCATACGGCGATTTCCAACTAATCGTCAATCAGATCCGAGGCTCATACGAGGTCCGTCACGAAGACATGATCCTCTATCACCAAATAGCGATTGACATCATCTCGTCGTTCGAGGGGTTCTTCATCGAACACGTCCCCAGCCTCCGAAATATCGAAGCCGATGCCCTAGCTGGTCTTGCCGCTTCCCTAGCAGTTTCGAACTATGATCGCCAATCAGTGGATATGATAAGTCACGAACTGGTCTGTCCCAAGAACAATGTACAATTCGTGGCGAGTTATTCCGCCCAGACAATCGATGATGCCCCAGATTGGAGACAACCATTCATCGACTTCGTCGTCTACGACATCCTGCCCGAGAACCCAAAGGAAGCCACTTTCATCAGACGGCGTTCTCTCAGATTCTTCTACGATACAGAGACGAAAATGCTGTATCGTCGCTCCTACGATGGATTACTGCTTCGGTGTCTGTCAAATGCAGAAGCCAAAGAAGCCGTACGAGAAGCTCATGACGGTGTCTGCAGGGCCCACCAGCCCGGCCCAAAACTGCAAGACCGCCTTCGCCGAATGGGCTACTATTGGCCCACAATGGTGGCAGATGCGATAGACTATGCTAGAAAATGCAAAGCCTGCCAAGTCCACGCGGACTTCATTCACCAACCATCCGAGTTTCTACATCCGACAGTGGCGTCCTGGCCATTCGAAGCATGGGGAATGGATATCATTGGTCCAATCACCTCACCTTCCTCCCGAGGACATCGCTTCATACTTGCGATCACTGATTACTTCTCCAAATAGGCGGAAGCTGTCCCACTCACAGAAGTCAAGACTTCAAACGTGATCAGCTTCCTTAAGCATCACGTCATCTACCGCTTCGGACTACCCCGAAGGATTATCCATGATAATGGTCCGCAGTTTGCAAGCCACGCATTCTATCGGTTTTGCGATAAGCATCGTATTCAGAATGTCGCTTCGATACCGTACAACCCGGCAGCGAACGAGTTGGCAGAGACATTCAACAAAATAATCATCAAACTCCTCAAGAAGTTTGTCTCCTCCAACAAACGTGACTGGAACGAGAAGCTCGGTGAATGCTTATGGGCTTATCGCACCACAGTTCGAACAGCCACCGGGAATACACCATTCTCCCTGGTGTACGGGAGTGAAACAGTCCTCCCATTGGAGACTCAGATCCCCTCACTACGCGTCGCCCTCACACATCAATTGACGACAGACGAAAACCACCATCGTCGGCTACAGGAATTGGAGGCACTAGATAAAAAGCGCCTCTTGGCTCAGCAACGAATTGAACTATACCAAGCATGCATCTCCGGAGCCTTCAACAAGAAGGTCAAAATTAGAACATTCCAGGTAGGCGATCTCGTTCTGGCAGTACGGAGGCCGATGGTCATGACTCACAAGACCGCCGGCAAATTCCAGCCAAAGTGGGAAGGCCCATTCATCATTGAGACGGTATTCTCCAACGGTGCTTACCGCCTCGCAAAACAAAACGGAGACTTGCTCATGTTGCCCGTCAACGGTAAGTTCCTGAAGAAATATTATGTCTAAACGATATTCTCTCCAGACCATCGAGTCATGTACCCGCTGGTACCGCTGAACTCACATCTACAACATTTTAGATTATAGAGTCATGTACCCGCTGGTACCGCTGAAGTCACCTCCATATTTCTTTCAGATTATCGAGTCATGTACCCGCTGGTGCCGCTGAACTCACACTTTCTCAATATTCTAAATTACCGAGTTATGTACCTGCTGGTGCCTCTGAACTCACATTTCGGTCACTCTTTCAGATAGTAAGTCACGTATGATTATACCTCTAAACTTCCTTCATGGAAGAGATCCTCCCTCATGATCCACTACCCGCACTCCCAGTGCACAAAAAGGGTAACCGATTCACAAATCTCCGAAATGGCCATGTCTTCATTACCTCTGAGTCGTTTTCACTTCCACCAAAAACAAACCGCCCCCTCGCATAGAACTTCCACGTTCTCCTACCTCTGAGTCGTTCTATGTACCCCCTCTTCATTGAGCCCACTCCTGCCATGTCCTCATTACCTCTGAGTGGGAAGGCTCCGTCGAAGAAACCTTCATGCTTGTCATGTCCACATTACCTCTGAGCAAGTATGTCGGTTCCCTTTCAACCTATTATCTGTACCCACAACCGGAGTACGACAAGGATAATAGGTCCACAAATGTCCTCTGTTGACCACAAAAGTCCTCTGTTGACCACAAACGTCCTCTGTTGACCACAAATGTCCTCTGGTGACCACAAACGTTCTCTGTTGACCACAAATGTCCGCTGTTGACCACGAATATCTTCCGTGAAGTCTCCTTGCCATGTCCTCATTACCTCTGAGCAGGAAGATTCCACGGTAAAACCCTCATGCTTGCCATGTCCTCACAACCTCTGAGCAAATATGTTGGTTTTCCTTTCACCCTATTATCCGTATCCTGAACCAGGGTACGCCAAGGATAATAGGTCCACAAATATCCCTTGCTAAGCTTCTTAGCATAAATCTACCATCTCACCATGCCCCGGGAGCCCAGCTGCTCTACGGCATTCTTTTTTCCAATACCGAGAGCACCCATGACCACTTTGCCATGGTTGTTCCGGACATCCTGACCAAACTTGTTATCCGTACCTAAAACCAAGGTACGCCTAGGATAACAGGTCCACAAATAATCTCCCAGCAAGTCCAATTCCACAAACGCCATAAGTACAAGAAAGAGAAGATGAGTTAAAACATGCTCATTTATTCGAAATTCTAAGTGCTACATCATTTGGGATCACATCCCTTACAAAAAGAAAAAAAAGAAGCAAAAGAAAACAGAAAACCGATCACTGCTCCGGGGAACATAACGCCCTGAGACGGTCAGTCAGCAAGGCAACCGACCGCTCAAACCTCTGGGTAGCTCGACGCTCCGCCTCTTGAGTCAGCACCGCCTCGTCCTCCAGTTGAGCATAGGCTTGCCAGTTATCCTCGAATCTCTTAAAGGCCCGCTCCAAGTTAACAGAAGATCGGGAAACCTTCTCGGCCTCCCGAACGATCGACTCCTGTTCCGTCTGAGCAGCCTTTAGCTCTGACTCTAAGAAGGCCAACTCCTTCTGGAGTGCGAGAATCTGCTCCTTCGTGTCAGTAATTCCACGAGAAGCAGACTCTTCCCGGGTACGACAAGCCTGACTCCGACGACCCAGCCTGTCATACGACGCGGAGAATATGTCAAGGTCTCCATGTACAACTGGCCCGGCAGTATCTCGAGCGAGCTTGATCCTATCCCGAGCAGCAATGAGGAAGCCCCGCTCCCGTTCAATCGCAGCAGGCAAGCCCGCATGCCGTATCGCCAGCAATTGGGTCACCAGCTGATCAGCCTCTGCCAATTTAGGCTCCAGGAGTGCAGCCAACCCCACCCCGCGAGGGAGAGACTTCAAAGTTGCAACCTGACCCCGAGCGCACCGCAGAGACAGAGTAAAAGGGGTCCCCCGTTCCACAGCAGCATCTACGCCCCTCTTTAAATGGCGATAGAAGCTGTCGACCACATCCTGCGTCACCTCGTCCAGAGCCTCCGAGGAAGCCGGTGTCAACGAAAGTATAGCCGGCAACGCTGAAGAAGACGCAACAGAATCTGTCGCCCCTGCCACAAGAGAAACAAACTTCGCACGGAAGGACGCATGAACAGCGGCCAACTCTTCAGCGGCCAGCAGAACTTGAATGCTCGGCAGGGCTGAGAGGTTAATCTTCGGAGCCGTATAATCAGCAGAGGATGAGGTGGAGACCATCGCCAGCTCCATTTCCATCTGCCCGAGGCTGGCAGGAGGCCCCTCGACATGAGACGGCAAAGGAGAGGAAACGCTCCGTTCTCCCAGATCACGACAGGCCGAGCCTTCCCCAAGAACATCTGTGGTGGGAAGTAAAGGGTCAGGACCTGTAGGACGAAGGCAACCATGAATCGATTTGACCCGGAGGATATGTTGATAGACCAAATAAGCACCCTCACTAGTCAATATTTGGCTTATCTTACCAGTGGAGGAGTGTGGAGGCTGAAGGTCGCCTACAGCCACCGTAGCCTCTTCACCAACAGTCTCCGAGTCAGGTATAATAGGCTCCGCCACCTCGATACCCTCGGGAAGGGATGCAACGAGATCGGCATCACCCTGCTGAAGTTCAACGATCTCGGAGACGGGCCCGAGGAGACCCTCATCACCCCGGGCCGAGGCCTCAGCAACCTGGGAGCTTCCAGCAGCCGCTGAGAGAGCTCCCGCAGAAAGGACCGTGGCACACATGTTGCTAATTAAAGCAGCAAGGGCCGGATCAACGCCAAGGGTAGTAGACGGTTCAGGAGAGCCTGGTTCGTCAGACGCCTACAAAGAAAAAATAATCAAGTCATATCTCCAAAAAAAACAAACCCACAACAAAGAGATGACTCTGACTGGGTTTTACCTCCGGAACGTCGTCTGCATCTTCACCCTTCTCGGTAACAGGTAATTCACAAGATCTAACGGCAGCTCTCTTCACGAAAAAGGTCGATCTGCTGTCAGAAGACTCACGTCTGACTCGTTTACGTGAGGGACCAGACACAGCGGGAGGCTGTTCTTCCCTCACTACTTTTTCTTGTGTAGCAAGTAACGGATCCTCCGCCGGTTCATCGGGTGTGGGAAGCGGTTGATCCGGTACTTCTTCACTCCCACCAGAAAGGGAGTCTCCGCTATCTTGGTCATCATCCTCCTCAGCCGACTCAGAGGGCTCTGATTCAGGGAGGGGAGTCTAGAGCGCTAGTTGCTTTCTAGCCTTGGCCCCCTTGGACTTCTCCTCTAAACCGGTACCCACGATGAAGCTGGTACTCGGATCAAAATTAACAGGAGGCGTGTTCGCCATAACATGATACAAGGCAGCCACGTACAAAATTTTCCTCGACGCCTTAGCATCGGAGACCGAGAAGCTGGCCCGAGTATGATAAACGTCATAATAATTCTACGCCCGGACACCATCAAGAACACTACCTTCAAAGCCCAAACAAGGGTTGGGACAATCAAGGAATAACTGGCTATAACCGAATTGGCGGGAAAATCTACTAGGTAGGTAAGGCTCCAGGTACACATTATCGCGGTTGCGATAAACCAGATGCGCGGGACGGATGTTGCGCAACCAGATGAGTATATTCGGAGACAGAAAGTGAGAAGGTCCGGTACCATCAAGGTATACTGTAGCCCCTCTTCCCAGAACTTTTATATTATATATTTTATTTATTTATTTATTTGAATTAAATGGTGATTTTAGAGTTTTTATAAATAATTATTTAATTTATATTATTACGGTAGATATTTTTAGCCATAGTGGGGTTTTAGAGTACAAAACGACTAGAAATCGTGGCACGAATAGTGCAGTGACGTGCTTTGACTAGTGTCTAGCCATGGTAGGGAAGTGCAAAGCTATAGGAGTGTCCTAACTAGAAAAACCAAGCAAGGTTGCGACTTAACCCCTTACCGAAGTTTCTATTAATTAATTAATTATATTATTGAGTTTCAGAGAACCAGGTTGTACCGAACCTGTCCAGATGGAGCCCAAGTCAAATCCAGCCCATGTAGGCATGTAGTGGGACCAAATACGGCCTTGTAGACATATTTTGTATACATATTTAGGAGTTGGCAATTATTTTCTAAATAATTGTTATATGTACATTATATGTATTATTATTATTAAATAATGTTTTATAAATTTTGTATGATCTTCTAAAAACTAGATAAGTAGCGTGCGCTTTGTATCCATCAAGAATGAAAACCAGCCTATTATTGATTGTCATTAGGATCAATATTTATTATTATTGGTTTATTAAACTTTGTTAGTATCATTAGTAATATTCTATTGAAATTGTTATTTAATATTATTATTAATAATTGTTATATTATTTATGTAAAATAAATATATTATATACGAAGGTGTATGTGTGCATATATATATATATACGTGTATAATGATTATAAATATATGTGTGTATGTATATAAATATACGTTTGCATACATATATGAGTGTATATAATATAAATATATATATATTATATATATGTATATTTATACGTATACGAATATATATGTATATATGTATAAATGTATGTGTATATATAAAATATATAAATGTATATGGTGTATATATATATAAATATATATATATATATAAGAATATATATGTGAGAATATACGTATACGTATATGTGAGTGTATATAGATATATAAGTATTAAGTGTTAATAGAAAATAGATATTAGAAAAATAGAATTAAAGAAAGAGGAAAAAGAATAGCATTAGCAGCTTCAGCCCACACCCAATTAACCCCATACACCCGAGCCCTTAACAACCTAAAATGAAATAATTCCCCTCATCAGCTATTCCGACCCAGCCCAAGCAAATGCCCAGACCCGAGAGGGATTTGCTCAGCCCGAGCTTCCCCTTGGTTTTAGATATACACGTAACTTCACCGAAAGTATCGAGTATACATACAATTATATATAATCGAGATCGAGAGTTCGAGAAATTTTCACAACGAAACCCTAGCCTAAACCTTCGCGCCACCGCCGCCTATGCGCGCACGCGCCGCACACGGCCACCGGCGGTCGGCCAAGCCGCCGCAAAACGCGCACGCGCGTCGGAGAAACAGGGGAACACGCAACAGCAGTTGCAGCAACTAATGCCACTTCGCGACGAGAGTTCTTCATCCATACTCGACGTCGTCGCGAGCCGTTTTCTCCGGTACGATCCCGACATAACCAACTCCTTTTTCCTTCAAACACTTTAATTTATTATGCGTCATGTACGTCGAAAAACGAGCCCGAAGTCGAGCAAAAACCTGTCCAAAAATAGGATAGTTTTGCAGTCCAGGAACCTACATTGACGGACCGATTTCGATCAATCCAGTAACTTTTTAGAAATTCCACCTGAACACGAATATTGACAACATATACGAGATGGGAACCCTGTTTATAGATTTATTTTTCATCAATTATATTGCTGTTAATTTAACTTCAAAGTTCGGGAAAAATCTATTTTCAAAATCACAAAATCGTTCCATACGACGTGCGTCACGCCAATCGGGACGACGTGGTCGCGAACCAAAAGTATCGGTAGCTGCGTAATGGCTTCGTGGTCGTGTGGGCTTTGACGGAATTCAAATTGGTCGCGTGTGCGCGACGAATTGATGTGTATCCGTCGAAATTCACCGTATCGTACACTTTGTAAATTTCTTAATTACTTTGTGCACGCTCGTCAGATCGAGACGAAACTTGCGCCATCAGGACCGTATCATTTTTCTGGTCCTGTATGCCAAGTTTGGTCCAATTCTGAGACAGTTGATTCCGATGTCGTTTTGCGGGCCCCACGGTCCCACTCAACGGGCGATTTTGTGCACGGCCCGCCGAAATCCAACTTTGGACATACGGTTGGGTTCGTATCGGAAAACTGGATCCGTAGACATATAGTTTGACGACTTTAGAGACCATTGACTCTGGCACACTTTTCGGTGCAAAGCGGATCCAACGGCGGACATCGTTTTGGCCCGAAATTATTGTTTTGCCCCTGTGTCCAGAATTGGACATAAGGACAGGCAATCCTCGCTAATTTGACTATTCTGAGATCATTGGTATTGTCTATTTCAGCTTTCGGGGACTGTTGTACGGGTTTTGACTATAGTGGCACATTGAGTAGTTCAGATTGTCGGTTTCACCAGCAAAGGACCACAGGCGAGTACAGTTTATTGTCTGCATTTCGATATTGATTTTTACTATATTTCATTGGTTGGCCATTGGTTATGTGATTATTTTCTATTATAAATTGTGGAGTCAGAAATTAGAAGTACCAAAGATATGTGATCTGACCATAGCCCGTGTTAGACATTGTAGCCCGTGTTTATTTTCTGCAGTAGTGTAGCCCGTGTTTACTTTCTGCAAGTAGTGTAGCCCGTGTTTATTTTCTACAGTAGTGTAGCCCGTGTTTATTTTCTGCAGTAGTGTAGCCCGTATTTATTTTCTGCAGTAGTGTAGCCCGTATTTATTTTCTGCAAGTAGACATTGTAGCCCGTGTTTATTTTCATGCAAGTAGACCTTGTAGACCGTGCGGTGTAGTACCCCAGACCGGTCACATTTCAAAGGTACTTCTAACAGTTGGAGAAGGTATTTTGTGTCTATTTATTTATTATTGGTTTTCTGTATTTACTGTTTATTTTCAAAACTCATGATTGATGTCTAACCTTTGTTTTATAGTCATTTTCTTTATTGAGATTGCATTCAGTGAATTGTGCTCGTTCCATTCCTGACTGGAAACCAATATTTTCAGGTCAGCCGCGGATTCACTTAGCTTGGGGAGTGACGGGAATATTGCTGACAAAAGCCTAGAGACTAGATAGATAGTTGAGTTGTAGTCATTCATTTATTTGTACAAGTTTATATTTTCTATAAATGTAAAACTTGTGATCATTGTAAGTTAAATTAATTTTGTGAATGAGTATTATTTGTGAATCTGATCTTCATGGCCGTGACAGCGTTCTACCGCCGATACTGCGGCGTAGGCTGGCTTGGACACGTCTTGTATCCGTTTAAAAAAAAATGGGTGCGGGTCGTGACAAGTTTTTGTGGTGGTCCATGCAGGTCAGGTTTCGCAAATCATGTGAACTCGTGATAGTACTTAAGTTAGTTGTACTATTGCGAGCCTGCGACTCGAAAATGCTCATTCACGAATTAGAATTAATTTAATTTAAGTGAATGACTAGGACTAGGAGTCCCTTATACAAATTTACCGATGGGTAGTTTAGGTCCTGAAATGTAGATGAGGAGTTATTAATTGTGACAGTTTATCAGATCCCCATAGGTACACTATTACCTCTTGATAGGACGATATGATCTAATGTGGATAGATTATTCACTTGGTAAGGCAGAGTTTCCTAGAGTAATGATCTAACCTTGATGAATTATTCAATTCATTCTCTTTGCCTCTAAGATATCATCCCCATATCCTAGCCGAATTATCTATATAATTGCTAGTTGCCCTAAGAATCATTATTTTACAAGTTCTGATTTTGTTATCCATATACGGACCACGAGTTAGTTTCGATTCAAGTTTGTTTCAGAGGCTTGAATACACATGGAAGAGTTAGAATGTTTGTATTTCTTTCTGTCCTCAGTTATTTCCCCTGTTCAATCTTTTATCTTAAGGGTTGTGACTGATAGGACAAATGCTTACACTTTATTTCATAGGCAACTTGTTTGAATCTCTAGGAGCTCATGGATTTTTACAGATGTAGTTAAAGGAATGTTAGTTAACTCATAATGGCAGGACAGCAGCGCACTGCCGCCATTTATTTGAATTTTAGAGACTATGGATTCACTGCAGCCAGCAGCGCACTGGCGAGACACGACCCCTAGAGTTGGAATTTGTTTAAGAAATATAAGTTATAGAATGTTATTAAGACTATGACTAGTGGTCCTCCTTGATCATAGTTACCCGGGTGTCGAGATAAGGTAGAGTATCTGATAGCATATCACATCTGAATCACAGAACCAAGAGTTTACCATCGCCCGAGTATACGGACGAGGCATAATTCTCGGTAAAATGACTTCAGACGTGATTACAAGTTTAGGGTACTATAAAGGATAGGACCGTGCCCTGTATGTCCCATAAGACCCAAAGCCAATACCAGTGGAAGTTCTGTAAGTTGGGTAGCAAGTCTCCCAATCCGGTATCCCGTGGTCCTTGTGATCTATTGACGATTGACTGGCACTAATAATGTTTACCTGGAATGTAGAACATAGAGGTCCACAAACCATTAGTCGACCAAGGCCTTAAGGGTAAGGTGATAGTGGGATGTATATAGAAGCAAGAACACCGGATAAGGTTTGATTCTCACGAAACTCGAACTATTTGTGCCTTCTTTCAAAAATCTCGCATAATTGTATTCGACTATCTTAAACAAACGCTGCTGTTACAGCTTAGTTTCGCAAGCTCACTCTGTTCTCGAGCTTGATTTGAGGCATATGTTTAGTGGGGACGCCTGCTAACTTATTGTCTAATCAGAATCAGTGTATTATGGTCTGATCAACCATGATGCATTTGGTTCGCACTTTATTTAATTACCCTACATGGATTGAGACATAGATGTCTCTAGGGTCTCATCCACGACTGTATTGAAAATTCCTCTTGAATTATATGTTCGCCCTTGAATCACGAAATTGTATTCAGTAACATCTTTCTTGAACTCTTTTTGTTTTTGTCTTTCACTGATTTAGAAAGACAGAAGCTCGTAATTGGTAGAGAGATACCGAGTATCCCCATGGCTATGGTAGTTGTAAACACAAGGGTAGTTATCGTCAGCCAGCCAGGTGATTGAGTTACTCGTTCTCCTCTCGACTTTCAAGCTACTATTGGAACCCCTAGCCATCTGAAATTGAGAATGATTAGGGTTTTCCCCTTAGTCAAAATGCCAACCCAGGAGACTATCTATTTTCAAGAAACAATTCATTGTATCTCTAAATATTTTCTTGAATATTGCCTTTACTTTCAACCCTTATGCCTTGACTCAACCGTCCCTCGACCAAAGCCCATAATCACTAGCTTAGCCAATACCATAGCTTAAATACCCTATCACACTATGATCTACCAGTGGTCAACAGCAATACATGAGCACCACAACTCTTGTGACAATAGTCCGACAGACTGAGCGTCAATAGAAATTTGCGACTCAGTTGCTAGGAAATCTTTCGTAAGATGTGCCTTAGAGTTGGTTACCCTGTCGATAACCCTTATATACTGTGGACGAGTAGGTCATTCTATTTTACCGACCATGTGTCATTGTACACACTCGTTTTCCATTTATTGAGGAGCGATCATTGACTTGACTTATATCTAACGTATTTCGTTACGCCGTGCCTGATTCTTTGTTAACAAGAGTTGAAGTACAATAACCGAATCTTAGAAATTCTTCTGACCTCATCCTTCCAAAGACCATGACCTAGCTTCTAAGGTGGGTAGACTGTAAGCCTTCTAAAATTTTAGGATATACGAGGATTGCCAATTAATTAGAATGATTTCCATTAGGATGATAGTTAGTGTCTCATTGGACTCCCACTTTCCATTTAGATCGTTTTGTGTTCTTGGCCGTGTCATTTACAATCGGAGCACGAGACCAGCTGTTACCTTCCAACAAATTTTATATGCAAGATCTAGACGAGTTCACCTTCATCTAGGTATATCATGTCCCACTCAAATACATCCCCTTGTACTCTATTTTCATGGTACGACTTTCATGACAAAAGGACTGGGTATAACCCTTACCATAATACTGGTATGCTTTTCAACTCCAATTAGAGACTCAACATCGACTCAAACCTTTCGACCCAATATATGGTTGTGGTTTACCCGAAGCCCATTACGCACATGCCACTAGTATGCCACTCAATTGAGACTTTATGTGCTACTTAAACACAAAAGTCACTGGAGGCACATTTTGGGACTTTAGGAACCTAGCTAACCAACTTGACGGGCAACTAGCTCAACCCTTGGGTGAAAACTTATTCTAGGTTACCCTAACCTAGTAGGAATAGTCTTATCATAGGGATCTTGTCCAGTCCATATAGATTGAAATCCAAGGTTCATTCGACCAACGATTGATATTCAATCAGGGAATCCATTTAGACCCAGTGAAACCCATCCAGACAAACCTCCATATTTGGACTATAGAACCGAACTATTTAAAATAGGTCCCTACCCCTATTAGGTAGTCTCCATCTCTTAGAATGCGATGTCATTCGTAACCTTTATTCCATCTACCTGGAAGTCGAGGTACGGTCGTGTATTGCGTTTATATTCCTGGCTCGTGTGTTTAAATAGCTACGGGAAAGATCACAATCTTGATTTTTCAAATTCCGTTCTATTTTGGAATATTGTTTAGAACTTCAAGAACAAAACTTCTGTATTGCACAGGTTGCAAGCCCCTCTAAGAGACGAAGGGTTCTTAGACTTAACAAGTGACTGGGCTAGAGTAACCCAATCTAGCAGATAAGTCGATGGTTTATAGACTTTCATTCTATCTGTAGCATTGGATACTCTCTACCACTCTAGAAACTTTTTTTTTACTCTCGATTGTTCTTCCTTATTTTCCTGTCCTTCCTATTTCGGAGAGACGAATGGTCATGCTTATTGGAATTTACCAATATTTCTTAACTACCTGTGTAAATTTGTTGTTTGCTATATAGATATGAGAGGTTTATAGGTACCATATACAGTAGATATTTATTGATAGCAATTATAGCAATTAGTCGGATGATTATAAAAAAAAAATTTAGTAACCTAGCTTTGAGGGAGTAGTGTGACCAAAGGTGGGTAGAAGTCCTCAATATTTTTGTAGATTGCCAAAATAGAAAATAAGAAGGATATAAACTATTTTAAGGAATTAAAAATTCGAGGAGATTAGGGTAATGGTAGAGTTCTTTTTGAATTTAAGGAATAGTTATGAGTTTGAATTTCGAGGACGAAATTATTTTTAAGGTGAGTAGATTTGTAGCCCCTCTTCCCAGAACTTTTATATTATATATTTTATTTATTTGAATTAAATGGTGATTTTAGAGTTTTTATAAATAATTATTTAATTTATATTATTACGGTAGATATTTTTAGCCATAGTGGGGTTTTGGAGTACAAAACGACTAGAAATCGTGGCACGGATAGTGCAGTGGCGTGCTTTGACTAGTGTCTAGCCATAGTAGGGGAGTGCAAAGCTATAGGAGTGTCCTAACTAGGAAAACCAAGCAAGGTTGCGACTTAACCCCTTACCGAAGTTTCTATTTATTAATTAATTATATTATTGAGTTTCAGAGAACCAGGTTGTACCGAACCTGTCCAGATGGAGCCCAAGTCAAATCCAGCCCATGTAGGCATGTAGTGGGACCAAATACGGCCTTGTAGACATATTTTGTATACATATTTAGGAGTTGGCAATTATTTTCTAAATAATTGTTATATGTACATTATATGTATTATTATTATTAAATAATGTTTTATAAATTTTGTATGATCTTCTAAAAACTAGATAAGTAGCGTGCGCGTTGTATCCATCAAGAATGACAATCAGCCTATTATTGATTGTCATTAGGATCAATATTTATTATTATTGGTTTATTAAACTTTGTTAGTATCATTAGTAATATTCTATTGAAATTGTTATTTAATATTATTATTAATAATTGTTATATTATTTATGTAAAATAAATATATTATATACGAAGGTGTATGTGTGCATATATATATATACGTGTATAATGAATATAAATATATGTGTGTATGTATATAAATATACGTTTGCATACATATATGAGTGTATATAATATAAATATATATATAATATATATATGTATATTTATACGTATACGAATATATATGTATATATGTATAAATGTATGTGTATATATAAAATATATAAATGTATATGGTGTATATATATATAAATATATATATAAGAATATATACGTGAGAATATACGTATACGTATATGTGAGTGTATATAGATATAAGTATTAAGTGTTAATAGAAAATAGATATTAGAAAAATAGAATTAAAGAAAGAGGAAAAAGAATAGCATTAGCAGCTTCAGCCCACACCCAGTTAACCCCATTTACCCGAGCCCTTAACAACCTAAAATGAAATAATTCCCCTCATCAGCTATTCCGACCCAGCCCAAGGAAATGCCCAGACCCGAGAGGGATTAGCTCAGCCCGAGCTTCCCCTTGGTTTTAGATATACACGTAACTTTACCGAAAGTATCGAGTATACATACAGTTATATATATAATCGAGATCGAGAGTTCGAGAAATTTTCACAACGAAACCCTAGCCTAAACCTTCGCGCCACCGCCGCCTATGCGCGCATGCGCCGCACACGGCCACCGGAGGTCGGCCAAGCCGCCGCAAAACGCGCGCGCGCGTCGGAGAAACAGGGGAACACGCAACAGCAGTTGCAGCAACTAATGCCACTTCGCGACGAGAGTTCTTCATCCACACTCGACGTCGTCACGAGCCATTTTCTCCGGTACGATCCCGACATAACCAACTCCTATTCCCTTCAAATACTTCAATTTATTTTGCGTCATGTACGTCGAAAAACGAGCCCGAAGTCGAGCAAAAACCTGTCCAAAAATAGGATAGTTTTGCAGTACAGGAACCTACATTGACGGACCGATTTCGATCAATCCAGTAACTTTTTAGAAATTCCACCTGAACACGAATATTGACAACATATACGAGATGGGAACCCTGTTTATAGATTTATTTTTCATCAATTATATTGCTGTTAATTTAACTTCAAAGTTCGGGAAAAATCTGTTTTCAAAATCACAAAATCGCTCCACACGACGTGCGTCACGCCAATCGGGACGACGTAGTCGCGAACCGAAAGTATCGGTAGCTGTGTAACGGCTTCGTGGTCGTGTGGGCTTTGACGGAATTCAAATTGGTCGCGTGTGAGCGACGAATTGATGCGTATCCGTCAAAATTTACCGTATCGTGTACTTTGTAAATTTCTCAATTACTTTGTGCACGCTCGTCAGATCGAGACAAAACTTGCGCCATCAGGACCATATCGTTTTTCTGGTCCTATATGCCAAGTTTGGTCCAATTCTGAGACAGTTGAATCCGATATCGTTTTGCGGGCCCCACGGTCCAACTCAACGGGCGATTTTGTGCACGGCCCGCCGGAATCCAACTTTGGACATACGGTTGGGTTCGTATCGGAAAACTAGATCCGTAGATGTAGGTTCAAAGCGGGTCCAACGGCGGACATCGTTTTGGCCCAAAATTATCGTTTTGTCCCTGTGTCCAGAATTGGACGTAAGGACAGGCAATCCTAGCTAATTTGACTATTCTGAGGTCATTGGGATTGTCTATTTCAGCTTTCGGGGACTGTTGTACGGGTTTTGACTATAGTGGTACATTGAGTAGTTCAGATTGTCGGTTTCACCAGCAAAGGACCACAGGCGAGTACAGTTTATTGTCTGCATTTCGATATTGATTTTCACTATATTTCATTGGTTGGCCATTGGTGATGTGATTATTTTCTATTATAAATTGTGGAGTCAGAAATTAGAAGTACCAAAGATATGTGATCTGACCATAGCCCGTGTTAGACATTGTAGCCCGTATTTATTTTCTGCAGTAGTGTAGCCCGTGTTTACTTTCTGCAAGTAGTGTAGCCGTGTTTATTTTCTGCAGTAGTGTAGCCCGTATTTATTTTCTGCAGTAGTGTAGCCCGTGTTTATTTTCTGCAGTAGTGTAGCCCGTGTTTATTTTCTGCAAGTAGACATTGTAGCCCGTGTTTATTTTCATGCAAGTAGACCTTGTAGACCGTACGGTGTAGTACCCCAGACCGGTCACATATCAAAGGTACTTCTAACAGTTGGGGAATGTATTTTGTGTCTATTTATTTATTATTGGTTTTCTGTATTTACTGTTTATTTTCAAAATTCATGATTGATGTCTAACCTTTGTTTTATAGTCATTTTCTTTATTGAGATTGCATTCAGTGAATTGTGCTCGTTCCATTCCTGACTGGAAACCAACATTTTCAGGTCAGCCGCGGATTCACTTAGCTTGGGGAGTGACGAGAATATTGCTGACAAAAGCCTAGAGACTAGATAGATAGTTGAGTTGTAGTCATTCATTTATTTGTACAAGTGCCCCGAATGGTTTATTGATAGGAAGCCCGTGACAAGTGCCCCGAATGGCATGATAAAGTCCCACTTCCCGCAGGAATGTTCCGTAGGTCTGCAGAACCCAAGTGGTCAACTGGGCCCACGAAGAGGTGGGGTTTATCCAGTTCAGCAATGGCAGTCTGCCAACGGGATAAGATTTCTTGCGAGCGAGCCGATTCAGGAAGGTATCAGCTTGAGTGAGTGTGAAGTTGGGACCGTATACATTCATGAAAGAGCCCGGGGCTAGACCCATCATGTACCGGAGGACGGAATCCTTACCCGCGTACGCTGACCGCATGTTCGGGTTATAATGGATGTTGCCCATCAACATCCCTGATTGGGTAGTGTAGGAGCGTAAAAAGTGCTTCAAAGAAAGAGTCATCTCATTCATAAGTGATCTGCTTTACGCCTAGAGGAATGGGTAATCTCTTTACGCCCAAGATTAGGCTTATCGCTTTATGCCTAAGCAAGCTGATCATTTTACGCTCGGGGCTATACCCATGGTTTTACGCCAAGGACAGAGCAGTCTACTTCACGCTGGACAAAGCTGTCAAATCTAGCATTTAATGCAAACTCTGACATAAAGATGTTAATGATGGCATTTACCACAGAATTCAATGGGATTTGTCTTATACAAAAAAACCATTGTTGTCGTTTAATGGAAGATCGAGCTACTTTACGCTCATTGAACGGTTTCTTTTACGCACGAAGTTTTACATGAGTTCTTACGCTCATAAAACAATGTGTGCGTAAAGTCTATTTGAGCCATTTTACGCTCAAGGTTATTCAATAACCACTTTACGCAGGAAACCTATGACAGAGCTATTTTTACGCTCACCTCACTGTTTTACGCTCAGAGGATGTTGGAGCTGTTTTTACGCCCTATTCTTTCTGGCCAGTATGGAACGTGGTTTGCTTACATGGCCTTCATGTCATATATTTTGAAGAACGTGTGTACGTGCATCCTATTCTTACTGAAATGATAGGACGCGTGTCAACATATGCAAAGGATGACTCTGATCATGGGTGGCAGTTGTTAGCGTAAAGACAGATCTTGGTATCTTTTTACGCACAGAAGCCCCAGTCTATAAATAGACTCATTTTTCTCAAAGATAAAGAGAGGGATAGAACAGGAGAGAATACAGAGATCAGGACTTCGAGACTTTGATTCTCCAGAGCATTCTTCTTCAATTTTTCTTCTAGAACAGAGTGAAGCAAAGCAGAAAAGCATTTGGCCTCGCCATCAGTGCCCAAGTGCGTCGATACCTTTCTGGTGACTTAGTTCTTCCAAATTGTTCTACTTCAAGCAGTGATCTTCTTCATCATCATATGGTCCAAGGAACAAAGTGATCATTTATGAATCAGACTTCCATAGCAATACTTTCCCAGAATCAAATTTATACTTCTTGTACTCTTTCTCATTTTATTTTCAAAATCCAACACTTTTGTTTGGCAATTTTCACTTAACAAAATTGCCAAACAAAAGTGTTGGATTTTGAAAATAAAACGAGAAAGAGTACAAGAAGTACAAATTTGATTCTGGAAAAGTATTGCTATGGAAGTCTGATTCGTAAATGATCACTTTGTTCCTTGGACCATATGATGATGAAGAAGATCACTGCTTGAAGTAGAACAATTTGGAAGAAATAAGTCACCAGAAAGGTATCGACGCACTTGGGCACTGATGGCGAGGCCGAATGCTTTCCTGCTTTGCTTCACTCTGTTCTAGAAGAAAAGTTGAAGAAGAATGCTCTGGAGAATCAAAGTCTCGAAGTCCTGATCTCTGTATTCTCTCCTATTCTCTCCCTGTGTCCTTATCCTTGAGAAAAATGAGTCTATTTATAGACTGGGGCTTCTGTGCGTAAAAAGACACCAAGATCTGTCTTTACGCTAACAACTGCCACCCATGATCAGAGTCATCCTTTGCATATGTTGACACGCGTCCCATTATTTCAGTAAGAATAGGATGCACGTAAACACGTTCTTCGAAATATATGGCATGAAGGCCATGTAAGCAAACCACGTTCCATACTGGCCAGAAAGATTAGGGCGTAAAAACAGCTCCAACATCCTCTGAGCGTAAAACAGTGAGGTGAGCGTAAAAATAGCTCTGTCATAAGTTCCCTGCGTAAAGTGGTTATTGAATAACCTTGAGCGTAAAATGGCTCAAATACACTTTACGTACACATTGTTTTATGAGCGGAAGAACTCATGTAAAACTCCGTGCGTAAAAGAAACCGTTCAATGAACGTAAAGTAGCTCGATCTCCATTAAACGACAATAATGGTTTCTTGTATAAGACAAATCCCATTGAATTCTGTGGTAAATGCCATTATTAACATCTTCATGTCAGAGTTTGCATTAAATGCTAGATTTGACAGCTTTGTCCAGCGTGAAGTAGACTGCTCTGTCCTTGGCGTAAAACCATGGGTATAGCCCCGAGCGTAAAATGATCAGCTTGCTTAGGCATAAAGCGATAAGCCTAATCTTGGGCGTAAAGAGATTACCCATTCCTCTAGGCATAAAGCAGATCACTTATGAATGAGATGACTCTTTCTTTGAAGCACTTTTTACGCTCCTACAAGACCCCCTTCAAAGTTTTCAAATATCTCTAAAATTTGAAATACTTTGAACAAAAGCGTAAAAGTTGAGATTTGACCTGCTAGCCTAAAATTTGGGATACGCAACAGCCATCCGTATAAAAGCGGGGATGTCCAACAGTCAGCGTAATTTCCAACAGTGTCGGTCAACACATAATTGTCATAATGAATTTATTTTTTCGAAACTCTCAAATGCCCTTTCGCTTCCCCGAGTTTTGCATTTATAATGAGCAGTTTCCAAAGAGGAATATGGAGAGTTGATTTAACAACATAAATGAGGAGAAATTCTTCACTCTTGTCGTTCATCTCCAAAGTAACATGGCGCCCAAGAAGGAGACTAACACTGAAGAGGCTTCGGGCTCAAGGATTGACTTTGAGCGAGCACGCAATTTTGTAGCGTGCTTCGGATTAACTCCAGCAGTCTTCAGCCGCATTGATGGTGGTCCCCCGACTGCATATGAGGGCTCAGGAGATGCAGAAGCGTTTTTGAATCTGATGCGTCGCTCCGGGATTCACAATATGCGTGAGTTAGGTGCCTCTCTTCGTCAGTCTAATGAGGGAGAGGGAAAATAAAATTCCATGTATTGCGACTCTCTTATATGTAGGAGTGGACTCCTTTATAAATAAAATCTTGATGTTAATCTAGTAGATAGAACTGTTCAACGCTTTATTTTGGTTGTTCATTCCCGAGAAACAAACCGACAGGTGGCGTCTGTCTTGTGGTTACTAGAGCCTTTAAATTGGATCTTCCCCCGAAATAGACTCTTCAGCCTTTATAAATAGCCGAGAATGTTTCACATATTCTCGTACTCATTCCTCTGGAGATAATTTTCTGTGATGTTGTTCTCCAACAAATGACAATGGCGGAGCTTTCCCACAGCGTTCTTTTGTACGCCCAGTCTTTAGACGCAGATTCAACCACTATTGGAACCAAACCATTCGATTCAAATGGTAAATCCGATAGTAAGCAAGTATTTGTCTTTCGAATTTGTCGTTGAATACATCTATTTTACGAATGTAAATTCTTGACGAGCGTAAAAACAAAAATTCGCTGAGATACTGGCGTAAAAGCCTTGCTGAATCATCAGCGTAAAAGCCTTGCTGATTACTGGCGTAAAAAGCCTTGCTGGATCATCGGCGTAAAAGCCTTGCTGAATCATCGGCGTAAAAGCTTTATTGAATCATCGGCGTAAAAGCCTTGCTGACTTATTTTTAGTTAGCGTTTAATACGCATCTGATGATACTTCTGATTTAAAACACTTCTTCTTTGTTGTTTTCTGCAGAAGTTTGGCTGAGCAGTTTTTTCAGAACCGGCATTGGCGATTTTGACGCTGTGAGGAGCGTTCTTCTGATATCAACATCAGGGAGCTCATGCGCTTTTGATGTGTAAATCAGACAACTCAGAACTCTTCGTGAGATCGAAGGTTCTTCCTCTGTTGGTAGGAAGAGCCTTTATACACGGAGAGTTGGATGGTGGAGTCAACTCTACCCCGAGGAATCGGGTAGTAGAGTTCCTTTCACGGCAGAACTAGGAATCGTATCCCAATGCTGGATACGTTCCTTATCTCCTTTGAGGTGCTGCCCCTAATCCACCAATTGTATTGGCAGCAACGCGCCTTCGGACTGCCATACTCTGGGGTTCTCCTCTCTTCTGAGAGATAAGCCCAGAGTTTGATTCCTGCTGTTCCGGTTACCACTGGGGCTCAGACAGTCAGGAACTGCCACCAACAACGAACCCGCCAAAGAAGATCAAAAGAAGAAAAATAGATCTCTATTAGGTTATTGTTGGTGTATAGAATGAAAATCCAAGAATGTAAAAGATTTACATTGTAACTTGTAAGAAAGTCTAAGAAATGTAATAGACTTTTTTTATGATATGGGAATGAAATGATGATTCTTCTATGATCAATGATTTGTATCTATCTGGATGTAATATGGACATGATAGATAAATAAAATCTTATTTTCTGTTTTAGAGTATATGATACTATCAGAGGTAGTATGGACATAATAGCATATATGAACTCAAAGGAAAATTAGATTAATATCTATGCAGAGGTCAAAAATAGAAGTGATAGATAGGAAAAAGAAAGTAGATTTAATATTTATTCAGAGGTCATGGAAACATGATAAATAGCAAATCCCACTTTCTAATCAATCGATAAAATAGAAGATATATATAAAATCTCTTTCCCAGAGACAAGAAATCAGCTTAACCAAATCTTGGTGGCTGGGGACTAAGAAGACGGATGTTGTGAGCGTAAATGTCAAGACGGTGGATGAATCAGCATGTTTCTTGGGAACAGAAAGGACGATTCAAATTCCATAATAAAATGGATGAACCTGGTAACATGAATGGACGAGACTTTTCAGAAATAAAAAAGTCGTTAGTAATCCTCCTCCATAAATAGGTGAGAATTGCTTTTAACCCTTCATTCTTATTTCTCCTCCTATGTTGGAAATGTCTTCCGAGGATGCCCAGCGAAAGAATGAAATCTCCCAGAAAGTCGAGGGCATCATTGAGACGTTTCCTGTTGAGTCTCCTGCATTAGGCTCGTCAGGCTCGATCGAAATAGGTGGAAGCTCTTCTGCGCCTAAGCCACCCGAAGACATTCTTTTTTTTTTTAGTAGAACCAGGGAAAACTCCTGAAGAAGAAGCGTCGAGGATGGTTGCCTGCAAATTTCTCATGTGTTTAGGAAACGACGCCTTCTATGCCTTGGCCGACTATGTATTCAATAAGGAAGGGAGTGGCCCTCGTCCTTAGTCTTTTATTTTGAACAAAAATAATAATAAAAGAAGTTTTATTTTTGTTCTGTCTTCTCTTTTTATACATAGTATTTTTTAAGAAATTTGCCATTGATCGGTAGCATGAGTAGATCTCCATTGGGCTTTGACAACCGATAGGCACCATTGGAAAACACAGACTCAATTACATAAGGGCCTTCCCATTTTGCTTGAAATTTTCCTTTACTTTTATGAGTCATTACCATCGGTCTCCGAACAGTTAATACAAGCTCGCCAACTTTGAATACCCTCTCCTTAACTTTACGATTAAAAGTTCGAGATATGCGGGCTTGATATAGTTCAATGTGTTGTTGTGCTTGAAGACGCTTCTCATCCAATCCTTCTAGTTCTTAGAGTCGTAAGCGATCATTATTCCCCGTAGTTAGCTCATTGTCAATGGCTATTCGTAGAGAAGGGATCTGAATTTCCAATGGGAGAACAGCTTCGCATCCGTAAACTAATGAGAATGGTGTAAAACCAGTAGGAGTCCGGACTGTTGTTCGATAAGCCCATAAACATTCTCCAAATTTTTCATTCCAATCACGTTTATTGGACGAAACAAACTTTTTGAGAAGTTTGATGATCGTCTTATTGAAAGCTTCAGCTAAACCATTAGCAGCTGGATTATAAGCCGTAGAAGCCAAATTCTGAATTCGATTCTTGTCACATAATCGATAAAATGCTTGACTGGTAAATTGTGGGCCATTGTCATGAATTATCCGTCGAGGAATCCCGAAACGATAAATGACTTGGTGCTTGATGAAACTGATCACATTAGATATTTTTACTTCCGCAAGGGGGATTGCTTCTGTCCACTTCGAAAAGTAATCAGTTATGGCTAGTATGAACCGATGTCCCTTGACAGAAGGAGGGTTAATAGGACCAATGACATCCATGCCCCACGCTTCGAAGGGCCAAGAGGCTGCTGTAAGATGTAGAAATTCAGACGGTTGATGAATAAAATCAGCATGAATCTGACATGCTTTACATCTTCTGGCATAGTCCACAGCATCTGCTATCATAGAAGGCCAATAATACCCCATTCTCCGAATGCGGTCTTGTAACTTTGGACCCGGTTGATGAGCACCACATACACCATCATGAGCCTCACGCAGTATTTGTTTGGCTTCACTTTCTGAGAGACAGCGCAGCAAGAGTCCGTCATATGAACGACGATATAGCATATGTAAAGACGAATCATAATAGAATCGAAATGATCGTCTCTTAATTGATGCAGCTTCTTTAGGATCTTCAGGCAAAATTCTATGAACTGCATAATCAATGAATGGAGTTCTCCAATCTTTCTGTTGGGAACTTGACTCTGTAGTATAACTTTGTTCAATATGCAGATTATTCTTCATACAGAATAAGTCTCGGTCTAACAAAGTAATTGTATTTTGCCTTCTGATTGGGACATCCAAGTCTGCAGCTAAACTGGCAAGAGCTTTAGCCTCCATATTTTGAGAACGTGGTACAAATTCAATGAAGAATCCTTTGAATGATAGGACCAACTCAACTACCACTTGATGATAGGGGATGAGATCAGGATTTCTGACTTCGTAAGTCCCTTTAACTTGATTAACGATCAATTGAGAATCTCCATAAGCCTCTAGGAATTCAATATCCAATTGTTTTGCTACTTGGAGACCAATCAATAGAGCATTATATTCTGCTACATTGTTAGAGCATGGCTCGTTAAGAGAATAAGTACGGTATATGACCATTTTGTCAGGAGAAACCAAGACAGTTCCTACCCCAGAGATAATATTGCCTTTAGGTCCTACTCTTGATGCTCCGTCAAAATATAATTGCCATATATCATTCTTCAAAGTCATGTTGCAATCCACTACTTCGTCTGGAATGTCTTCATATAACTTCGAAGTTTCAGGTATAGGATGAGCAGCTAAGAAATCAGCTAACGCTTGGCCCTTCACTGATTTTTGAGGCACATAAATCATATCATAAGGAGTGAGCAACATCGCCCAGGTAGCTAACCTGGAATTAAGAATGCTCGGTCTCCTCATCAATACCCGAATGGGATTTATTCTGGAGATGACATGAATAGTCTGTCCGGTGACATAATGTCTTGTTTTTTGGACGGCAAAAACCAAAGCTAGACATTCCTTTTCTACAGGAGTATATCTATGTTCAGCTCCGACCATCATCCTGCTCAGATAATATATTGCTTGTTCATGACCCATATCACTTTTCTGTGCCAGAAGAGCGCCAAGTGAATGATCCAAGGCCCGAACATATAGCAAAAATGGTCTTCCTATCACCGGAGGTACCAGAACAGGCGGGTTTGTAAGATATTGCTTAATATCATTGAAGGCTTTTTGACACGCTTCATCCCAGACGAAAGATACTCCTTTCTTTAATAGACGGGAGAAAGGTTGACATCTCCCAGAAAGATTAGATATAAATATTCTGATATAAGCAATACGGCCCTGAAAGCTATGGAGTTCTTTCAGATTACGAGGAGGTTGCATTTCAAGAATTGCTTTAACCTTGTCAGGATCAACATGGATACCTTGAGAGGTAATGACAAATCCTAGAAACTTGCCACTGGAGACCCCTAAGAAAGACTTAGTAGGGTTCATTTTTAATTAATGTTGACGCATCAATTCAAATACTGTTCTCAAGTCCTGAATGTGATCATCCTTTGATCGACTTTTAACAGCAATGTCATCTACATAGCATTCAACTATCTTCCATAGATGTTCTTGAAAGATATTGCTCATAGCCCGTTGATATGTGGCACCAGTATTTTTAAGACCAAACGGCATAACAGTATAGCAGTAGACCCCAAGAGGTGTACGAAAAGCAGTGTGCTGTCTATGAAAGACATGCGTTCAAAACCACATGTATTGTCTATCATGATATCAGTAATTGGAAGTAGAAATTCATCTTTTGGACAAGCTGTATTAAGATCTCGGTAATCTATACAAACTCGGACTTTTCCGTTCTTCTTCATAACAGGAACAATATTGGCCACCCAATCTGGGTGTTGTTCTTCACGAACAAAGCCACACGTAATCAGCTTTTTGACTTCTGCCTCAATTACATCCATCATATCTGGTCTAAAGCGTCGTTGCTGTTGTTTTACAGGCTTGACATTAGGCAAAATATTGAGTTTATGGGTAGTAACTGTAGGATCTAGCCCTGGCATATCTGCATAACTCCATGCAAAGATGTCAATGTAATCTTTTATAAGTTTTATTAGCTCTTCCTTTTTATCTTCAGAAAGGTTCTTACTGATGAATATTGGTTTGGACGTAATTCCATCTTCGACATCAATCTGGATAACCTCATCTTCTGTAGGTGGCTGTCGTTGTTCAAAACGAAGTTCCCATTGGGTATCCATTTGTTGAGCCCAAGGATCATTTTCAAATGGCTCTGGTTCATCATCGGTTTGAACCATATTGACTGAGAATACTTGTCCAGATTCACAGTATGAGGAATGAGAAATATCGGATTCGATGAATAGAATTTCTTCCGATTCTTCGTTGTCTTTATATTGATGACTTTGATCATCAGAAGATAAAGTCATTCTTTCAATAAACTTGACAGCCATATACTCGAACAGGAAATCTTCATTGATATCACAAAGTACAGAATGATCAATATTTACATCATTTACAGTCTGATTGCTACACTTCGGATTAATCCACAGTGGACCATCATCCGTCTTCTGCGTAGATTTGTCAAGATTGACAATCAACGGTAGTTCTGGATCATTCATGCAAGGAGTACATCCTTTGACCTTAATCATAAGAGGTTGAACTGGTAGAGTTTCCACTACATCTTCTGCTGCTTTGGAGGATCCCTCATAGTCTTTGTGGTACTCTTTTCCAGATCTTGTACCAGCAAAAGTTTCTTCTTCAGACTCAAAAAAAGGAAATACCATATTACAGGATTTAATTTTTCTTCCCTTAGCCTTGTTCTTGTGGGGGTTGTTGTGAGGCACTTCAGAGCCCAATCCAGCAGTGGAATTCTGATTTTGAATTTGTAGAGGAAGACGTATTCCTTTATCATAATTCAAACCTTCTATCTTTTGAAAGTCGTAACCCATTTTCCTCATGAGAAGAACAGATTGCTGACTATACAAGTGAGTAGACAGCGGACTTTTGACAGGTGTTTCAAAAGAGGAAGAAGCAAGACCTTCTGTAACCTCAGGAGAATGAAGAATAGATGTCTCTGTAGTTACAGGAGGAGGAGGATTAGGAGAAATCCCTGTCGGAGCTTTTTCATAAGCAGCAAAGACTTGTTGTGCCCGATATAAAGGGATACTATTCATGGCTAGCCACTGCTGATGGGTAAGCTTGAGCTTGGTCGGGAGAGCTAAACTTGGAGGACAGATGTTCAGTCCTTTCAGTCTATCTTCTAAAGGGGGGTCGTCCCATAGGTGATCCAAGTCATTAGAATCTGGAAAAACATGAGAAATCATGTTGCAGGTTTTGACTTTCTTACCCTTCTTGGATTTTGAAGTTTTACCTTCATTTTCCAACTCAGGCACTAAGTCAGGATGTACCCACATGATTTCACCATTCTTCAATGTGAGCGGCAGCAATCTTGTATTTTCTTCCTTGGCAGGCGGGATATTTACGATCTTCATCGTCGCCTTCGAAATTGGGATAATTCCATCTGGGACTTGCTGTGGAGAAAAATCTCCAAACTGAAGAGAGACCAAGTTGGTTGTTACCGTATGGTCATCATTGGTTAAAGCGATAGCGCCACCATTTATCAGTTCTTGGATCTTCTTTTTCGAGACGTAGCAAGCACTGGTAGGATGATTAATGTATCTATGATAGATATAATATTTGGGATTGTCAGTCAGATTCACCTCATTAGGCCTTTTTGGCTCTGGAATCTGAAGTTTGCCACTTTTTACCAGACACTGAAATATCCCTGGGATATCACTTTCGTCAAAAGAGTATTCTTCCTTTGACCTGGAAGATTCTTGATTACTTGGCGTCGTTTTGTTCTTAGAAAGATTGACCATAAGAGTATCTTTTTCTTTCACATTACGATTGCCAAGATTACTACCAGGATTACCCTTCTTTCCTTTATCTTCTGAAGCGAAAATCATCCCGTGTTCCCGAGCCAACCTACCATTGGTCTCGGCAGAAACTGCTGCTATGATAAATGAAGCCCAATCTGAGAATTGGGAACCTGTGAAGACAGCAATAGATGGTCGCAGATTCATCTTGCATGTATCAATCAACGCTGAATCTGGCATACCAGGAGGCATCTTGAGAGTAGCCTGTCTGAAACGTTCAATGAACGTTCGAGTATCTTCTTTCTCCTTTTGTTTGATTTCTATTAAGGAGGACATGTTCATGTCCATACCTCCTTCATAGAAGCGGGAAAGAAACATTGCCTTGAATTCGTCAAAAGACGAAATAGAGTTATCAGGTAAGCTACGATACCAGTCATAAGCTGAACCCGTCAAACACCCAATGAACACTCGAGTGAGGAGAGCATCATTTTTCTGCAAGTGTACAGTCATAATATCAAAGTAGTTGATATATTGACTGGGGGATGCTTTTCCATCGAATAAGACCATGGATTGTGGCTTGAACTTCGGTGGAAAGGGTACATCATTCCAATGAGGAGGATAGGGTTGCTTAATCCCTAACCTCTGGAGTTGATCTTTGTGCCTCAAAACCTCAAACTGTGCTTTGAGTTCACGCACTGCTTGAATAGCTTCACTGGTTTGAGGAAATACATTTGATTGAATAGTCGTTGGATGTACCGTAACCCCCACTGGAGGTGGTACATCTTCTGGAATGATGGGATCTGGAGATCCAGAATTTTGATTAACAGCAGGTTCTTGAATATTCGAAGGTATATCAGCCCCTTGACTATCTTGAGTTTGTGCTGCTGCTGGCACCGGAGTTATTACTGAGGGTTGAGCAGTTTGCTGATTCAAAATTATTTGGTGCATGCTTTGCACCATGTTGAGCATGTCTTTCAATGATTGCTCCACGGCAGTGAGACGTTGTTCCGTATTAGCAGATGACGTCTCTGGTTCATCTCCAACAGCGTAGGATTCAACCTCTCTTGAAGATATAGAGGGATTAGTATAAAAGTATGAATCCACACTATCGGTATCAGACTCAACAGATTGAGTACCCCCAGCTTTTGAATCAGAATTCCGTAATTGTCCTTGTCTTCTTGATCGAGTATTCTGATATACTCCTTCAAAGGAATCAAGAAGTCTGTTGAATTATTGTTGACCTGGGGTTTGGGACGTATTTCGTCTCGGACATCGTCCTCTGTTAGTATGAGATGCCATGTTGACTGATGCATATGACAACTCATCTTTTTGGTCTTCAGCTTGATGTTGAAATGAAAAATCCAGTCGATCAAAAACTGACCATTTTAAAGCTGAACAACAACAATTGATTACAACTTGATGATATCCACATTGATGTCTTTCTTGGGGGAGCATCACCGGAGATTGTGAATTCTTACATTTTTGTATTAGTAATTCACGTAAGTCAAAAGAAGTGGAAGGAATATTCTTCTTTATTACATTTGGGGTAGAAAAACGTTTAGTCTCCTGTGTATAAAGAAGATTACTGACCTCATTCGCAGAACCAAACCGTACATTTTTACGCGTTTGGAGTTGTGTGCGTAAATCTTGAGATTTAGCACGAAGGACCCCATTTTTATGGCGTGTAATTTGCCAGTTTGGTACTTTGCGTAGAGCAGTATAAGAAGGTTGTTGGTGTAGGACAGGAGTTTTACCAACATCACTTTTACGCTGTATACGTTTAGGTATATTCACATTAGATGTGCAAACATCGTTGTGAATTTTATCTACACTGTTACAGACAGGAGACTTACCTTTACGCGTAAAACGTAAAAATTGATTATCTACCACATCACAGATGGGAGATTTTATTTTACGCGAGGAGCGTAATTTGTGTGAATCTACCACGTCACCGACGGAAGATGGGTCCTTACTCTCAGAAACATTAGAATCTGCCACATTACAAATGGGAGACTCATTCTTATGTCTTGAGCGTAAAATTTGGTTCTTACCCACTGAGCGTAAAACATGATTCTTATGCAGTGGGCGTGAAACCTGATTATCTTCTCCGTTACAAACGGGAGATAAATCATCACACTTTGAGTGCAACTCTGAAGTAAGGACTGCCTCGTTACTAACGGGAGCCCCTACGACAGGAGTGGAAAGAATTCCCTTTTCACCAGAAGCCACAGAGAGATCAGAAACCACTTTGGATTTGGGAATCCAAACTTTTCGTGCTTTGCGAGACTTTTGAACATTGGAGTGGCAAGAACCACCCCCAGTTCGGAGCATTTCTTCATAGGCAGTCTGGTCGAAGTGTACAACCAGAGTCTTCTTAGTCGAACCGACTGAAACATCATCATATTGAGCAATCACTTCCTCGTCGGAGGAGAAAGTCGTCCCCAGCAGAGTCGCTATTTTGTTTCACTTAACAAAATTGCCAAACAAAAGTGTTGGATTTTGAAAATAAAACGAGAAAGAGTACAAGAAGTACAAATTTGATTCTTGGAAAGTATTGCTATGGAAGTCTGATTCATAAATGATCACTTTGTTCCTTAGACCATATGATGATGAAGAAGATCACTGCTTGAAGTAGAACAATTTGGAAGAACTAAGTCACCAGAAAGGTATCGACGCACTTGGGCACTGATGGCGAGGCCGAATGCTTTCCTGCTTTGCTTCACTCTGTTCTAGAAGAAAAGTTGAAGAAGAATGCTCTGGAGAATCAAAGTCTCGAAGTCCTGATCTCTGTATTCTCTCATGTTCTCTCTCTGTTCTTATCCTTGAGAAAAATGAGTCTATTTATAGACTGGGGCTTCTGTACGTAAAAAGATACCAAGATCTGTCTTTACGCTAACAACTGCCACCCATGATCAGAGTCATCCTTTGCATATGTTGACACGCGTCCCATCATTTCAGTAAGAATAGGATGTATGTACACATGTTCTTCGAAATATATGGCATGAAGGCCATGTAAGCAAACCACGTTCCATACTGGCCAGAAAGAATAGGGCATAAAAACAGCTCCAACATCCTCTGAGCGTAAAACAGTAAGGTGAGCGTAAAAATAGCTCTGTCATAGGTTCCCTGCGTAAAGTGGTTATTGAATAACCTTGAGCGTAAAAATGGCTCAAATAGACTTTACGCACACATTGTTTTATGAGCGTAAGAACTCATGAAAAACTCCGTGCGTAAAAGAAACCGTTCAATGATCGTAAAGTAGCTCGATCTCCATTAAACGACAATAATGGTTTCTTGTATAAGACAAATCCCATTGAATTCTGTGGTAAATGCCATCATTAACATCTTCATGTCAGAGTTTGCATTAAATGCTATATTTGACAGCTTTGTCCAGCGTGAAGTAGACTGCTCTGTCCTTGGCGTAAAACTATGGGTATAGCCCCGAGCGTAAAATGATCAGCTTGCTTAGGCATAAAGCGATAAGCCTAATCTTGGGCGTAAAGAGATTACCCATTCCTCTAGGCGTAAAGCAGATCACTTATGAATGAGATGACTCTTTCTTTGAAGCACTTTTTACGCTCCTACAAGACCCCCTTCAAAGTTTTCAAATATCTCTAAAATTTGAAATACTTTGAACAAAAGCGTAAAAGTTGAGATTTGACCTGCTAGCATAAAATTTGGGATACGCAACAGCCATCCGTATAAAAGCGGGGATGTCCAACAGTCAGCGTAATTTCCAACAGTGTCGGTCAACACTTAATTGTCATAATGAATTTCTTTTTTCGAAACTCTCAAATGTCCTTTCGCTTCCCCGAGTTTTGCATTTATAATGAGCAGTTTCCAAAGAGGAATATGGAGAGTTGATTTAACAACATAAATGAGAAGAAATTCTTTACTCTTGTCGTTCATCTCCAAAGTAACATGGCGCCCAAGAAGGAGACTAACACTGAAGAGGCTTCGGGCTCAAGGATTGACTTTGAGCGAGCATGCAATTTTGTAGCGTGCTTCGGATTAACTCCAGCAGTCTTCAGCCGCATTGATGGTGGTCCCCCGACTGCATATGAGGGCTCAGGAGATGCAGAAGCGTTTTTGAATCTGATGCGTCGCTCCGGGATTTACAATATGCGTGAGTTAGGTGCCTCTCTTCGTCAGTCTAATGAGGGAGAGAGAAAATAAAATTCCATGTATTGCGACTCTCTTATATGTAGGAGTAGACCCCTTTATAAATAAAATCTTGATGTTAATCTAGTAGATAGAACTGTTCAACACTTTATTTTGGTTGTTCATTCCCGAGAAACAAACCGACAGGTGGCGTCTGTCATTTATCAGGAGACTTACCTTTACGCATAAAACGTAAAAATTGATTATCTACCACATCACAGATGGGAGATTTTGTTTTATGCGAGGAGCGTAATTTGTGTGAATCTACCACGTCACCGACGGGAGATGGGTCCTTACACTCAGAAACATTAGAATCTGCCACATTACAAATGGGAGACTCATTCTTATGTCTTGAGCGTAAAATTTGGTTCTTACCTACTGAGCGTAAAACTTGATTCTTACGTAGTGGGCGTGAAACCTGATTATCTTTTCCGTTACAAACGGGAGATAAATCATCACACTTTGAGTGCAACTCTGAAGTAAGGACTGCCTCGTTACTAACGGGAGCCCCTACGACAGGAGTGGGAAGAATTCCCTTTTCACCAGAAGCCACAGAGAGATCAGAAACCACTTTGGATTTGGGAATCCAAACTTTTCGTGCTTTGTGAGACTTTTGAATATTGGAGTGGCAAGAACCACCCCCAGTTCGGAGCATTTCTTCATAGGCAGTCTGGTCGAAGTGTACAACCAGAGTCTTCTTAGTCGAACCGACTGAAACATCATCATATTGAGCAATCACTTCCTCGTCGGAGGAGAAAGTCGTCCCCAGCAGGGTCGCCATTTTGTTTTACTTAACAAAATTGCCAAAAAAAAGTGTTGGATTTTGAAAATAAAACGAGAAAGAGTACAAGAAGTACAAATTTGATTCTGGGAAAGTATTGCTATAGAAGTCTGATTCGTAAATGATCACTTTGTTCCTTGGACCATATGATGATGAAGAAGATCACTGCTTGAAGTAGAACAATTTGGAAGAACTAAGTTACCAGAAAGGTATCGACGCACTTGGGCACTGATGGCGAGGCCGAATGCTTTCCTGCTTTGCTTCACTCTGTTCTAGAAGAAAAGTTGAAGAAGAATGCTCTAGAGAATCAAAGTCTTGAAGTCCTGATCTCTGTATTCTCTCTTGTTCTCTCCCTGTGTCCTTATCCTTGAGAAAAATGAGTCTATTTATAGACTGGGGCTTCTGTGCGTAAAAAGACACCAAGATCTGTCTTTACGCTAACAACTGCCACCCATGATCAGAGTCATCCTTTGCATATGTTGACACGCGTCCCATCATTTCAGTAAGAATAGGATGCACATACACACGTTCTTCGAAATATATGGCATGAAGGCCATGTAAGCAAACCACGTTCCATACTGGCCAGAAAGATTAGGGCATAAAAACAGCTCCAACATCCTCTGAGCGTAAAACAGTGAGGTGAGCGTAAAAATAGCTCTGTCATAGGTTCCCTACGTAAAGTGGTTATTGAATTACCTTGAGCGTAAAATGGCTCAAATAGACTTTACGCACACATTGTTTTATGAGCGTAAGAACTCATATAAAACTCCGTGCGTAAAAGAAACCGTTCAATGAACGTAAAGTAGCTCGATCTCCATTAAACGACAACAATAGTTTTTTGTATAAGACAAATCCTATTGAATTCTGTGGTAAATGCCATCATTAACATCTTCATGTCAGAGTTTGCATTAAATGCTAGATTTGACAGCTTTGTCCAGCGTGAAGTAGACTGCTCTGTCCTTGGCGTAAAACCATGGGTATAGCCCCGAGCGTAAAATGATCAGCTTGCTTAGGCATAAAGCGATAAGCCTAATCTTGGGCGTAAAGAGATTACCCATTCCTCTAGGCGTAAAGCAGATCACTTATGAATGAGATGACTCTTTCTTTGAAGCACTTTTTACGCTCCTACACCCCCTTATACAGACGTTGGACTGTATGCTCAAAGGTTTCTAACATCTTCTCCTTATCTTTTACCTGTGGCTGTTTCATCACAAGCCTGTGTAACTTTTAGACGTCATGAAGAATCTTATTTCGTGGTTCCGTCGGATAAGAAAAACAAATGCCAAATTGTGTTTGGCCTGGCTAGAAATATCCCGGTTGCTCAGACAGATGAGCTGAAGGATAAAGACAAAGGAAGAATCCGAATTGACAAATACAGCCAGCAATCTGTCAAGTTCATTCAGAACATAGGGTATGATTTGAAGACTATGCAAGGTCTTAATCAGGGCAAGGGCAGACGATTACCATTAGGTGGTGATCCGTTTAACCAAAAGACTCGTCATGGATTGGGATATGACCCGTCCCACATGTTTTATGATGATATACAAGAAGAATTCTCTTCCAACTCTTCACAATCATCAGATTCAGAGGAACTTCAATATGGTTCAAACTGAAGGTGAATCCGAACCATTTGAAAATTTTCCTCGAGCCACCATCGGTTTATTTATAACATCCGTCTTCTTAAATTCCCAGCTACCAAAGTTTGGTTAAGCTAATTACTTGTCTCTTTGAAGAGAGATTTTGATCTTTTATCTTACCAATTAGTATATAAAAGTTGGATTTACTATTTATCATGTTTTCATAACCTCTGGATAATCTATCTTCTTTTCCTATCTATCATGTCCATTCTGACCTCTGCATAGATATTAATCTACTTTTCTTTGGATTCTTACATACTGTCATGTTCATATTACCTCTGATAGTATTGTACACTCTAAACAGAAAACAAGATTACATTATCTATTATGTTCATATTATCTCTGAATAGATATAATATTTTGAGTTTAGAAAACTTGTCATATTCATATAACCTCTGATGAGTATTTTCTATCTCATACAAAACAAGATTTCATTATCTATCATGTTCATATCACCTCTGGATAGATATAATACGTTGAGTTTAGAAGACTTGTCACGTCCATACTACCTCTGATAAGTGCTTTCTATCCTTTACCTATTGTTTAAAATTCAAATAAACGATAGGATCACATAACAAATCTTTCATTCATTTCTGGTGGAAACACTACAGAATGAATAAGACAAAAAAAAGGAAAGAAAAAAAAGATGACAAAACACTTTCTTAAGGTGGAGTAGAAACATCTTGGAGCAACTTCTTTAATTCTTCTAGCCGTCTGCCACGAGAACTCATAACCTTATTGGTAGCTTCTGCACGTCGAGCTTCAGGAGTGCAAATACGGGAAAGCTCAGCGAAGGTGATTATCAAGTTGTCCTTTGCTTCATCAAGAGTTTTGATAGTCGACTCAGCCCCAAAAGCTTTTTCTTCTAAAATCGAGCTTTGGGTGAGGTGTAGATTTCGGGCATCAATCATCTTCTCTCTTTCAGCCTTCAAGCAAACTAGCTCTGCCTCAACTTCGCGAATTCTGTCATTCTTGCTCTGAATATCTATGTTCAAAGCGTCATAAGCTACTTTGTGGCCATGCAGTGCAGGTTTTATGCCAGTCAAAAAGGCTTTCTCTTTGGCAACCTTCAGACTGTGTTCACGAAGGGCTGCATTATATGTAGTCTCTCGAGCAAGATAATCAGCTGTTAAAGCATCATATTCTTCCTCGATAAGACTTTCTACAGTTTTACTAGACAGATTAAGATATTCTCTGATTGGCTGTTCAAGGTCTTCCATAATTTTCTCCAATGCGGTAGCTCTTTCAGTATCGTTGAACAAAGCAACGTTCTTGATGGTCGAAGCCATTGCCGTCTTCAGTGTCTCATAATTGAGACCCTTATTTAGGACCATTGTTATCAAGGTTGCTAAGCTTTTATAAAAGGTGTCAGTATAGATCTCAATGAGAAGATCCATTTCTGTGCTGGAACTTGGCGTGGCAACAATATCTAACAGATCCCTTTCTCGGAAATCAGGAATAGGTGGCGCAACAATAGGATGAGACAAAGTCATTGTTGCTACCACCGTTATAGCCAATTGATCCCTAGAAGCTACAGGGATGATATCCCCAATCGGTGTAACAACAGATGGAGATGGAGCCGATGACGTTACTACTGTTGTCTGGTTCCCAAGGACCTCAGTATCAACGTCTTCAATATTTGTCACTCCAGCCGTTTCTGGAGTTCTGGCGGCGGTGATGTCGGTGGATGTGGTGACAACTACGGGAGCTGGTTCAGATTCTGACATTGGCTTGTCAGAAATTAGTACTGGATTAGTGACAACAGTAGAGGATGTTATTATCTCCTCAGTTTCTGTTGGAAGTTCAAGTATGCCTCCAACATCTCCTTCAATTGATGGCTCCACAGGATTTCCCAATGTTTCAGCTATGGTGAAACTTTCTACAGCTAATTCTTTGTTCAATTCTGGATCACCTCCAGTAATGCCATCATCACCTACAGTGGGATCAACTCTTGTCTCCTCTTTGTGCTGATCCTCAACAAGAGAAGACAATTCAGATTGTGCTTGTTGTGCCTCAAGTGATGGAGGATGTTCTTTTAGAGGCTCCATCTCAGACTCTTGCACTCCCCCTTCTCCAGCATCTGAGTTTCCTGAAGAAGAAGCTTCCCCTTCAGACTCCTCATTTTCTTCATAGATTTCTTCTTCTTGAGGAGGAAGAACTACATGCTTTGGTGCAATTATGACATCTGCAAAATGAACAAAAATAAGTTAGTATACGAAACCATGATACATAATTCTGTATAGGTTTTGTATAATACTTGGAATATGTGCATTTTTTTCAAGATATGTATCATAATCACCATCCCAGTCATCATCCTCAAAGTCAAGAGCTGGCTCGTCTGATGGAATGCGATCTTGATCAGCAGTAGATACAGTAGTAGTACCCTCCGTAACTTGTGCCTTGGACGATAAAGATAAATGAAGCGAGGTGCTAAGACGTCCAGATGACAAAAGTGTTACAGCTCCTGATCCCACTATCTGTGGAGAAGCTAAAGAACCTTCTCCAGGATGAACTGAGGAAGAACCAACGAGAGGATCTTCTTCAATATCCTCTTCTGGAGTGAGAACTCTTGGTTTGGAAGGCCCTTTCGTGGTAGACCTCTTCCTCTTTTCTGGAGTTTTTACTGGAGACGTGGCGACTGCACTCTGTTTTCTTTTTCGGTCTTTACCAATAATTATAGGTTCTGCAGCTGGTTCTCCAACTCCTGTCGGAATAACTACTAGAAATGGATCTGGGATGACAGTATCGTCAGGGATGTCTGCTGGTACCCTGACCTGCTCCTCAATATCCCCTTCTTTAGGCCATCTCAGACTACCCTTCATATTGTAACCATGGGCAAAGGAACGAATTGAAGCATAGAAGTGGGCATACGTATGAAGTATACGTAGTTCTGTAGTGTTAGTGGCAGTCGAAATTCTAAATCTAGCACCAGTCCGAGCAGTACCAAAATACCTCCAACCTCTAGCTCTGTCAAGTAATTTCCCATAGTAACGAAAATTAGTTAAGGGATTACCAATATGAAGTTGGTCGTATCCAAATTGACGAGCAAACCTACTAGGTAAGTATGGTTCGAACGCACAATTATCTTCGTTTCTGTACATCAGATGAGATGGTCTGATGCACTGAAGCCACCTAAAGACCAACTGTGGCAATTCAACTCTTCCTTCAACTTCATCCTCGAACTGGACACCGAAGCAATCCGCTGGAACTTGCGGCCGGGTACAGAAAAAGTTCCAACCGTATGAATAATTCAGAACTGCTCGAGTATCTGCCACAGACATAGCAATCCATGTAGCCTTGCTGAATTTTTGGAGGAAAACCTCCGCATCATCACCTGGGCCTGGCGGTAACAATCTACAGTTGTGATGCAACAACCAGCCCATCAGATAAGTGTAAGGCATCTCTACTCTAGGGAAAACCTTCCGATGAGGAGTGTTGTTGATTAACTCCTCGCCAAAGGTCCTTAAACCTGCGTTTATCCGACACACCATGGCTGACAGCAGGTTAATCCTGACTTTAAAAACTAGACGTACTGCTGGCCATAACACACTACGGTGAATTCTATCAACAGTACCGATACCTGGTACAACCCATCTTCTCAACCATAAAGAAAGAAAGCCTGCCAGCAAAGCTCTCCGTGAGATTTTCTGACTGCCATATCTGAGGAAGCTCAAGGCTTCAGTTCCGACAGGAAATTTCCCAGTCTTCGTATATAGATATTTATTCGGGAATTTGTAAGTAATCATCATATCCCAAACTTTGTTGGAGGGGATTGTCGAATCTATGTTGATTACTGGAGCTTTGTTTTCTTGAAACCTTTCTTTATCTTCCTTGGATATCTTATCCTTATGGAAGAAAAGATAAGTTGTCCACTAGTTGATATACGCCAAATGAGATGGACTTTCATGCATCGTGGTACAAATCAGGTAGTGGCTCATCAGTTCCTCATATGTCTCAATTAACTGAGGGTTAGTTCTCCTGATTTTAGCAAGCTCCCTGTTGGAGGGAACATATTCTTCATATGGGGCTTCCCCCATTGGCAACTTTGAGATAAACTGCATCTCATGAAGGCCAAGACCCATTTCACCTTTCGGGGTGGCAAAAGTTCCAGTTGAACTTATATATATCTCCATCAAAGCCATAAATAAGTTTTCATTCGCAGGAATACCATAACTGGTGGAAGCTACTGCTTCGTACAAGCCAATATCTTTCAACTCTTCCTCAAAGTTCTTCATCATCCAAAAGCTTATCTGAATCCAACTCTGGTTGAATGGAGTTAACCATCCTGGCAGTCTGGGGTTGGTTTGAGGATATAACACAGCTTCCTTCATAAATTTATTGACAAACATCGGGACTTCTACTAGCTGTATTAAACCCGAATCTTCGCTGGGATTAGAGCCTGGCATAAGGCCAAAGATAGAAGTAACACCTCCATTGGGAACACTAGCAAAGTATCCCATATCATTGGCACGCTCTCTCTTGAAAACAATTTTACCTGGTCGTCCATGACTGTTAGGGGTCAAGTTCCACAACATTTGTCGAGGATGAGTAGCATGTACGAATGCTGACAAAGGGTAATCTCTGTCCATATCTGGAAGATACATGGCTCTATTTCCAAATTTGAAAACCCAAGACTCCTTCTTGGGGTGCGTCTGAGATTTACAATCAATGGCATCTCCAAATAGAAAAGCAGGTTTTGCGAAGTGTTGTCCGTCTAGTGAACTCAACAATTCTCCATTTATCATGGATAACAACAATCTATCCCCTTGAGCTGCTATCAACTGTGCCCTCTCTGCCGGATACTCGGGATTCGACTGAGGAAATTGGACATGAGATAAATCTTCCAAATAGTTCGAACCTACCATGCCAACTGATGATCCGAAAACTTCAGCGAGGGGGTGAACTTGCAGATCCACTGGTGAAATAACAAAAGAGATCAAGTTAGTTCGAAGTTTTTTTTAAAGAGTTGATAAAAAGCTTATGAAGTATTTGTTCGACAAATCTCTCAAAAGATTGGTCAACTTTACGCTACCACACAGTAACATGAGCGTAATACAACTTTTTACGCTGGCATATACGATCATGAGCGTAATCAAGTTTTACGCTAGCATATCAACTGTTTTACGTTGACACGTATAACGTGGACGTATTTTTGTTAATTTTACGCTAACACGAACAACGTGGGCGTATGATGTTATTTCAGCTTTACGCTAACACGTACAACGTGGGCGTAAAAAGCTGAAAGATTGGTTTATCTTCTTCTTCCCCGATGGATTTGTTTTCTCCCAACCGAAGATTAGGGTTTTACCCATCATAGGCGGAGCCATGGCCGAGTTGGGGTTTCGTTGCGGTAGTGATGACTGAGTAGGGGTTTTCATATGATCAGTCGAAGAGGAATCAATGGCTGGTTTCTTCCCCTTGCTACCGTCGGCAGATGATTTCTTAGGAGCCATCAGATCAGAGTTTCGAAGAAAGAAAAGGCAAAGAGATTCAAGAAGGAGTAAAAGTGTTTTCTCTCTCTCTGAAAAAGACCTATTTATAAGAGAGATTCAAAACCGACTGTTGGATATCCCTATAATTACGCTGACTGTTGGACATCCCCGCTTTTACGTAGATGGCTGTTGCGTATCCCAAATTTTACGCTAGCAAGTCAAATCTCAACTTTTACGCTTTTGTTCAAAGTATTTCAAATTTTAGAGATATTTGAAAACTTTGAAGGGGGTCTTGTAGGAGCGTAAAAAGTGCTTCAAAGAAAGAGTCATCTCATTCATAAGTGATCTGCTTTATGCCTAGAGGAATGGGTAATCTCTTTACGCCCATGATTAGGCTTATCGCTTTATGCCTAAGCAAGCTGATCATTTTACGCTCGGGGCTATACCCATGGTTTTACGCCAAGGACAGAGCAGTCTACTTCACGCTGGACAAAGCTGTCAAATCTAGCATTTAATGTAAACTCTGACATAAAGATGTTAATGATGGCATTTACCACAGAATTCAATGGGATTTGTCTTATACAAAAAAAACCATTGTTGTCGTTTAATGGAAGATCGAGCTACTTTACGCTCATTGAACGGTTTCTATTACGCACGGAGTTTTACATGAGTTCTTACGCTCATAAAACAATGTGTGCGTAAAGTCTATTTGAGCCATTTTACGCTCAAGGTTATTCAATAACCACTTTACGCAGGGAACCTATGACAGAGCTATTTTTACGCTCACCTCACTGTTTTACGCTCAGAGGATGTTGGAGCTGTTTTTACGCCCTATTCTTTCTGGCCAGTATGGAACGTGGTTTGCTTACATGGCCTTCATGCCATATATTTCGAAGAACGTGTGTACGTGTATCCTATTCTTACTGAAATGATGGGACGCGTGTCAACATATGCAAAGGATGACTCTGATCATGGGTGGCAGTTGTTAGCGTAAAGACAGATCTTGGTGTCTTTTTACGCACAGAAGCCCCAGTCTATAAATAGACTCATTTTTCTCAAGGATAAAGAGAGGGAGAGAACAGGAGAGAATACAGAGATCAGGACTTCGAGACTTTGATTCTCCAGAGCATTCTTCTTCAATTTTTCTTCTAGAATAGAGTGAAGCAAAGCAGGAAAGCATTCGGCCTCGCCATCAGTGCCCAAGTGCGTCAATACCTTTCTGGTGACTTAGTTCTTCCAAATTGTTCTACTTCAAACAGTGATCTTCTTCATCATCATATGGTCCAAGGAACAAAGTGATCATTTACGAATCAGACTTCCATAGCAATACTTTTCCAGAATCAAATTTGTACTTCTTGTACTCTTTCTCGTTTTATTTTCAAAATCCAACACTTTTGTTTGGCAATTTTGTTAAGTGAAACAGGTAGGAGTTAAGTTACACACCATCTTCCTGTCCAGCAATACCATATTGAACCACGACAGAGGAAAATGACGTTCCATGAGAGGAATATGGATCGCCACCCCATCCAAAGAAAAATCCCAGTTCTCGAAAATCTCTAATACTCGGGGATTCCTTATGATTAAAGCATCTCCAAAGAGGAATGAAGGCTTCAGGTATAATCCATCCAGCTTCCCAGTATTCATCATGGAACGGAGGTAGTGGAGGGTCTGATTCTCAATGGCGTTCAACCACTCCGAAGGCTCATCAGCAGGGAATTGATTCAACACATGCTTAATTAGGTCGTCAAGACGCACGCCCAAGGCGAATTGATTTGAGCCCACTATAAGTTCCTCCGCAGGATTTACTGGCAGATTCACTGAAGAAAGGCAAAAGAAACAAGTCAAAAAGATAGCTGAAACACAAACTACGTGATGCTTATGCGGCTTAAGCATAGCCTCATGCGGCTCAGTTTGAAAGAGCACATGCGGTTCAGTTCGAATAAGCTTATGTGGTTCGGCTCGAAATGAACTTATGCGGCTCAGTGCGGATGAGCTTATACGATTCGGTTCGAAAGGAGCATATGCGGATACGGTCCAATTCGAATAAGCTTATATGGTTCGGCTCGGAATAGGCTTATGCGGTCCAGTGCGGATGAGCTTATGCGGTCCAGTTCAAATGATCTTATGCGGTTAAGTTCGAAATAAGCTTATGCGGCTCGGTTTGAAAGAGCTCATGCGGTCCAAGTCCAGATGAGCTTATGCGGCCCTGATGATGAAGTAGTTATGCGGTTGCAAACAACAACTTTCATGCGGCTCAGGCCTGGGTCATATCCCATGCGGCCCGAACATGAGTCGAACACACAGCATACTTGGAAATATAGGCTCGCGCATAAGATATGCGGCGTAGCCATGACAGTTCATGTTCCTACCAACAATAGGCGGGCGAACATTGGGGTGAAAAATAGGCACGCCAGCCGTCGAAGGAGCTGCCACGTTCGCCGCCGCAGTCGATGAAGACGCGGCCTTCTTGCCCTTCGCTGCCGCAGAAGATGACGCGGCCTTCTTGCCCGTAGCAGCAGCATTCTTCTTGGGAGTCATTGCCGATCGCTGATAGGAGAAGACGAAGAGGAAGTCGGCAACAAGGAGTTCGAGCAAAAGAGAGAAGGTAAAGAAACCCTCAAAGAATAAAGTTACTCCTATTTATAGGCGAAGGAGGCTCGAAAAATCAAACAAACGCCTCGATCCACGCGTCACCTAAAAGAATAAAGAAAAAACTGCTTCGGTCAAAACAAAACTGACCCTTGGGATCCTCCCCCAAGAGGCGGCGAATCAAGGGCATTTAATGCAGAAAATTTGTACACATGGCTAGGACACGTGGCAAAAAGTCTATGTGGCCTAACAGCTCATGCGGCCAGATAAATCCATGCGGCTGAATCATCTATGCGGTCAACAAAGGCCATGCTTCTTATTCAAAGTATTTCAATTTTGTAAATTGAAAACTTTGAAGGGGGTCTTGTAGAAGCATGGAAAATATCAGAATAATGATCTATGCGGCTCGGATCAGGAGAACCCCATGCAGCTCATACAGGAATGGTCCCATGCAATTCAGAGAGACTCTTAGTCTCATGCGGCTCGTTGCAGTAGAGTCCATGCGGCTTACATAGGGACAGTCCTATGCAGTTCAAAGAGCCCCCTAGCCGCATGCGGTTCAGAAGTACATGCGGCTCATATATAACCAACAGAGATAGGCGGCTCGATCAACGCCACGTGTCCCTATGGGATCCCTTCACACAGCTGGCCATCGAACGGCGGCCCTATTTAGTGCTCTGCCATGATTTAACAGCTGACGGCTCTGACATGAAGTGTCATAATGGCCCTGTCATAATGACAGACTCTTTGGGAACAGAAGGAAATCTTCGACACGATCCGGGATTGCCACGTGGCTACTCCCATATGGCTCACTTGAAGAGTAGCCCCATGCGGCTGGCAAGAATCATCTTCCTGCGAAGCTATCCCATGCGGCTCGCGAGTACTACACTTATGCGGCTCACCAAGAAGTCATCCCATGCGGCTGGCAAGAATCAGCTTCATGCGGTTCACCAAGAAGCCATCCTATGCGGCTCGTGAGTACTAATCTATACGGCCCACCAAGAAGCCACCCCATGCGGCTCTTGAGTACTATACTGATACGATTCACTGAGACGCTGTCTCATGCGGTTCATGGATATCATGCGATTCTGACAGGATCCGCCATTAAGACACGTGGCATAGATTCAATGGCCCCCACGACTTAACAGCTGGTAGCAAGATGATTATGGGATACAGATCAATCAGAGATTTACCAGATCCCAATGACCATATTTAACGTTACCCTCATAATTAATGAGATCAGGTCATATCATTCCTGATCAAGCTAATGGGACACGTGGTGAGAGATCCGAGCTTAACACAGGCAATCATGAAGATTTAAAGCAATCAACATTAATTATTCACAGGATTCAATATTTATGGCCAGATCCTTCACGCCTTAAACGAACGATCCAGATTGATTATACATCAGGCCGCCGCCACTTTGAGAATGGGTAATCATCCAAACCCTAATGATGCCCCCACTATTATAAATAACAAGGTGACATTCCCTTGTAAGAGACACGATCAAAAGGAGAGAGAGAAAAGAGAGCTTCCCCCTTAATAATCAGAAAAAATACACAGAGAAAGAAAGAAGTCAGAAGAGCAACCCGAGGAGAGCAAGAAGAGCATTTCTTCATCAACGCCAACCATCTCTTCACAGGAGCCAAGGCTGCATACCGATCGTCCAAGGAGTAAGGCAGGGCTGTCGTCGCCTTCCCGAGCCTCTATCGTCACCCCCTAGAATCTAAAATAAACAATTGTACTTAGATTATTGTACCTAGGTTTTCGTCCCTAGGCTTTCTTTGTACAAGCGAGTTTGTAACGTGAAGTAAAAGTCCGGTCCTCCGATAATTGTTCTGTTCTTTTATATTTCATGGCAAACAATACCGTGACATCAGTGGAGGTAGTAACCATTCGGGACCATCCAAGCGTCCCAATACCCAGCAGACGAAGACCTTCACATCCCAGCCTCCTCAGAGGGCCCCGGAGCAGCAGCGACCAGTTCAGCAGCCTTATGGATTTTGTCAGAAGGTGGGCCATACCTGGCAGATATGTAGGAAGAGGCTGGGGTAGTACCTTATATATGGAGCAGCCGATCACCAGGCTAGGGAGTGCGCTCTGACCCGTACACCGGCAGGACCACCCCAGAAGGGTACTGCAGCTGGACCTTCTGGACTTCCACCTAGAGGACCATATTTGCCTACTCAGCAGCAGAGATTCGCCCAACATTAGCATGGAGGAGGACAGCAGACTCAGGGGAGGGCTTTTGCTATGACCACGGAGGAGGCAGAGCCAGTGGCAGATGTCATCACAGGTAGTATATTCTTGTATTCTTTCTTTGCCACTGTATTATTTGACTCAAGAGCATCCCACAGTTTCATTTCCCTAGAATTCATGCATCGATACCATATCATACCTACATATTCTAGGAGGAGTTATAGGATACTTACCGGTGGGGGTACAGTACCAGTTCGGGATGGTTGTGATTGCCCTATTAGTATAGCAGGGAGAGAATTCAAGACCCAGCTCCTCGTAATGCCACTTCCAGGATTTGATGTAATCCTTGGGATGGACTGGTTGAGTGAGCACCATGCAGTTATAGACTGCCATCAGGGGAGAGTCCTATTCAGACCACCAGGAGAGGCACCGTTTGAGATAGCCAGGAGTATTATAGATAGGTCAGATGGAGTCAACTTTGGGACAGTTATGGAAAAGAAGTCACATCCACTCATAGCAGAGTTTCTAGATGTATTTCCTGAGGATCTACCAGGACTGCCACCAGACAGAGACATTGAGTTCGGGATTGACTTGATTCCAGGATCAGAGCCACGCTTTCAGCATTGTTACAAGGTCAATCCCAAGGAAGCAAAGGAAATAAAGGCACAGATTGATGAGTTGGAAGGGAAGGGCTTCATTTGATCGAGTGCTTCACCTTGGGGAGCACCAGTCCAGTTTGTGCCCAAGAAGGATGGGACAATCAGGATGTGTATCGATTATAGAGCCCTCAACAACATTACCATCAAGAACAGATATCCTTTACCCCGGATCGACGAATTGTTTGACCAACTGAGTGGAGCTAAGGTCTTCTCTAAGATAGATCTCCGGTCCGGATACCACCAAGTGAAAGTTCGTGAGCAAGATATTCCTAAAACAGCATTCAACACTCGGTACGGGCAGTATGAGTTCCTAGTCATGCCATTTGGTCTCACAAATGCCCCGGCGGTGTTTATGAATTTGATGAATAAAGTCTTCCACCAGTATTTGGACAAATTCGTAGTAGTGTTCATTGATGATATACTGATCTATTCAAAGAATCCGGAAGAGCACGAGGAACATTTGAGGATAGTGCTGGAGACTTTGAGGAAGGAGAAATTGTATGGAAAACTTTCAAAATGTGAGTTTTTCTTGGACAAGGTTGAGTTCCTGGGACATGTAGTGACAGGAGAGGGCATCGCAGTGGACCCCAAGAAGGTAGAAGCAGTGAAGGCATGGACTACGCCCAGCACAGTTGCAGAGATCAGGAGTTTTCTAGGTCTAGAAGGGTACTACAGGAAGTTCGTACATGACTTTGCCAAGACAGCAGAACCCATGACTAGGCTTACCAGGAAAGATGAGGAGTTCGTCTGGACAGATGCATGTCAGGCAGCATTTGAAGAACTGAAGAACAGATTGACTTTAGCTCCGATTTTAGCACTACCATCAGGATCAGGAGGGTTTATCATATACAGTGATGCTTCAGGGAAAGGCTTGGGCTGTGTCTTGGAACAGAACAAGCGGGTAATAGCTTATGCATCAAGACAGCTGAGACCCCATGAGAAAAACTATCCTACCCATGACCTGGAACTTGCAGCGGTCATCTTTGCTCTGAATTTATGGAAGCATTATCTTTATGGAAAGAGAGTGGAGATATTCACAGATCACAAAAGTCTGAAGTACGTCTTCACTCAGAAAGAGTTGAACATGAGACAGAGGAGGTGGCTTGAACTGATGAAGGACTTCGACATTGACCTTCAGTATCACCCAGGAAAGGTCAATGTCGTAGCAGATGCACTCAGCAGATATCCGATGGCTATGATGCTGACTATGGACAGACATCTCCTTGAGGACTTGGAGTGCTTGGGGATAGAAATTGTTATACCAGGGATTGAGGGACAGCTCATGAGCATGCGAGTACAGTCTGGATTGATAGAGAAGATTAAGGAGACCCAGTTTCATGATGAGGGACTTCGATGTATCAGGGAGCAGGTCCGAGCAGGACTACTAGATGATTTTACCATCGCAGAAGATGGTACTTTAAGGCACGGTACTCAGTTGTGTGTGCCCAAAGGAAGCTTGAGAGAGGAAATCATACAGGAGGCTCATCAGTCACAGTATTCTATGCATCCAGGATCCACTAAGATGTACAAAGACCTTCGAGAGATCGTCTGGTGGTATGGAATGAAACGATAAGTGGCCAGATTCGTTTCCAGATGTCTAGTCTGTCAACAAGTCAAGGAAGAGCGACAGAGACCGGGAGGATTATTGCAGCCTTTGCCCATTCCTGAGTGAAAATGGGAACATATCACCATGGACTTTATCTCGGGATTACCCCGCTCTTCGAGTGGAAAGGATGCCATTTGGGTCATAGTGGACAGATTGACCAAGTCAGCACACTTTATTCCTTTCAGAGTGGGGTTGACTACAGAGAAGCTGGCAGATCTATATATGAGACAGATAGTGAGGATCCATGGAGTTCCAGTTAGTATTGTCTCAGATAGAGATAGCAGATTCACTTCTTATTTCTGGATGAGTCTACAAAGGAGTCTTGGTACACACCTCAAGTTCAGCACGGCATACCATCCTCAGACGGATGGACAGTCAGAGAGGACCATACAGACACTGGAGGATATGTTGAGGACTTGTGCACTGGACTTTGGAGGATCTTGGAAGGACCATCTACATCTAGTAAATTTTGTCTACAACAATAGTCATCATGCCAGCATTGGAATGACCCCATTTGAGGCATTGTATGGTCGCAGATGTCGCACACCACTATCATAGGATGATGTTGGAGAGAGACTATTATTGGGACCAGAGATGATTATGGAGGCTGCAGACAAAGTCAGACAGATTCAGGATCATCTGAGGGTTGCACAGGATGACAGAAGCACTGGGCAGACAATAGTCGAAGACCCCTGGAGTTTGCAGCATGAGATCTTGTGTTCCTACGGATCTCACCGACTCGAGGAGTTATCAGGTTTGGTAGAGGCGGAAAGCTGAGTCCGAGATTCATTGGACCGTTTGAGATTCTGAGCAGAGTAGGAGCAGTTGCTTATAGATTGGCCTTACCATCCAACCTGGAGGGAAATACACAATGTATTCCATGTTTCACTACTTCGAAGGTATGTAGCGGATCCCAGTCATGTGGTTGACCACTCAGAGCTAGAAGTGGGGCCTACTCTCACTTATTCAGAGCAGCCGATCGAGATACTGGACCGCAGGGAGAAGAGGCTACGACATCAGACTATTCAGCTAGTCAGAGTTGCTTGGAGGCATCACTCTCCTGGGAAGTCCACCTGGGAGAGAGAGGATGAGATGAGAGAGAAATACCCCTATCTCTTTGAGGCTTGATGGATCACTCTATCCTAGAAATTTCGAGGACGAAATTTTTCAAGGGGGAGAGATTTGTAACTCCACTGTTCATAAATAAATGAATATTTTCCATATTTCTTTCTCTCGATTAATTCCTAGATTATGATTTGGATATTCTAAATTTTTAACCCTTTAATTATTTTAGTTACACTATTTCTAACTAGTCTATTATTTCTAATTTTAGTTTTATTTTTTAAAAGGTTATTTCCTTTAAACCCTATTCTAATCCCATTTTCAATTTTTTCAATAAATCCTAATGGGCCAGCAACCCATTGAGCCCAGCCTTCAGAACAGTCCGGCCCGGCCTGTTGATCATTTGGGGCGCGGGTCCAAATTCCATAATCCAATAACCCATTGAACCCGACCCGTTACCAACCGTTACTTTATAAACCTAAATTCCCATTCAAACTCCTTTCACTCTTCATCGTTCCCTCCACTCCCATTTCTCTGAACGACGACGACGACGACGGAACGGCGAAGACGGCGGCCAAGAATTCTAGTTTTCTCTAGAAGGTTCTCCCTAACTGCCTAACTAACCCTCTTATCTCCACCGTCGATTCCTAACTAACCCAACTCTTCCCCACCGTTGGATTGTAACCGCCACTGTCCGCCCAACGGCCGGTCAGGTGCCCGGCCAACCGCCTGACTGACGGTCGCCTATAAATAGGACCGATCCTTCCTTCTTCTTCATCACTTTTAGAACAGCGAAGCCCTGCCGAAAGTCCGACCGATCCTTCCTCTTTATTCTTCGTCTTCCTCAGAGCTCCGTAGCTCGTAGCCATGGCGACACAGCGGTGTTGATAGCGGTGCACCGACGAGCAAGCGCAGAGAGAGCCATTGTCGAAGCGAGACCAGCAGCACAGCAACGACATCCATTCCCCATCGTCGTCTTTATCGATCAGCTCGTATGCAGCTTCAATAACGACGGTCGGCTCCAGTTGAGGATCGTTACTTCCTTAGAAGCTCGGGTTAGTCTCCTTACTCTCCTATGCAATGAATTGGCGGAGTTTCGATTCAAATTTTTGAATGAATTCTTGATTCCCTGTTTTTAGTTCGGTTGGGCTGTGGTGATCGATCGACCGATCTGATCTGTTTTTGGTTGATTCGAGATTTGTTTTGGTAAGACCAAATTGATTCTATGTATTTCTCCAAATTTGGAGTTGAATCAATTCAAAATCGAGCTCATAATTATTTTTTCTGTTTTCGTACATGACCTGTTCGACGAAATGTCCAGAAGGACGAATCGGTGAGCCGTGGACTCGGGGACACCTGTATCGGACACGTTGGGAGCACGTTCAGGTCACTCACGCCGCAGGTATCCTCTACTCTTTCCTATAGTTCCAATTGACGTGTTGTTTGGCAAGACTGTATTATAGCGAGTAGTGACAGCTTGTGTCCAGATTTGGTGTTCATAAGACTCAGTAGGACACGAGTCTTGTGTCCGTCATGACACTGCTTCTTGCTCAGTCTACATGTAGTCGTTAGGTAAAATGTTGAGTTAGCTTTAGATTGAATGATTATATGTGTTTGCTCGGCCAACAGATTAGGAGATCAACTGTTAGTAAGGTTGCTGGATTGGCTATGGATTTGTTAAGAGGGAGTTGGGATAGGCTTGACTCTGGCCCATGGATCGAGTAGAAGGATCCAGTAAAAGAATTGTATGGCAGTTTATGCTTGTGAGACCCGTCTCACTGTATCGGTATTCTATACTGATACGTATTTATTTGAGCCGTATTTCGTATATATCGATTTGCGTAATATTTTAAAATTTTCCGAAGTGTTGGATTTTCATGACTTGGTTTTGACTTGGACTTAGTTTAATGGGATTTGGTTTTTATTTGGTTCGATTCCACTTTGCCTTGGTTTGGTTTAGTTTGGTTCTTTATGAGAGAGGTGTATGGTTTAGATTGAGTGAGAGGAATAAATGGTGGAGATTGTTTGGGCTTGTTATATAAGCCACCTACCACTCTCTTTCCATTATTTTTATTTCCATCTTCATCTTCTTCCTCTAGCCCAAGGCAAGTACACCTTGCCAAATGTTGGACGATTTCTATTTCGTTTGTTCCATTCTCTTTGTTGTTACATTCTAAGCATGTTTAGAACTTAGAGTTTTCCAATTTGATGGCTAGATTGTTGTAGATCTAACTTTGAAGTAATTTCGGTTTTCATGGGTTTTGATCTGTTAAACTTGCATGTTCTTGTTGTTTGATGGTTCCATGTTATAGAGAATTTCATTTTACCCAAATTCGACCTATGGAAGTCCGGATTTGGGCTTGAAATGGAGGATTTATGGAGCTCTGAAGCCGTGGGTTTCATGGCTTTTCTTCTCGGACAAGTGGGGAAGAAGCACAGTACTTGGCCGCATAAGGAATTATTCAAGTTGACCGCATGCAACTTATTAGCTTGCATTAATATTTGTATAGCAATAATGGTGAGCCGCATAGGTTGTGGCAATAGCATTAAATGCAGGCTCGCACTTTTGCATGTAACTTGTATTAAATAATTGTCCTCAGTATTTCTTTAGTATTAATACTTGCTTTCCATTTCTATTTGAGCCGCATGGCTCTTACCTTGATTTTAATATTTTCTTGCAGGGGAGGGAAGTCAGCCGCATAAGGAATTGCATGCATGCTTGCTAGCATGCATTAACATCCTTAGCTTAAGGCAATTCTTGCATTTAATACATTATAAATGGCAAGCATTATTTAATGTAAAGCTACGTACAGTAGCTCGAAATGCATGTATTGCATGCATACTTAAATGTGCATGGCTTTTCTTTTGCTTATTTTTGCATGCTTTAGTAATAGGAATTAGCTTTTGCTTTATTTTGTATGCTTTCTAGCATGCATTAGCATGTATTAGCACATAATGGCCGTATGGCCTTTTACTTGTTTGTAGCATGCAGTTGCATGCACTAGCATGCACGTAATTTAATTAGAGCCGCATGCTAACAAGTTGAGCCGCATATAACAATTTTACTGTAGCCGCATGCTTTAGCTAAGTGTGGGTTTCCATTGAAATGAGTTGCTGCCTATGCATTTTGCAAGGGGGTTTCCATTGCAGCCGCATGAGAACTCAAGGTGGAGCCGCATAAGGAAATTATTTAATAATTAGTTGCTTGTTTGCATTTTTACGCAAGCAAACCGTATGGCCAATATTTATTTATTTAATTAATTGTTTGTATTTTTATGCAAGCAAACGTGAGGGTGAGCCGCACGGGCATTTACAGCATTAATAATTGCTTGATGCAGAGCCGTATGGCCTTGGCCAATAAATATTATTATTTGTATGTTACGTTTTGCATGGAATCTAAGGTGAGCCGCATAGGCTCCCTTCTCCCACTATCTAATATTTTGGCCACGTGAGCCACTCTTTTACTGGCAGTCATCATTTCATTGTTTGGCCACGTGCCCTTTCCTTTGTTTAAGTGGAAGCTCACATTTATTGTCTTTCCACTCTCTGTCTTTTCTGACTGCATGAATATTTCTTGTTAGCATTTACTCTTGGCCACATGGCCCCCCTTCAGCCATTTTTCTGGCCGTATAAGCTTTGGCTGGCCGCATGGGTGGCCTTCCACTCTCTTTGGCCGCATGTATGTTCTTCCACTTTTGGTCCGCATGGGGTCCACTTTGATTGTTTAAATGTTTTATTTACTTGAATTGTGGTCAGAATTTTTTTCCACTCCCAACATGAAAGTAGTAGAGTTTCTCCTTGGCTTCAAGAATATATATATATATATATATATATATATATATATATATATATATATATATATATATATATATATATATATTATATTATTATTTTAATTGTGCAAGTTTCTCCTCTCCTTGATAAATGGCATGACTTGATAGTGACCCGCCGTGGTGCACTCCTGACAAGATAACTTGACCTGACAAATTTGACATGATAACTTGACATGATAATTCTTGATAGTGGCCCGCCGTGGCGCACTCTTGACATGATAAACCTGACATGATATATTTCTCGAAATGCTGTTGCGATGGCTAATACGACATGACATGATTGAATAACTTAGACACCGTGGACGATTGTGCTTGTACCAACGAACCCGTCTTGTCTTGTATCATGTCTAGGACAGGGACCCCTGAGTACCACGGTCAGGGGTACCCACTAAAATTTACTAAGGCTAATAACTAGAATAATTCAGTAGTCATGAGAGATTTCCTCAGTTACAGGCGATCCCGTTATCCCGGCCACAATTGTTTGGACTTGTAGCCTGCCGTCGAGTAGGGCACATTTCCAGCCCACCGTCATGTGGGGCACATAATTATTGATAACTGCTTAATGAATCCAAGTCGTCTGGATAACCTGGATTAGCTGCAGGGCTTGTGGCTGGAGGAACATCTCATTGCATACTGTTAGTAACTAGGCCTGTGATAACCCTAGTTAGTTAAAGTATCAAGCCGTACTTATTGCTTGGCCGTGAATGTTGGATGGAGTTCAATTTGTCTAGTCTTGTCTTGATCTTGTGCAAGATTGTTACATGTCCTGATTTCTTACTTTATCTTGCCGATAAATGGTAGGAGAAACCAAGTTCCGTTCAGACGAAGGGTTACAACCCCGGTCCTTGTTTAGTTTACGGGTTGTAACCTGGTTATCTGAATAGTCCCATGGTTATCCCATCGTATATCATATTTCCTATCTAAGTCTTGTCTAGATCCAGTTCTATTTATTTAACATGTTCTCCAGTTTACTTTATGCTCAATGATGAATTACTTACTGTCTTCCTATGTTCAGGATAAGTGCATTGGTACTGCACGAATCTCGATCTTCCTTTACTTATTGCTTTCTCTCCCTGTTGATTGCCTATGATTGCTGGTTTTAAGTTCATTGTTCGGCCTCCTTTGTGGTACTTGCTATTTGGGGTCTGACCCCACTGGTTTTGCATGGCCAGGTTCTGATAGAAGAGCCCGAAGGATCTACCGTACCATCTATTCGACGGTGACCAGCTGGAGCACCAGAGTGTCTCAGTGGGTTTCTTCTTCATCCTCCCACTGATATGTAAATTCTTCTCTTGTAACGTTTAGCCCCGAGCACGTGTTTAGCTCGTGTTTTGGTATTTTCCTTGATATTGTAGCCTACGGGCATAAACATGATATGTGTATTCTAGACTATAGCTAGTCCTTATCATGTATACGACTAATATTTTAGCTAGTCATCAGTTCGATGGTACTGGCTTCATGATCAGTCATGTATATATGGTTCGGGACGCCTTACTTTTGTATGTATGATGATCGTACTCTTGCTCTTGTATAATTGCCTGTGATTGAAATACCTAGGATTGTTAAACCATAGGATTGACAGATGGCATGTAGAGTAACTCCCATGTCTTGACAGCTTATACGTGATTTCAGAGTATTAATGTACTTTGGGATTGCGTAGCTGGCTATGTCTGCCCCCGCTCTCCGGTATTCTGGTTCTGGGGCGTGACATAGTTTTAATGGTGGCCCATGGCCAGGCGACCTGGGCGCACCCTCCCGTGGCGGCCACCGTCCTCCGGGATGCGCCGTCTAGACGATTTCAGCATTTTCTCAGAATCCAGTCGACGCGCGTGCAAATGAGATCCAGAAATGGCCTTCCGTCGCAGCAACTTCACACATGTTTTTCAGGAAATTCGACCGTTGAATCGGCAATTTCTTCACTCCGTCTTAATCTCGGTATATACCCCTTTATCCGTCTCAAATTTCATCAATTAATTTCGTCGTTTGATACATCAAAATCGGCCACCAAGTTGACCGTTTAAATTATATAATTTTTGGACAGTTTTGCGGAGCCAACTTCGTCGGTTCGTATCTCCTCCATCGCAGCTCCGTCTGGTGTGCTACTAGTTCCTATGCGAAGCTGGTATAACCCTCTTCCTACCCCTCCAGTTTCGTTTTATTGTGAGCACGTTTGATTGGTTGAATTCGACGCCAAAGTTGGCCGTCCGAATTCATAATTTCCAACTTGTAAAATTCTATTTTTGAACCCGGGACTCCGAATTCAATTTCTGACACCACCAGTAGACTCGTGGCATCGTTCTGGCATGTTTTCATATAAAGTTTGTTAGATTTGGAGGACGTGGGCCCTGGCACGCATTTTGGTGCAAAGCGGACCCCACAGTCCGGGTCAACGGAACTTTTTGACGTCGGCTCATCGGAATCCAATTCCGGATATACCGTTGAGTTCGTATCGTCATTCTGGACTCGTTGACATATAATTTTCTAGATTTTAGTGGACATTGGTTCCGGCATGCATTTCGAAGCAAGTCGGATACCAATATCCGGGTCATTTTGAGTTCGGCTCATCGGTATCCAATTTCGGATATATCGTCGAGTTTGTATCGTTATTCTGGACTCGTTGACATATGATTTGCTAGGTTTTAGTGGACATTGGTTCTGGCATGCATTTCGGTGCAAGTCGGATACCAATATCCGGGTCAACGGGTCATTTTGAGTTCGGCTTATCGGAATCCAATTCTGGACATACCGTTGAGTTCGTATCGTTATTCTGGATTCGTGGACATATAATTTGTTAGGTTTGGTGGACTAGTATTCTTGTACGTTTTTCGATGCAAAGTGGATCCGACACGGACACCGTTTTGAACCGAAATTACCTTTTTGCCCCTGTGTCCAAATTGGACTTATGGACAGACTATTCTAGCTATTTCGACCATTTTGGACACATTGGTATTGGTTATTTCACCATCCGACAACATCTATAGGTTTTCACCCTATTATTATTATAATCTTTCTTTTTTGTTTGCATTTTGAGATCCATCGATTCCAGTGATTTCACAATCACTGAAATTGATGTGTTGACCCTGTAGATGTTTATAGAGACTAGCCTTGACCCTGTTTGACCATGGTTGACTGCTTTGACTGAACATCGAAGTAGAGTCAACATTTGACCCAGTTTGACCTAGAGTTGACCAGAGTTGACCAGTTGACCAAAAGTCAACTGTTAGTCAATATTAGCCTAGTTTGACTTGCTTTGACTTGTCTTGACCTAATTTGACTTAGTATGACTTGATTTACTTTCAAACCCTTATATTGATACAGTATTCCACCTATAGGTCCTCGAGGCACTGTTCTAGGACTCTGTTGACATATTCCACCAGATCACAGGCGAGTACATTCTCTGATAACTTTTTCCCAATTTATGATAACTGTTATGATTCATGTACTTAGTGTAGATATGCTTATTCCTGACACATGGTTCTCACGGATTGGTATTCCTGGATCTCGACGAGAGATGTTTCTCCTTCTTAGGTTGGGATGTATTGTACAAGCTCCCTTGTAGCTCTTGCGCAATATGTGGTCACTGATTCTAGAGAAGACTTGCTCCCTTCTCATTAGAATCCCATGCAGTGACGTGTCCTGTTTGGATCCATTTTACCAGTTGGGGGTAGGGGGAGTAGTAGCGTATACCTGTGATCAGATCCATCTTGCATTCTTGAATAGTGTTAGTCATATACCGCACTTATGACTAGTCAGGCCTGTTCTTACAGGTACCCAAGCCGATCACAAGTTGAAACTACTACTCACACACATTGGATAGATGGCTTACCCTGATTTGTGTACATACCATGATCAGTTCTACTTTTCTTGTTCTAGCTCTAGCTCTACAGCTTACCATGCCATGATACATATATGTACACTCCATGATTTTATTGTATATGCTCTATTTACAGTCTTATGGCTTTTATTATATCTTGAGATCTGTTATGAGATGGATGTACTCGTTCCATCCTAACCGGATATGTTGACAAAATTTTAGGAGTAGTTGTGCCCTCAGTTTTGGACTTCATGATGTTGCTAGCTGAGGTGGATCTCACTATTCTTCTATGTGAGTTGCCTGGTAGTTGTCCTTAGTTAGTTTTGTTGGTCCTTCTTTATTTTTCTGTATTATGATCATTGTAGATTCTAGTTGTTCTAGTGATATTGTTATTATTTTTTGTCTTATCTTCCTTTGTTTTTGTGATGTGACATGAGTACATTTCTAGTTATGGATATTTAGATGTTGTAGTTAGTATAGTATACTTGACAGCGCTCTACCGTCGATACTGCGGCGTAGGCTGGGCGTGGCCCACGTATTCGTACCCGTATATCCGGGTGCGGGTCGTGACACATTTTTAGTGGTGGCCCATGCAGGTCAGTCTTTGCAGTTAATGCGAAGTCCTGGTAGTGCTTGAGCTTATCTACACTACTACGAGCCTGCCCTAGGATTAAGGTTGAGTCATGGAATATTTTAGGATTTGGTACTCAGTCACATATTAGGAAACTCTTGGTAGATTCCAGGGATGACCCCTGGGAATCTTATTTCGAACTTTTCAAAACTTTTCTCATTTGTTTCTGTCTGTCTTGATTTCTGAAACATCTGTCCATTATCAACTTTATTCTTTCTTGGAATGAGTTTGTGGACCCAGAGGGAAGGTATAAGTTGAACTTATATATCTTCTAGGTTGAGACGAGAATATGATTTGCCAGTCTCATATTAGGTTGGGATTGTTTTAGATTATAATCCAATGATTTCCTTTTATCTTGACCTAGATAGTACCTTTGGACATCTCCTGAGAATTTTCTTCTAAGTCCTATCTCGAAATCTGTTTCCGCTAGTTTCTATTTACTTATCTTTGATTCGTTGTTGAATTTTAAATATTGATGTTCGTTCGTTGTTGACTTTGATTTTGATTCTGTTGAAGATAAGTTTTTAAGGATTGAGTTAAGATATCCTGATAAACATATTTGATGGAGACGATGGAAACGATAAATGTCTACTTTACTTATGGAGTTTGGAATTTATCGCAATCATATTAGCTAGCATGACAGGGACATGGAGCCTGATTTTGGATATACTATCCTAGTTATGGCATTTAGATTATCTTGCAGCCATACCGGATGGCGTGGTAAGGAATCTAGATGACATGATTATAGGGTGTATATCTTAGTTATGGACTCTATCGTTTATCGCAGCTATGTTTACTAGCGTGACGTAAATTCTGGCAACATGATTTTGGATAGACGTGTATGGTTATCAGGTCATATCTTAAGTTAATTCACTTCCTTTACCAATTGAGCAAGATAATTCCTACCATTATTTCTTGTTTATCATTATTTTCTCTCCCATCGCATGATAATTTTCTCATCTTACCGTCATTTTCTTTGCCTTGTTTAGCTATGTCTTGATTACACAAATCAACTATCTCATATCTACATCTGTCATCTACACTTAAAAACTCTGAAATTTTTGAAATTTTCATATCTCAATTGTTTCTTAAATTTCGATACTGTTAAGATTTTGATTCCCTTCTGTCCATGACCAATTAATTTTCGTCGTCTTGTTTATCGTGCCAAAGAGTCTTGGTTGCTGACTAGACTCTAGATGACTTCAAATTCCTTTGTGTCTTGGATTTTCATCCTTGGATTCTCGTGCCCAGCCTTCGTTGATCTTATTCTCCATCTTATCCAAATTCTGATTTACTCGAAGGTTGATCAACTTAGATCGTGTTGAAACAAATTTCTTTATTGTGGTTGGATTTCAATGCTATTAACTCTCGTGCATTGACTTCCGATTCTGATTATGTTTGGATTTTGGACACTCGTGTCTAAACTCTTTTCGACCTTGATTTCATTTCCCGATTACATCCAAATTCCTTGTGATTAGTCGTGCCTAGATGACTTGGCATGACTAAGACAACTTGGGATTTCCTTGACCGTGATTTTAACGATCATAACTATACATTTTATCTTGCCTCAAACTCGTGCCTAAAATTTTTGACTTTCAATCACGACTAACTAGTGTGACTACGAAATTAGTCGTGTTAAAATTTAACATGTTTGACTTTCTACCGTGCCAAATTGACTTGGGTTCCTTCCTAAATTGTGCTTTTAGGACCTTGATTTCGAATTCATGATTTATCGTCTTTCACAACTGAACTTGGATCTTGATCGTGCATATGTGACCTATAATCTAATTTCATCGAGCTGAAATCCTGTTAATTAAAATTTTGACTTGATTATAATCGGACGAAGCTCAAGTTTGATTTCGTTATCATACCTCTATCGTGCCAAGTGAACTTAGACTAATTCCAATTTTAATCACATTCGAACTTGGATCGTATTTCATGATTTTATTAATCATACTCCTTAATCTTTGATCGGGCCTATAAGACCTTGACTTTAATTTTTTCTTTTTTTTGTGTCTGAAATTTTATCTCAACTGTAGGACCGTTGAGCACCTCTAGAGGGGGATGAATAGAGTGTGTGCGTGTGCAGCAGAAAATAATCACCAATTAAAAATATTAAGCAGTTATATATTATGGCAGATAAAAGACGGTAAATAAAATACGGCAAAGTAAGAGTCAAGAAATCAAACTCAGTGAACACCACGATGTATACTGGTTTCCCTCTGAGAGGACTAGTCCAGTCGCGAGTACTATTGCTCGCTGTTAATCCACTATGACACAAGCTTTAACTGAGTGCTTGCAACTCTTACAACACCGTGCTTGGCGACAAGTGCACGACCGACTTCACAACACCGTGCTTGGTGACGAGCGCACGACCGACTCCAGAAGGTAATTAGAAAACTGAAACATTTTCTGAATACAACCTCCGATACAACTCTTCAACACCAAACTCTAGATTAAACAGAAACTGTACTGGCTTGGCTAAGAGTCGTAAAGGCTTAGATATGAAAGTAAAAAGCTCAGAACACTTTAGATAGAGAAGAGAAGAGATGAAATTGGATTGTTTTTAAATGAATGGTAATCTCAACTCTATTTATAGTATTTTTAGGGAACCGAACTCGGGCAGAGTTCGGGCAGAGTTCGGATGCTAGGATTTCGCATACGAACGTTGGATGCAGATTTGGTGGAAACTAAAATTCAAATAACCCAGACCAAATTCGGGCCAAACTCGGACCGAACTCGGACCGAACTCGGTCAGAGTTCTGTCAGAGTTCTGCTGGTTCAGAACAGTAAGGAATAAACCAAATTTGCATAGGTTTTGGGCCTTTTGGAATTGTGGATTTTTGGGATACGTAGGTAGGCTTATTTTTGTTTATGGACTGAGAAAAACCTAAGTCAGTACCGATCCGATCAATCTCACATTTTTTCTAGACTCAATAACAAAAAAAATACAGAATAAATATGAAAACCAATAGCCCTTTTGATGACGTCTTTTTCCTGACATAGAAGACGCATTTTCCCTTGACGGCAATCGTCCAAAGATAAACAGATCTGAAAATCTGAATACCTTTCGGGGGCTTCGCCCCCGAACCCATGACGGAGGGCGCTGCCCCCTCGACCCCTGTCCGCTGACCGGGCAGCGGAACCCCCGATGCGAGGCCCCAGATAGGTCGTTGGGCGGTTCAGAGAAATCTCCTTGTATAATGTCGTCTTTAGCCCATTAATAATTCTTTGTTGCATATGTCCTGGTTTGATCATGCTTACTGCTTTTTTGTAAGTACATGTTAGACGAACAGAATAATATGATGCAATATGATACAAGCATAACAATATGATATAGACCATTTAGGACAATGCTAAGTTTATAGGACAATGCTAAGTTTAAATAGCAACATGATAGTGATTACATGAATGTTAGTGACGTCATTATGTTAAACTTAATTGATTAGCCATATTCAAAAACATGATATAATCATTGGGCTAACATCAACCATGCCAAACCTTGTTTTGGTCATGGTTAGCTTTTCATCTTGATCGGGCCTGTACGACTTTCGGGTTGATTTCCATCAACCTAAGTCCTATGGATCATCCCGTACTTGAACTTCATGTATATCTTCGATTCTCTTAATCATCTCTAAAATCGTGCCCCAATGACTTGACTTATTTTGAAATCATGCGCATATGATTTTGTTGGTATCGTGATTCTATCGTGCCAAATCCCTCATCGTGTCTGAACAATTTTAAATTAATTTTCTTGATCGTGCGAAACTCGTTATTCTTGGATCGTGCCTAAAATATTGCCTAAATCTTCTATCATGTTTTAACCCCACTACCAACCTTTAATTTTGAGGACAAAATTTTTATAAGGTGGGTAGAATGTAAGCCCCCTGAATTTTCGGGATTTATTTTCGAATTTTCCAAATAATTTATTCTCGATAATTAATTTTGATTTAATTAGTTTTGATCATTAAATGCTCTTTACCGTGACTTGGAATTCTAGAGCATCAGGGATGCCAGTCTCTGGAAACTTTCTTCTTGGAGTTTGTAGCAGACGAGATTATTTTCACATTGATATTTTGTGTCCCACTCGAACTTGTTCCCTTGTACTCTTTTTACTTTGCGCAAGTTCGGATCAATTTAGACCATTTAATTATTAATTGAATTCCCACTCTTTTCCTTGATCATCATATGCACGTTACCGTGACTTTTAATTTAGGAGCACCAGACCAGTCGTTTTTTCAGAACCAACTTATCATGCATGATCTACTCGAGACACTTTTCGTCCATGACCTTCGTGTCCCACTCAGACACACCATCTTGTGCTTTATTTTCTTCGCACAACTTTTGGGTCAATTTAGGCCAATTAATTATCCACCGTAATTTGTGACCTGACTTCCAATTTAATTTCGGGACCCGACATCGATCCAACCTAGTCGACTCCAAATATGGACATGGCCCACATGAAGCCTACTATCCACATGAAACTTGTGTCCCATTTATTTGAGTCCCCGCATGTTATTTATTTACCCATGATTATAAATACCTATTTTAATTTGAATATTTTCCCCTGTCCGATTTTAGCCCGACCCGGCTCGACCGAACCCGAACCCAAGCTCCATATTGTTCTCTCGTGACTGCCCAGATACCCCACATAATTTTCCTATTTTTCCTATTTTGAAAATATCTATTCCTCTCTCTACTTTATTAATATCTTAAATATCTCATGTATATATATACATATATATATAGATATATATCTATTTCTCTCTCTCTCACTCACTTTACACCTTACAGCACTCATCCACCCCCTCCTATACGAGCAACACCCCCCCATCTCTATCTTATTTTATCTCTCTCTCTACTTCCTTCTCTCTTCACTCATTTATTTTCCTCACTCATCTCTCTCTCACCCTTCTTCTTCATGCAGCCCATGCCAAGCTCCTTCCCAGACCAACCACCACTCCCTGGCCGACTTCATCTCCTCCCTGGCCGAGCCCCATGGCCACGAGCTTCTCTCTGACTTCACCACAGCCTCCTCCTCCTCCCTAACACTTCACCATCATCTTTCCAACACCACCATCAACTACACTACCAACACCACCGTGACCACCACCCTTCCTTCCCGTCCAGCCGCGTGCCGTCGCGCTGCACCGCCGTCGCGTGCCGCCACCGCCCTGGCCGCGCGCGCAGCAGCAGCTGCATGGAACAGCAGCAGTAGCAGCGTGCTACAGCGGCAGCAGCAGCAACTTCGGTCGCGCGCAGGCACCGCCGCCGGCGCCACGACCACCGTGGCCAGACACCCCCCTGGCCGGTAGACCTAGGTGCACCCTCCCGTGGCGGCCACCGTCCTCCGGGATGCGCCGTCTAGACGATTTCAGCGTTTTCTCGGAATCCCGTCGACGCGCGCGCGAACGAGATCCAGAAATGGCCTTCCGTCGTAGCAACTTCGTGTACGTTTTTCGGGAAATCCGACCGTTGGATTGGCGATTTCTTTGCCCCGTCTCAATCTCGGTATATACCCCTTCATCCCTCTCAAGTTTCATCCGTTAATTTCGTCGTTTGATACATCAAAACCGGCCACCAAGTTGACCGTTTAAATTATGTAATTTTTGGACAGTTTTGCGGAGCCAACTTCGTCGATTCGTATCTCCTCCATCGCAGCTCCGTCTGGCGTACTAATAGTTCCTATGCGAAGCTGGTATAACCCTCTTCCTACCCCTCCAGTTTTGTTTCATTGTGAGCACGTTTGATTGATTGAATTCGACGCCAAATTTGGCCGTCCGAATTCGTAATTTCCAACTTGTAAAATTTTATTTTTGAACCCAGGACTCCGGATTCAATTTCTGACACCACTAGTATACTCGTGGCGTCGTTCTGGCATGTTTTCATATAAAGTTTGTTAGATTTGGAGGACGTGGGCCCTGGTACGTATTTCGGTGCAAAGCGGACCCCACACTCCGGATCAACGGAACTTTTTGACGTCGGCTCATCGGAATCCAATTCCGGATATACAATTGAGTTCATATCGTCATTCTGGACACGTTGACATATAATTTGCTAGGTTTTAGTGGACATTGGTTTCGGCACACATTTCGATGCAAGTCGGATACCAATATCCGGGTCAACGGGTCATTTTGAGTTCGGCTCATTGGAATCCAATTCCGAATATACCGTTGAGTTCGTATCGTCATTCTGGACTCGTTGACATATAATTTGCTAGGTTTTAGTGGACATTGGTTCCGGCACGCATTTCGGTGCAAGTCGGATACCAATATCCGGGTCAACGGGTTATTTTGAGTTCGGCTCATCGGAATCCAATTCTGGACATACCGTTGAGTTCGTATCGTCATTCTGGATTCGTGGACATATAATTTGTTAGGTTTGGTGGACTAGTATTCTTTCACTTTTTTGGTGCAAAGCGGGTCCGACACGGACACCGTTTTGACCCGAAATTACCTTTTTGCTCCTGTGTCCAAATTGGACTTATGGACAGGCTATTGTAGCTATTTCGACCATTCTGGACAGGTTGGTAATGGTTGTTTCACCATCCGACAACATCTCTAGGTTTTCACCCTATTATTATTATAATCTTTCTCTTTTGTTTGTATTTTGAGATCCATCGATTCCAGTGATTTCACAATCACTGAAATTGATGTGTTAACCCTGTAGATGTTTATAGAGACTAGCCTTGACCCTGTTTGACCATGGTTGACTACTTTGACTGAACGTCGAAGTAGAGTCAACATTTGACCTAGTTTGACCTAGAGTTGACCAGAGTTGACCAGTTGACCAAAAGTCAACTGTTAGTCAACATTAGCCTAGTTTGACTTGCTTTGACTTGTCTTGACCTAATTTGACTTAGTATGACTTGATTTACTTTCAAACCCTTATATTGATACGGTATTCCACCTATAGGTCCTCGAGGCACTGTTCTATGACTCAGTTGACATATTCTACCAGATCACAGACGAGTACATTCTCTGATAACTTTTTCTCAATTTATGATAATTATTATGATTCATGTACTTAGTGTAGATATGCTCATTCCTGACACATGGTTCTCACGGATTGGTATTCCTGGATCTCGACGAGAGATGTTTCTCCTTCTTAGGTTGGGATGTATTGTGCAAGCTCCCTTGTAGCTCTTGCGCAATATGTGGTCACTGATTCTAGAGAAGACTTGCTCCCTTCTCATTAGAATCCCGTGCAGTGACGTGTCCTGTTTGGATCCATTCTACCAGTTGGGGGTAGGGGGAGTAGTAGCGTATGCCTGTGATCAGATCCATCTTGCATTCTTGAATAGTGTTAGTCATATACCGCACTTATGACTAGCCAGGCCTGTTCTTACAGGTACCCAAGCCGATCACAAGTTGAAACTACTACTCACACACATTGGATAGATGGCTTACCCTGATTTGTGTACATACCATAATCAGTTCTACTTTTCTTGTTCTATCTCTAGCTCTACAGCTTACCATGCCATGATACATATATGTACACTCCATGATTTCATTGTATATGCTCTATTTACAGTCTTATGGCTTTTATTCTATCTTGAGATCTGTTATGAGATATATGTACTCGTTCCATCCTGACCGGATATGTTGACAAAATTTTAGGAGTAGTTGTGCCCTCAGTTTTGGACTTCATGATGTTGCTAGCTGAGGTGGATCTCACTATTCTTCTATATGAGTTGCCTGGTAGTTATCCTTAGTTAGTTTTGTTGTTCCTTCTTTATTTTCCTGTATTATGATCATTGTAGATTCTAGTTGTTCTAGTGATATTGTTATTATTTCTTGTCTTATCTTCCTTAGTTTTCGTGATGTGACATGAGTACATTTCTAGTTATGGATATTTAGATGTTGTAGTTAGTATAGTATACTTGACAGCGCTCTACCGCCGATACTGCGGCGTAAGCTGGACGTGGCCCACGTATTCGTACCCGTATATCCGGGTGCGGGTCGTAACATCAAACTCTATACTGTTAGAAGAACCGTCAAGTAGATTGTATAGTGCTCTCATAAATCTGCATAAATTAAAATGAATGGAATCATTCTTATACACATTATCATATTTTATCAAGCAAATTAAAAAATTCAATATTGAAGATAACTTATTTGGTATATAGTTTATGAGGGCTTCATTTTTTTCGAAAATCTCAATGTGTTTTTAAAAGTTACTGATTTTTTTTCCAGCTCATAGTATCCCAAAGCCTGCAATAAAATAACATCATACGATATGAACAATTATAAAACATATGCATCTAAAAAAGATATGCATATATAGAATTTTTTTTCTCATCTGATGATAACATAAATATCTAATTGAGTAAATGGAACTCAAGATGGACTTAATGGGAAATGGCTATACGTGTCGAAAAATAATGCAAGAATGGTGAGAAACAAAGATGTAACAAAGAGGGCTGCCATGTAAGAACTCGGGAATCCATTCTCTCCATGCAATCATTATTTTATTTAACTTAATAGCCTCTATGTTAAGTAAAATCCCATGTCGTGGATCATGGTCATTCAAAATGAGTACTTTCGTACAAGCATGACATGCACAACTCTACAACGATACCCGTACGGTTATGTTCTAGGTCTTACATAGCGTAATGTAACAATCAAAACTATCCACGGGATAATCATGCCTTGACCATAAAGTACACATGCTGCTTCTGTAAAATAAATAAATAAATAAATACATAAATTGAAGCCTGCATGTGCCTGTATGCCAATGTTCGGGATCAGCCAGTCGATTACAATAGTTCATAGTTAATATGAACGTGTCTCATTCATTCAATTCAATAAGACGACTAGCCAGTCTCTTAGTTCCAACTAGGAACGCATGATCAATTATTAGTCAAGGTAACAATCAATGTCAATTCGTAACAAGGCATGAAAATCAACTATTATTTAGTATGGTCGAGTCTACAACCCTCAAGGTTAAATTCCAGTCATTCGGGGTATCTATTGTAACGCCCCAGTCCCAAAATACGTAGGACTAGGAACGTAGACATGCCAGCTGTATTCATACGAAGTATACTCCAATATATGGAAGCATCGTATAAATACATAAGCTGTAAAATGCAGTAGAACCAATACTAATCTCATCCACACAGAATAAATGAATAAAAGACATCATATAAAGATAATGAATTGTCTTGATACAATATGTTGGGCGGAGACAAATCCACTACCAACAAAATAAGAAAAAGTACATGATAGAATAAATGATTTTGGCAAGCAGAGCGAAGAAGATCCAAGTGCAATCATCCTCGAGAAATAGCAATGAACACGGCTAGAGCTAAAGCACCTGCGAAGAACAATAGCACACACCTGGGGAGATAACCAGGTCGTCAGAGGGACGTAACAAGACACATAATATCATGCCATATAAACTGAATAAATATTGCTCAAATAAATAAGTAAATCGAATTATAACATGTTCCAATACGCACCTACTGAACGAGCGTACCATCCCTCCAACCAAACAAGGACATGTGATGGTAAACTAATTCACGGTAACATATCTTTCCATGCTATGAATCCAATATGGTATCCGGACCCCAACAAGGTTCAATACCTTCTCATCGAAGTAGTAAGTCACACCTACAACCAAACAAGGACAAGATGTGACGAACTAATCCGCGACAAGTTATTGTCCCAAGCCACGGTCAGATACAAGTACCCAAACCAAAGGTACTCGTACCCAACGGATAAGGGCGCCTAACCAACTCTAGGTGAATGCAATTTTAAGAACAGTTCATAGTCGCATGACTACCGGGTCAAGTCAAGAAAATACCAATGCAGTACCTCAGTAGCGAGTCACAGCACCATATACTACTCCTCAGTATCGAGCGAGTCTATAGCATATAGTCTACCTATCGTTCCTCAGTAGCGAGCGAGTCTACGATAGATAGGGTGGTAGTCAACTTCCAATCATGTTCTTCCCGCCCAATGCTAACTCTATAACCGCTAAGTCAAACTAGCATGCAACTTCTATTAGCGGTTATTCCTATCGCACGGCTTGTACGTACTGGTGGCCAGCCAATCACGCACTTTCGTGTTCTACATGTGACACACAACTTCGTGTTTACAATGTGTCAAGGCCAATGAATGCAACACACAAGGTGGTCCCTTAAATCTAGTTTTAATTTGTAAGAAAAATAATACACAGCAGGAAATATAAATGAACAGTTATGCCATGTATCACAGTTTATTTTGCATAAAGAAAATAAGTAATGCATGAAAATATGAGCTAAAATAATTAAACAGCTAATGGCAAGGTGTCTTGCCTGGTAGGACGCCTGGTGTGCTGCGATGATCAAGGTGGCATGATCTGCAACTTCGGTGTAACAACTACACAAGGGGACCTCTGTTGGCGACACGGATGGTTCCATTGGGTCCAGGACGGTCAACTTAGCTAGGGACGATATAAATAAGTTCAAGATTTGGAAGAAGATAGGAATATGGCTAGCAAGGGGCAAGGTTGGATATTCAAGAGGATTGGTAGAAAGAAATAAATAAACTATTTTATAAAAATAATTATATATTTAAACTAAATTTTTATTACTCCAAATATTATAAGGGAATACTTGAACAAAATCTAGAAATATTTTTAGGCTAAGGCTAATTTTGTAAAAATTAATAATGTATCTATGCTTCGAAATCCAGTTTTGTAAATAATAGAAGGCCAAGCCTAGTGCTACGTATTTTATGACAAATATAATTTTAGGAGAATATATGTTTATCCTAAAATAACTATACTAGAAAAATTTACAACAATAAAAATCTTAATACTATTTTGCCATACTAATTAATGGTATGCATATTGTAGGTAGGAAATCTATTGTAGTAGTAATAATACTAATGATAATTCTTGAATCAATATAATACCAATAGTATATACTTACTTAATATTCTGTAAAAAAAAGTAATATACTAATACTAATACTAATAATAATAATAATAATAATAATAAAACAGTTAACAGTAAATCATCAGCAATAAAAAATAAAAAGGAAGAGAAAAGAAAGAAAAAAAGGAAAAGAAAAATAATTAAATAAATAATATCACTTTCCCTGTCCGTTCTCTTCACCCCATGGAGAGAGAAACTTACAAAATTAAAAAGAAAAGTGGGACGAGGGAGAGAGCGAGGGCTAGGGGTCGGCGGAGGAGAAGGCGGTTCCGGTGGGGGAGGCGGACAAGTCGGAGAGGAAGGGTCGATCGGCGGGAGACTCCGGCGGGGCTCCTCGGCGGAGGGAAGCGGGGGTTTTGGGTGAAGTCGGGAGAGGCGGTGGCGCTGGCGGTTTGCCACGGTCGCGGAGGACGGGGCTTAGGGCACGGCGGGAGAGGGTTTTGGGGAGCCGCCGTGGTCGGCGACGCAGGGGGAAAGGAAGGGCGGCGAGGCGAGGATGGCGCTGCGGTGGCGCGGTTTGGGTCGGCGCGGCCTTTCCAGGCGGTCGGGGCGCGGTGGTTCGCCGGGAGGGAAAAGGTGGAGGCAGTGGCGACATGGAGGACAGGGCGGCGGTCGCAGAAGCTCGCGGCCGAGAGGGTTTCGTCGAGCCGGCGGGTGGTCGAACGGCTCCGGCGTTCTTCGGGCGCGGCTGAAGGTGGCGGAGAACGGAGCTAGGGCTCGGCAAGGCGGAGGTCGGCACGGCGACTATGGGTAAGGGTTTCTTCTTCTCTTTCTCCTCTGGTATTGTGTGGGTTTGGTGCGGCTGCGGCCGGCGATGGCCGGACACGGGAAGAGGGGTGTGGGACGATGGGGTGCTGTCGCTGCGATCGTCGCGGTGGTGGTCGTGATGATGATGGTTGCGGTGGTGGTTTGGTTGCCAAGGGTGGTTGCCAGAGATGGTCTTAGAGGTGGTGGAGTTGGCCGATGGTAGAGGTATTCGGGGTTGTCAACGGTGGTCGAGGTCTGTTGCTGGTCGGGGTTTGCCTGGGTGGTGGTAGAGGCAGGGAGTCGGTGATCTATGGTCGGGTGGGGGTACGACAGGGAGATGGTGATGGTGGACGGGAAGCCGAGAGTCGAGGAGACTAGGGTTAGGATTACGGATTGGATGGTGTCGGGTATGTCGACACGAAAAAGGATAATGTAATTGTAAATATAATGGAATAAGAATTTGATGGTGGAACACGGACACGAGGCACGCACAATTTGTTTGTGGAATTGTGGAGGAATAATAGAAGATAGAAATTGGAGGAGTACATGCCTATTTATATAGGATGTGGGAATTCCCAATTAGATATGGACTAGGATATTTAAAACCCAAAATAGATAATTCCTAATTTGATTTAAATCAATTTAAACCCAAATCCAAATCCAAATTCAATCCAAATCAAATTAAATCTATTCAAATTCCCTTAGTTTAAAATTAAATCAATAAATCAAATTCCCATAATAGATATTAACTTAATATATTTAAATGTATCCATGGAATCAAATCAAATTTTAAATTGTCACAAATATTACAAAAATACGTTTTCCAAAAATACTATAATAATTAATTCTGAAAATTACATTATTTACAATAAACAAATAAATAATTACGAAAATATATGTTTGTACAATTTATATTTATATAGATATACTTTTCCAATTTACCATTTTATAGAAAAATTTATTTATTATATAAATGAAAGGCTTTTCATAAAAGTCATAAACTTGAAAATATTAGCTAGAAATAATTTTTTATCTACAATAAAAATAATGTTTTTCAAAAATATGTACGCTCGTCCATATTCGCACTCGACGAGCAAGAAAATAATTTCGTGCGCGACGTACAATACGAGTACGCGACGTATAGTACAAAAATTTTAAATTAGTACTAAATTTAATAAATAAATAAAATAAAAAATAGTAGAAATTTTTAGGGGTTTTATATCCTACCCAACTTAAAAGAAATTTCGTCCTCGAAATTAAGAAATAGTAGGGGGTGAGAGGACAAGGGGGTATCAATGGGGTACAATCACTAAAGCTCAACAAGTTCATGTCATAAGAAGTTGTGATCTAGATCATTGAACGAGGGTCATAGTAGGGTCGAGGAGAAGGACGAGGAGTTTAGGATGAAGTTATAGCAACATCGAGTGAGAGTGGTCATAATTGATAGGACGGCTAGAGGAATTTCAAGTATATTGCCTTCGTCCTTCGAAAATTGGTGAAGGCGAAAGCAATATAGAGTTCGAAGGAGGCGTTATCGAATACGAATACGTGATTCAAAGGCGATTGAAGAATTTCAAAAAGAATCGTCAAGGCAGTCGCGGATGGGACTCTAGGGGACAAGCTTAACTATGTTCCCATCTACGTAGAATAATAGGCAAAAGCGAACCAAGTGCACTCGGTTGATCAGACCATCATGCACCGGTTCTGATTAGACAATACATTAGTGGATGCATCCAATAACATATGTCATGAACAAGCTTGATAAAAAGAATTTAGCTTGTAAAAACTAGGCTATATTAGCATCATTAGTTTAGACAGTAAAAATATAGGCCCGATGGTAGATGAATAAAAACAAATATGAATAGTCTAAGAGTCATAAGAATCTAAGTCTTTGTTTATTCCTATACAATCATTCTACGGTTTTATTGACCAAGGCTTGGTTGACCAAATGGGTTAAATTCCTCTAGTCTCTATGGTCTAGATAATACCATTTGTATTCCCTTAATGGTCAAGGGTGTGTTAGGTATTCTACCCAACTTAAAGAATTAAGCTAAGGGTGTTTTGGGACAACTAACTAGTAGGGTCAATCTCTAGCAAGCACGAAGGGAAGATAAGAATAGGGATGGAAGCAAGCAAGATGCAACTGATGAGTCAAACGGTAGATAAAATCAAGGAAGGAGGTCAAGTATGTGGATGATATCCTAGACTTCTAATCCTATACGCAGGCTTGCTTGGTACATAAAGTAACCAAACAATTTATCTCGACCTGCATGGGCCACCACAAAAACATGTAACACCCCAGTCCCAAAATACGTAGGACTAGGAACGTAGACATGCCAGCTGTATTCATACGAAGTATACTCCAATATATGGAAGCATCGTATAAATACATAAGCTGTAAAATGCAGTAGAACCAATACTAATCTCATCCACACAGAATAAATGAATAAAAGACATCATATAAAGATAATGAATTGTCTTGATACAATATGTTGGACGGAGACAAATCTACTACCAACAAAATAAGAAAAAGTACATGATAGAATAAATAATTTTGGCAAGCAGAGCGAAGAAGATCCAAGTGCAATCATCCTCGAGAAATAGCAATGAACACGGCTAGAGCTAAAGCACCTGCGAAGAACAATAGCACACACCTGGGGAGATAACCAGGTCCTCAGAGGGACGTAACAAGACACATAATATCATGCCATATAAACTGAATAAATATTGCTCAAATAAATAAGTAAATCGAATTATAACATGTTCCAATACGCACCTACTGAACGAGCGTACCATCCCCCCAACCAAACAAGGACAGGTGATGGTAAACTAATTCACGGTAACGTATCTTTCCATGCTATGAATCCAATATGGTATCCGGACCCCAACAAGGTTCAATACCTTCTCATCGAAGTAGTAAGTCACACCTACAACCAAACAAGGACAAGATATGACGAACTAATCCGCGACAAGTTATTGTCCCAAGCCACGGTCAGATACAAGTACCCAAACCAAAGGTACTCGTACCCAACGGATAAGGGCGCCTAACCAACTCTAGGTGAATGCAGTTTTAAGAACAGTTCATGGTCGCATGACTACAGGGTCAAGTCAAGAAAATACCAATGCAGTACCTCAGTAGCGAGTCACAGCACCATATACTATTCCTCAGTATCGAGCGAGTCTATAGCATATAGTCTACCTATCGTTCCTCAGTAGCGAGCGAGTCTACGATAGATAGGGTGGTAGTCAACTTCCAATCATGTTCTTCCCGCCCAATGCTAACTCTATAACCGCTAAGTCAAACTAGCATGCAACTTCTATTAGCGGTTATTCCTATCGTACGGCTTGTACGTACTGGTGGCCAGCCAATCACGCACTTCCGTGTTCTACATGTGACACACAACTTCGTGTTTACAACGTGTCAAGGCCAATGAATGCAACACACAAGGTGGTCCCTTAAATCTAGTTTTAATTTGTAAGAAAAATAATACACAGCAGGAAATATAAATGAACAGTTATGCCATGTATCACAGTTTATTTTGCATAAAGAAAATAAGTAATACATGAAAATATGAGCTAAAATAATTAAACAGCTAATGGCAAGGTGTCTTGCCTGGTAGGACGCCTGGTGTGCTGCGATGATCAAGGTGGCACGATCTGCAACTTCGGTGTAACAACTACACAAGGGGACCTCTGTTGGCGACACGGATGGTTCCATTGGGTCCAGAACGGTCAACTTAGCTAGGGACGATATAAATAAGTTCAAGATTTGGAAGAAGATAGGAATATGGCTAGCAAGGGGCAAGGTTGGATATTCGAGAGGATTGGTAGAAAGAAATAAATAAACTATTTTATAAAAATAATTATATATTTAAACTAAATTTTTATTACTCCAAATATTATAAGGGAATACTTGAACAAAATCTAGAAATATTTTTAGGCTAAGGCTAATTTTGTAAAAATTAATAATGTATCTATGCTTCGAAATCCAGTTTTGTAAATAATAGAAGGCCAAGCCTAGTGCTACGTATTTTATGACAAATATAATTTTAGGAGAATATATGTTTATCCTAAAATAACTATACTAGAAAAATTTACAACAATAAAAATCTTAATACTATTTTGCCATACTAATTAATGGTATGCATATTGTAGGTAGGAAATCTATTGTAGTAGTAATAATACTAATGATAATTCTTGAATCAATATAATACCAATAGTATATACTTACTTAATATTCTGTAAAAAAAAGTAATATAATAATACTAATAATAATAATAATAATAATAATAATAATAATAATAATAATAATAAAACAGTTAACAGTAAATCATCAGCAATAAAAAATAAAAAGGAAGAGAAAAGAAAGAGAAAAAGGAAAAGAAAAATAATTAAATAAATAATAGCACTTTCCCTGTCCGTTCTCTTCACCCCATGGAGAGAGAAACTTACAAAATTAAAAAGAAAAGTGGGACGAGGGAGAGAGCGAGGGCTAGGGGTTGGCGGAGGAGAAGGCGGTTCCGGTGGGGGAGGCGGACAAGTCGGAGAGGAAGGGTCGGTCGGCGGGAGACTCCGGCGGGGCTCCTCGGCGGAGGGAAGCGGGGGTTTTGGGTGAAGTCGGGAGAGGCGGCGGCGCTGGCGGTTTGCCGCGGTCGCGGAGGACGGGGCTTAGGGCACGGCGGGAGAGGGTTTTGGGGAGCCGCCGTGGTCGGCGACGCAGGGGGAAAGGAAGGGCGGCGAGGCGAGGATGGCGCTGCGGTGGCGCGATTTGGGTCGGCGCGGCCTTTCCAGGCGGTCGGGGCGCGATGGTTCGCCGGGAGGGAAAAGGTGGAGGCAGTGGCGACATGGAGGACAGGGCGGCGGTCGCAGAAGCTCGCGGCCGAGAGGGTTTCGTCGAGCCGGCGGGTGGTCGAACGGCTCCGGCGTTCTTCGGGCGCGGCTGAAGGTGGCGGAGAACGGAGCTAGGGCTCGGCAAGGCGGAGGTCGGCACGGCGACTATGGGTAAGGGTTTCTTCTTCTCTTTCTCCTCTGGTGTTGTGTAGGTTTGGTGCGGCTGCGGCCGGACATGGGGAGAGGAGTGTGGGACGATGGGGTGCTGTCGCTGCGATCGTCGCGGTGGTGGTCGTGATGATGATGGTTGCGGTGGTGGTTTGGTTGCCAAGGGTGGTTGCCGGAGATGGTCTTAGAGGTGGTGGAGTTGGCCGATGGTGGAGGTGTTCGGGGTTGTCAACGGTGGCCGAGGTCTGTTGCTGGTCGGGGTTTGCCTGGGTGGTGGTAGAGGCAGGGAGTCGGTGATCTATGGTCGGGTGGGGGTGCGACAGGGAGATGGTGATGGTGGACGGGAAGCCGAGAGTCGAGGAGACTAGGGTTAGGATTACGGATTGGATGGTGTCGGGTTTGTCGACACGAAAAAGGATAATGTAATTGTAAATATAATGGAATAAGAATTTGATGGTGGAACACGGACACGAGGCACGCACAATTTGTTTGTGGAATTGTGGAGGAATAATGGATGATAGAAATTGGAGGAGTACCTGCCTATTTATATAGGATGTGGGAATTCACAATTAGATATGGACTAGGATATTTAAAACCCAAAATAGATAATTCCTAATTTGATTTAAATCAATTTAAACCCAAATCCAAATCCAAATCCAAATTCAATCCAAATCAAATTAAATCTATTCAAATTCCCTTAGTTTAAAATTAAATCAATAAATCAAATTCCCATAATAGATATTAACTTAATATATTTAAATGTATCCATGGAATCAAATCAAATTTTAAATTGTCACAAATATTACAAAAATATGTTTTCCAAAAATACTATAATAATTAATTCCGAAAATTACATTATTTACAATAAACAAATAAATAATTATGAAAATATATGTTTGCACAATTTATATTTATATAGATATACTTTTCCAATTTACCATTTTATAGAAAAATTTATTTATTATATAAATGAAAGGCTTTTCATAAAAGTCATAAACTTGAAAATATTAGCTAGAAATAATTTTTTATCTACATTAAAAATAATGTTTTTCAAAAATATGTACGCTCGTCCATATTCGCACTCGACGAGCAAGAAAATAATTTCGTGCGCGACGTACAATACGAGTACACGACGTATAGTACAAAAATTTTAAATCAGTACTAAATTTAATAAATAAATAAAATAAAAAAAATAGTAGAAATTTTTAGGGGTTTTACATCTATAAATCAATTCACGACACGTGGTACATTCCACGTAACAATCTATATTAAAGAAAATATTAACATATCATGATAATCAAGTTCATGCCAAAAGGCGTAAGGATATAAGAGGAGAATTATCATGCCAACATAAAGTGAATAAAGTATAAATCAATGGGAACACCAAGGTTGGATTACGCCAAGGCTAGTTTATACCATGATTAGTCTACGCCAAAGTTTTTACGCTAAGACAAAATACACGCGTAAAACAGGGTCAAAGTATACGCAGGGATGAATACACGTAAAGGAAGTACGTTCAAAATTAAGGAACAAGTTGCGCGTAAAAACTCGTTTTACGCCGAACCAAGGAGTACGCGTAAAAGATTAGGGTTTTACACAGGGAACACTGTGCGCGTAAAACATGGCATGCGTAAAGGATCGAGCCACGCGTAAAAGTTGCTCGTGTAAAGAGTCAAGTTTTACGCTTGAAACACTGTGCGCGTAAAAAGAATACGCCAAGTCAAGTAGACTTGCGTAAAACAGTTTTACGCTGACACGAGTGATCGTGGGCGTAAAGCTCGGCACTACGCGGACACGTATAACATGGGCGTAAAATCCAATATTACGCTAACACGTAACAATGTGGACGTAAAACTCAATATTACGCTAACACGTAACAACGTGGGCGTAAAACGCAATATTACGCTAACACGTAACAACGTGGGCGTAGAGTCCCTCCTGAACTCCAATTCCTATGGAACCTTCGTTCCAAACCAGAAATGGGGTTTCCATGGGTCAGAATGACGTATAACACAACCTCAACAATCTGGAATGAACAAAACTTGAAAATAAGGAAGTTTGACAGATCAAAACCACGGAAATCCGAAAAATAGTAATTTCTAGATCTACTAAAAATAAGACTTCAAAATGAAAAATGCCAAGTCCTAAACTCTTTTAGGATCACGAGAGGGAGATAAATGAACCATAAAAATATGGGTTCTCATGTGGAGCAAGATGTACTTGTCTATGGATTTTGGTAGGTGGAGATTATGAGGAAGAAGAAGAGTAATAAAGAGAGAGAAAGGGGATGGGGCTTAAATGGGGGTGTTGGGTTCGGTTCATAATGAACCATCATAAACCCGAAAATAAACCAACCTAGGCCGAACCTAAAGCAAGCTAAAGCAGAGAATAAAAGCAAAAAGTAAAATGCAGAAAATTAATTAGCGTAAAATTAAAGGAATTTAAATACAGAACAATACATGATAAATAATAAATAAATACATTCGAGCAGTATACGTATTAGAATACGTATTCTGGGAACGGGGAGTGACAACAAAGGATTCGGATTCTTCTTTGTCATTAAGGGTCGTAGCAAGTTGGAAGATCGAACCCAATAAAGAGACGTCCGCTTCAAGATCCATCAAGTCTAGCAATGGATTCAGGTACGCTTTCGCAATTTAATTTATGTTCTTTATCTCATGAATCGACATGGCACAATAAAATTTCTAACAATTTCTCCATCTCCTCCTCAACCTCTTTCTCCTCAAACTATTGTTGGGCTTCCAAATCCGTAATGTTGTTAGGTTGCTTAAATTCGTTCCTTTGTTTCCTTTACATATATTTCCCTAACTTTATCTCTACTATTGTAAAGGGACTTTAAAACGGTTCAATATTGAACCGTCTAAGCGGTGTATATCATCAACTATTTTTAAAAATAAAATAAAATAAAATATTAAAATTAACTACATTACTTATCTTCTATGTGGATAACCGAACCCTCTCTCTTCACGTCAAAAATTAAAAACCACCCAATACTAGAATATATTTAAAAATAAAATTATGTTTAAACTAACTACATAATATTATCCAATTAAATACATATCCATAATTAAAAAATTAATCATAACAAATCATATTAAAATTATATTTAAATTATTCTAATATAATTTAAATTTTTATATACTTTATTAATACTATCATTGATTTATTTTTGATACGTGCAACACACGTGCAGGTGACTAGCTCTTTTAAAGAACTAGTACTACAAGATTGATGTAGACATTTTAAAAGCTAGCATTAGGAGTTTGTAGTTGTTAAGTTAAAACAAGTTTTGGGGTTTATATCTGAGATTTTAAATTTTAAATACAACAAGTTAAGGAAAAATAAATAAAGAAAATAACAAATACGAGAAGGAGTCCATTTTTGTTCACCCACCAAAACCAGGTGGGATGTTCACCCTTCAATAAAAAATGGACACGTGGTATTTTTATCCCACACAAATCACTCTGTAGGTGGTTTTGTTAACCCACAAAAATAATTTTGACATTTAATTTGCCACACGTCCATTTTTTATTGGGGGTGAATATTTTACCTAGTTTTAGGGGATGAACAAAAATAAACTCTATGAGAAGAACCCGGGAGTGTTGAAAGTCACCCATCTATCGAAGTAGAGTTCCTTGGGCAGAGAGAGAGAGAGAGAGAGAGAGAGGGGGGGAGAGAGAGAAAGGCACTAATGTTCTGAAATGCATTAAATGTTAGCAAAAACTATATGTTATATTGGTAGAAAGATTAATGAGTTTATTTTTGTTTACGTATCAAAATTTGTAGGATGTTTATTGTATTATTGTTAAAAAAAATCAATCACTTAAGCGATCAAATTAGAAAGTCCAGCCAATTAGACTCCATACAACCTGATGGTAAGATTTTAAAGTTGTTTAAAACATTAGAGTAACAATGATGCTTTGAGGACAGACGGATCATTGTAGGACTTAGGGGTAAGCAGATGTCAGTTTTAAACCAAAAACTGAAACGAATTGAGGGGTAAGCAGATGTCGATTTTAAACCGAAAACCGAACCGAATTATCAATTCGGTTCAGTTTTTAAAATTGCGGGTCGGATTTCGGTTGTAAAATCCATTAAATTTCGGATTTCAGTTAAAAATTCGGATTTGACATTCGGTTTGTCACCCGAACCGAAAACCAATGTGTAATTACCATTTTACTCAACATTGTGTATATACATATATATTTTTAGTAGGGGTGCAACTAGGTGGGCTAAACCCGAGCCCGATCGGGTAAACCCGTTAATGGATTTCGTTAGGATTGAAGATACTCGAATTCGGACTCGGGCTTGGGTTAAAGTATTTGAACCCGATCAAAAATCTGGTTAGGCTCGGATACATGTTTTTGGTTACCCGAAGAACCCGAAACCCGACTTATATATATATATATATATATATATATATATATATATATATATATATATATATATATATATTGTTTCATACTTCTTAAATAAAAAGTTTAAATCCTAAATTTTTTTTATCCAAACTCTTAAACTCCTTATCTTAAATATTATTTTAGTTTGTATTTTATAATGATCAAGACTTGATTACTTTTTGATTATGTGTTTGATATTACTTTTGTTTAAAATTATTTTAAATATTATATTAGAGCTTGATGAACCCAGTCCAATCCGAGCCCCGGGACTTGATCTTGGGCTCCAAATGTTGAACCCGAGGTCGGACCGGACATGGGCTCGGATGAGTCTTATGATTTATCGGGTTGGACTCTGATTGATGTCAAGTCCGACCCAACCAGTCGGAGTTGCACCCCTAATTTTTGACCCGGAAACCCTACTTATTCTGTTCTCCCTCGCTCCCGCCGCTCTCTCTTTCTCTACTCTTTTTCTGAAGTCCAAAATTCCTAAACCTAACCTATTCTCTCTCCTTCTCCCTACGAATACTTAACTCTAGTATCTGATTCTAGGCTTGTCTCTCCCATCTCCGTCTCTCTTTCTTTCCTTCTCTACTCAACGATGAGTGACCAGTCACACAAATCCCACAGGTCCCGGCAGTCCGGACCTTCCGCCAACAAGAAGAAGAAGGACTCCGGCGGCGCCGAGAAGAAGAATCCCAAGGTTTTGATAATTTTTTATTTATCTTTCGTTGTTATTTTTCTTTCGTCTGAACTGGTCTCCCGAAAAGAAGAACCCTAAGTTTTGTATAATTTTGTTAATTTTCTTTTGCATACGTAAAATGTGTCTTCTTCGAACTAGTCTCTATTTTGTTACTGTTCATACAGGCATTTGCGTTCAATTCCTCTGTCAAGGCCAAGAGGCTCCAGTCCCGCGACGCGGAGAAGGAGCAGCGCAAGCTACATGTGCCGAAGGAGGATCGCGCGACCGGGGAGCCAGCTCCTTACGTTGTCGTCGTGCACGGACCTCCCAAAGTAAAGCTCTAAATATTTAAGTACAAAAAAAGTATTTTTTTAATGTAGAATTGATGTTAATTTGGTTTCTACATAGGTGGGAAAATCTCTCTTGATCAAATCTCTAGTGAAGCATTACACTAAGCATAACATATCCGAAGTTCGGGGCCCGATCACCGTCGTGGCGGGTACTTCGCTTGCAGCACGATATCTATCTATTAGGTAAAAACAATTTCTGAAGGACGTTCGATTGAAGTTTTTAAGTTTTTCGTGTTCGTAGGAAAGCAAAGGAGGGTGCAATTTGTGGAGTGCCCGAATGATATAAATAGCATGATCGATGCTGCAAAGTTTGCCGATCTCGTCCTACTGCTGATTGATGGCAGCTATGGTTTCGAAATGGTGAGCCCTATATACATTCCATATAAGCTATGATCAACAACTAGAATACATACGGATTCAATATTGAAGTGGTCTTTGTATTTTCAGTTGCATTATATCTTGCAGCCTTCAGATTTTGATGCACATGAGCTCTGTTAGACTTATTTCTTTATGTTGATTTGAGATCAGCAGCAATTGATCTATAAATACATTCTTTGCAGGAAACTTTCGAATTTCTCAACATCTTGCAAGTTCATGGATTCCCTAAGGTAATGGGAGTACTAACACATCTTGATAAATTCAAGGATGTTAAGAAACTGAGAAAAACTAAGCAGCGCCTCAAGCATCGGTTTTGGACTGAAATAAGAGAAGGGGCAAAGCTATTCTATTTATCTGGGCTCATTCATGGAAAGTAAGTATATCTTTTTTTCATGGAAAGTAAGTATGTCTAAACAGTATTTTATTTCAATCCAACGAATCATCTTTGTTTTAGGTTATGGCTATCTTCTATCTTCATAAAATTATGATTACCAAAGAGTAACATCCCTGATTTTCCTATGATATATTTAGTTGATATTTGGTATGATGCAAGCAAGCCTGGAAAATTAATTTGTTTGGATCACTCCCCCATAGGAGTTTTCTCTATGGGAACTCCTTATGGCTCATGTTCTATATAATATATGCACCCCCTCCACCATACAAACGGATAAAGTGCAAAAAACCCCTCATTAGATTTGCATTTTTGCATTTAAAAACCCTTGGCTTTTAATCACCCTCACATTTTCATTTTGGCTCAGCTTACACCAATTTTGACTTATGCCGTTAACAAACGTTAAAATTTGCCCGAAATGACGATTTTACCCCTCCCTCCTCTCTCTCCGGTTGGGAGGGAGGAGGAGAGGGGGCGTGGGTGGCGGGTTGCCGTGCGGAGAAGAGGAGGCGGGGGACCCGAAATGATGATTTTACCCCTCCCCCCTCTCTCTCCGGTTGGTGGGGGGGAGGAGGAGAGGGGGCGTGGGTGGCGGGTGGCCGTGCGGAGAAGAGGAGGCGGGGGGTGGCTGCACGGGGAGGAGGGAGGGAGGGGGGCTGGGAGGAGGAGGGTGGCCGCGCTAGGGGGGGAGGGGAGGAGGAGGGGGGCCCCACTATCGCAGGGGAGGAGGAGGATGGCCGCACACCACCGCGGGGGGTATAGGGTGAGGGAGGGGAGGGGGGTGAATGATGAAGAGGGAGGGTATTTTGTGTATTTTTTTATTTTTAAAACAACTAACGGCCAAATCTGACGGTTTATAGACTGTAGGGGATATTTTGGTAGATTCATATATTATGAGAGGGTTTAATCATTCTCTGGACGGCGTAATCTTTCTCTGGACGCACGTAAGGCGCACTTTTTAGCAAGTCCCAACCAAGAAAAGGTGCGTCTTATGTTTTTCTTTTTACAAATTTTAAGTTACTAAAAGCATAGTAGGGAGAACACACATTATTGTTCTGTTAAATGCTATTGCTGCTCTGCTAGTTCACTTGGTTATGTTGTAACATAATTTTGTTAGTTTTAATATGTTATATGATTTTATTTCTTATACTAATTTATTTATTTATGTATATTTTTTTTATTTTCTATTTTGTCTCTCGTTTCGTTCGAAAACACCCCTTAAGTGTGCCTAGCGGCTTAGGTGATATGGGCCCTTTGCTCCTCGAGTTCGCCTTCGACTACCTTGCCATGTCATCTGTAACGCTAACAAATTTTTTATCATTCTTTAAAAATTCAATCCATGTTCATTTAGGTCTACCTCTAGTCCTAAATTCAATCCATGTTCATTTAGGTCTACCTCTAGTCCTAGCAACTCCTTTTAACTACTGTCTTATCGTTCCTACCTACTGGAGCATATATTCGTCTATGCTACACGTCTACAATTATATATCATCGTCATCATCCAAGCATTTTTTCCATCAAAATGGGGTAGGCTATGGAGCATATGAAAGCTCCATGCAAGATTTGACAAAGTTATATAACCGACTATCGACATGACTAACCGACTATCGACATGATGTCAACCCTCCATGTTGGTACAAAATTCTTTGCCAACGTAGCTAAGAGCATGAGAGGGCGATGCCATAAAACCTAGGTGGCCAGTTGACATGTAGGTAGACCTACCTTTTGGATTGCAATTTAAGGTCATGTAACCTAAGAGCACCCTTCAAGTTCTCCTAAACTATAGATCTATATGAAGATCTAAGATGATACAATTTTCTATGGAATCACATTCGTCTATGCATGATGAAAAATTTCTTGGTGTATTTGGTGAAACAGGTATCCTAAACGTGAAGTTCACAACCTTGCGAGATTTATCTCTGTTATGAAACATTATCCTTTGTCGTGGAGAACTACACATCCTTATTTACTTGTAGACCGTCTTGAAGATGTTACTCCTGCTGAAATGGTGCGCCTGAACAAGAAATGTGACCGGAACATCACACTGTATGGTTATCTTCGAGGTTGTGATTTGGTTAGAGGTTCTAAGGTACTTTTTTTACCTGTTGTGCTCTTGTCAAAATTCACTCATATTGTCCTCTTGATTTTTTTTGGTTTTGTTTATGCTGATACTTTTTAGATGCGGAAGGAAGCAATTTATTTTATTTTATATCTTTTGCTAGTGTTTGTGTTATTATTGTGGACCTCATTTACACTAAACATCTGAAACCAAGTCCCTTGTTCCATTACACAGTTTCCTTTGTCAGCATGGATTTCATGCACACTAGGAATAATAAGTCATCTCTCCTTTGCTAGTGTTTGTGTTATTATTGTGGACCTCATTTACACTAAACATCTGAAACCAAGTCCCTTGTTCCATTACACAGTTTCCTTTGTCAGCATGGATTTCATGCACACTAGGAATAATAAGTCATCTCTCCTTTAGTTGGTAGCACGAACAGTATGTAATGGCTGAATTCCATTGGGAGCTGGGAAGAAATGATGGATAAAAAGAATCATATGATCTAAACAAAACCAACATCTCCATACTCCATGAACTGAGGTCATGATTTAGGAAATTCATAGAAGACAAACTAGAGAGAAAGGAAGCTCCAGAAGACTTTATAGTGGATTAGAGAAAAATTTAGTATATAACTCAAGAAACCTAGAAACCTCAAGCAACCAGAGAAAACTATTGATGAATAAAAGTGGAAGTGACAGAGATACAAAAGGAAAATGAGGAACCCGCAGAATCTTCCTCTTATATGTTGTGAAAACTTCTAATATGTGATTTCTTATGGTGATTTAACTTATGTTGCATAGATATATGATATGATATGATATGTACAAGGTGGCATGGATATGACGTTCGTTCTGTCATGTTATGTATGATCTTGGAGTGCCTGTTTCATATTTGGCATGTGTCCGACATATTGTTCTAAATAGGATTGATATACTGTTCTAAATGGGACTTATAAGTAATTGTTTGGGTAATCCTTTTAATCACTAATCGGCAATGGACCAACCACCCAATGAAAACCATGTGATGTAATTTGGAGTGTACATGTGTCCTAGGTTTCAATTAAGACAGGTGGAAGAGGAAAATAGAGGACGATGACATCCTTAATCGTTTTTGTTCTATATATATATATATATATATATATATATAGTCAAGACTTGATAGCTCAAGTGGCTAAAGTGGAGACATAAGACCCAAATGGACGGTGTTCGAATCCCAGAGGGAACGAACATGAACAATTACCTCTTCCATATATATATATATATATATATATATATATATATATAATCCCGTGTGTGTATATATATATAGGGATTAGTTAAATGGGAAGAAGTTGTTCAATAAATCCTAATTTACCATGAGTTTAACATAGCATGATTTTCAGATTCATATATATTCTAAACCTCCTTTTGCTTTCACAGCAAACCCCAACTCATACTTCCTAATAAATGAAACAAACACCTGAAGCCTCCTGCATCACAAGCCTCCTCTCTTAAGATGATCTCGCCTCTGTTTAGGTGAAACAAACACTATAAGAATGCAGACCGCGGCTTCCATCCTTTGTTTAGGTTTGAAAATGCACACCATTCCTCGTGATATTCATGTCTAAAGCATGTATGAAAATTCATACAATTTGGACTTGTCTAACCCATTGATCAAATGGTCTTATTTCTATTTTTCAAAAACCGTTAGATTGAGACTCACTTGATCAATGGTTTAAGGATTTTCAAATTGTGTGCAATTTGATCCATGTACGCTTTAAAACATGTATATAACGGTGAATGGCATGGATCGTCATCTTTGATGCATATAGGGTGAAAGGCAGGTTCACACTTTAAGAAAATGTAAACCATGGGTTTCACCCTATGATATGCATCAAAAAGGAAGATCCTTGCCATTGCAGTGATATCCATGTTCCAACAACTCTCTCTCTCTCTCTCTCTCTCTCTCTCTCTATATATATATATATATATATATATATATATATATATATATATATATAAACTTAGCAAACATGTGAAGTAATGGACTCATCCAACATCTAATGATTGACAGTTATAAGATAACGTTCCTTAGATATGAATAAAGATAATGGGGCTTGTCATGACCAGTATCCAAGCACCATGATGGCGTTAAGCACGTGTCAAGAGGTAGTTTCTCAAAAGAACCAAGTATTTATAGTTCTCCATCAACCTGGAGTGAACCTTCAACCAGTTTTTCTTCTAACCAGGAGAGCTATCGGTAATAGAGGACTTACCATAAAACATCAATGACCTGCGATGGGTAGGTATACCTTCCTTTATTCATACATGCAGTGGAAGCTCATGATACCAACTAGCGTTTACCTGGGTCATCCCATGCCGTGACTAAGAAAACTGTCTAGGTGAGAGTTAAGGTGATGATTGACGAGGTTCAGTATAGGATTCATATCCCTCACTGTAGCAATGAGATTAATAGGGAAGCAATTCAATCAATAATTTGAGACCAGTTAACAATTTAACTTTGTGATATTTGTTTCTTTGTTGTTGCTAATGGTTGTAATACAATATATGTTTGCACTCAAAAAGGCCATCTTTGTGGTCATTGGGTTAAAACTTACTGGAGTCCTTGGACTGACAGTTAGCTGCTACTTTATGAAATTTCTTACACACTAATTTTAGTAACTCATTTTCAATCTTTGCACAGGTGCATATTGCTGGTGCCGGTGATTTTGATTTGGCTGGGGTGACGACTCTAGTTGATCCCTGTCCTCTCCCATCGGCCGCTAAAAAAAGGGGTCTGCGCGACAAGGAAAAGCTTTTCTATGCACCCATGTCTGGTCTTGGGGATCTTCTTTATGACAAGGATGCTGTGTACATAAACATTAATGATCACCTTGTTCAGTTTTCAAATGTTGATGATAATGGGATGGAGACCAGGAAAGGTATGCCAGGTACTTTTGTTTTGACGTTACAGTTGATCATGGTAATGTTTTAGCGTAGCTGTCAACTATGTTGAATGGACATGAATATGACACGGAATGGTACAGACACGGTCATACGGTCACACCAATTTGTGTCCTAGTGTATTTTGGAGTGTCTTTGTTAATGGGATGGGACACACAGGGCCAAACACATGGCCTGATTTTTCGAGTGGCCATGGTTCTTAGGCTGCCAATATCTTCGTTTGGGTTGAATATGACAAATGGAAGGCTTCTACTTCGATGAATATGACAAATGGAAGGCTTCTACTTCGATGCAAAAAGTCATGATTGGAATTCTTTTTAATTATTACAATGTCATATTAATTTATGATTATCTTGAAAGATTATGGTTTGTACTTGCACTTCCATGTGATTATAAATTCCAAAAAAAATAAAAATTATCTGGGCTCATTTTTTGAACACTTCAAATTGTTGCACATTCCTAATAATTTTAGAATTCTCAACAATATACCTTGAACTATTACCAGTTTTGCAACTTACTATACTCCGTTGGTCTTGGTCACCCGTCAAACTTAAAAATAAATTACATTTTTATTTTTTACTACGTCCACATGGTTGTCACATGAATATAGACTATTTTCCCCCTAAAGCTAAAAAAAATACTTTTTTATTTTTAACTTCTTCCTCTTAAGTAAATACATACCCTAACCCTAACTATGGCCTCCCCCCGCCCTGGCTCCTGCCCCCCACCTTGACCACCTTTGGCCTGTCTCCATCATTGGCACGACCTTGTAAGGTTATGGCTGCTCCTTGTGTGCCTGCTAGGGCACTAGCTGCGACCATGGTTACCTTAATTTACCATTAGGTAGCATTATGTGATCCGGAACTCCGATATGAGAACACACGCTTCACGATCTGGTAATGTCTACTCCATAATGTGGAATGCCAATGAACCGGAACATGAAAATCTACACTCACTCAAGTGAATACATCATATACATGGAAGCTTTTAAAGGGAATATGTTGTTTTCTGATATTTTTGTGCTTACGACTTTCTACTTATTTTGAAACGACATTATTGCTAAGAATGTTTAGTACGTTATGAATCTTTTTTAGTATTGTTTTGTTTTTGTTGTTTTTATATTATGCTACTTGATTAAATTTGAATCTTAGTATGGATTATATATTATAGTACGTGTTTGTTCCTTAAAAATGTTTCAAACCCCATTCTGGTTAAACATATTGCATTTCGAAGAAGCCTACCCACAATGTACTGCGTGCCACGTTCCCATTTTCGTTCTGCGTTCTGCATTCCTTAGCATTTTGCTCCCAGGTAACCACGACCTTGAGATTCCTCATCGACAATGGAGAGAGACCGAATATGGGGCATGGTGGGTGCATTGGTAAATAAAGGGGATACCATAGTTAGGGTTGGGAAAAAGATGGAATTAGAGTAGGGTTAGGGTTTTTGCAATTATGGAAGATAAAATTAGGATTTGCAACTAGGGAATTTGAAATTAGGGTTAGAAAAATATGGTTTGTGTTTTGCATTCATAGAAGATGAAAGTAGGTTTTTTTTTTTCATTTAGGAGAGGACATCATAAAATTAGGATCTTTATAGAGGGACAATCTTATGTTTTACACTCACCGTTAACTGGTTACACCTAACTGGAAAATATGATAGTTTAGGGTATTCAAGTTCAAAATAAAGGTTCAGGGTACTTAAATGCCTTAAATGCATATTAAATTAATACATGCTATTTATCCATAAAAGCTTGCATAGTTCAGGGTATTTAAGTGCAAATTAGCCTATGTTTTGTGTACGGCCTAGAACATGATATCTATGTTCTAGTTTATGTTAATGGGTTACCTCGGGAAAAGCGCGACTTTTTATTCGTGGCTTGAGCTACCCACCACTTCATCTGTTGGTCCACTCATCTCAAACTTTATGTAATAGAGAAAAACCTTGTTCTTTGGTTGAGTGCTTAGCTATATTTTTAAATTGTAGCTAAGGATTTGTATACTTGGTTTCTTATGTGCTTCTTTTTGTCTTTGATTATTTTACCTTTTGTTTTTTCCTTCTTCTGCATAAAAAAAAATCCTCTTATTTATTTGTGTTTATTCTGTAGGAAATGATAATGACGTAGGCCAAGTTCTAGTAAAATCACTTCAGAATACCAAATACTCCATTGATGAAAAGCTGGAACAGGGTTCCATCGATGTTTATGCTAGGAAATCTCCTTATCTTGAATCAGAGAACAATGGTGATGCAAAAGATTTGTTAATAAGAAGCGAAAACAGTAAAGAGAGGGAAGGAGAACAAGGATTTCCTAGCATCTCTGTACAAGGCAATTTTGATACCACTAGTGGCGAAGGCCTTTCTGGGAAGGACAAGGCCGTGGAAGGAAATAATACCTATAAAAGTGATCCCGAGGATTCTGATGAGGAAAGTGATTACTCACAGCAGGACCAGTTTGAAAAAGACGATCATAATCCTTTTAACTATGATTTGAAAGAGGAAGTTGAGTTCCACAGTGGAAGGCAGAGAAGAAAAGCTATATCATCTAGCTATGAAGATAACACTAATACGGAGGTACTTTAAAATAGTCCATTTTCGTTCTTTCTGTTGATGGTGAATATTTAACTCATTCTTTAAGATTGGACTAGAACATATTTGCACTGATCAAATCATTATTCAGAAGTAATTTTCATATTTTCTGTTTATTCTTTTGCGTCTTGTCATTCTTTTTCTTTTGGTTCGCTGCATCCATGTGAAACATATGGTTTTAGGCAATGAGCATTTGGTACCATCTTCCTGCTTTCAACTCATTAGAAAAAATGCAGTTTTTTATTTAGATGTCCCATCTCATTGTTGTTCACACATGTTTAACACCAAAACTCTTAAGTAACTTGAAACTTTGGCTCAAAGCGTATGAACACTTATCTGGAAAAAGATAAATTGAGCAGTAATATGTTAAATACACAAATAATATACATGATCACTGCACCATGTAAATGAACTGGTCTTTACATTATTATATTGCTTAATGATTCCATTCACTTTTGATACTTCATTTATCTAGAATGAGACGAGACTTACAGTAACTATTAATTTCTACGAGGACCCAAATGGTTGCTTTAGTTTAATTATCTACATTGTTTCTTTTGTCTTGAACTCCTAAGCTATTGGTGCCACTTGGTTTGGTCATATTGCTGTTTCCTGGGTTCTTTTTGCCCAAAGGACCTACTCATATCACGAGCGGAATATGTACTTGTTTGTAACATCATTCTGATAGAATGGTATAGAGGTTGCTTGTCTTTGGCAGTTTCTGTTTGGAACTAATGCCTTCTATCAGCACGAGCCCGAGGTACGAGATTTCACTTTTTTTGTTGATGCGGCCCTTAAACTACCTTGCAATCAGTTACATAGTGAATCTCTAGTTAAATGAAAATTTCTACTTCCCAAGCCATTCAATTTAACTATCACATTACATAAACTCTACTTTTGCAGCATTAATAACCTGCTGGAGGATCTTGAAAAGGCTACTTTGTATTAGGTTAAAGGTCAATACATAATATTGAAAGTTTTTCTCATGTAGCGGATTTATATGCCAGCCATATAGCAGATGTAATTTAGTAGGAATGTAATTTTTTTTGCCTTTAAGAGGATTTCTATACTTGTTGCAGCATTCTATATCTTGCTTGAGTTAGCAAGCCCAACTTGATCATCAAGTTCTTTACTGTATGGAAATAATTATTGTCCATGCCCATGTCTATAACTTATTTATGCAGGGAACAATGGTAGCTAAAAGTTCTCGAAGAAGATGATTGCATAACATATGCAATATTCCTATGTATTGTTTATCGATTTGCTTGGATTACATATATCGTGCTCATAATTGGATGCTTATTTATTTTGTTTATTTCTGCAGCCATTTTGTTGCTTTGTGTTTGATTTATTCCTAGAAAATTGGTTAAGGGGACTTTGTTTTCCAAAATTTACGTTTTAATGTATTTGAAATCTTGAACTATTTCCTCAAAATCAAATGATGTCCTCTGTTGGCCTACAGGATTCTGAAGGAGATGATGCAGTAGACTCAAGTTCAGAATCTTCAGGTGAAAGCGAAGATGACCTCACTTTAGAAGGTGTAATAATTTCCTTTGCTTTGAATCTGTTGTATGTGATAGTTTTCTCAACAACAACAAGAAAGCCTTTATCCCAAAAGTCTGGGGTCGTGTATTTGAATTCTTTTCTTTCATTTGTCTCTGTTAAGGGTCATCTCCTCTGTAACATGAAAACACTATATCATTATTTACAGTCTCGAATCCAAGTCCATTAATGCCTAACCCTAGATGTAGCAGCTCCTTCAACTAATATCTTCTTGCTTCTCCTAAGTGGTGCATATTTTGGTCTATGTTTCGTACATCTAAGCCATCTTAGACAATTTTCTGTCCCACTGTTTCAAGTGGAACTCCCTCCAACTTCATAATACACTCATTTCTTATCCCATCTTTCAATGTATTGGCGCTCATCAATTTTACCATCCTCATTTCTGGTAAACATTTTGGGGGCATGTTTTATTCTCCAGCACCCCCCGTAAAGTATGCATGGTCTGATAGTTGTCTTATAAAATTTTGATTTCGACTTCAAGGGTATCCTGCAACCACAAAACAATCGGAAGAATTCTAACTCAAACCATCCTGTTGTAAATTTGTGAATGTTCTTCTCAATCTCTCCCAGGTATCTCTTGTCTGTCATTGTCGACTCCGTTTCTTCTATGCAGGTTTTTTAACCAACAGAAATTATTGTGTGTGTGTGTGTGCGTGTGTACATGCTGGCATGTAAATTCTGGAGTGCCCACATTTATTAAAACATGCTTCATGACACTGGGTTCCATTTCTTGCAATGGAGGCTTGGTTCATGTTTCCTGGAGGATACTGTTTCTAGTCATGGAAACCACCTCTCCATCAAATGGGTGCAAGGTTTCACTTATCTGTGACACACTAGCATTAGACTGTGACACTGGTACACTTTTTATGTTACTTTTGTGTTCTTTACTTTCCTGATTGTTTTGACAATTTTGCTTCTTTCTTTTGATTTGTACTGTAGACTGTGAGGTGGGAGTTTCTTCAAAATGGAAAGAGCATTTGAGTGGCAGAAGTATGTCGAGATGGAATACCAATCTGGATGAACTAGTGTATGGACAACCTTCATTAAAGTCGTTGAAAGCAGTACAAGCCGCAGAAGGTAGTAGTGAGAGTGAGGATGATGATGGGGATGTGTTCATACCAAAAGGAGAGAGGGAAAAGGTAACATCTATAGGCTTTTGACAATCATGAATCTTCTTTCTCCAATCCTTCAGTGATTGACTTTATATTCTGCTTATTGAAATATTGTACTATTGTAGGAACTTCTCCAGTACTCATATCAGGATATTATTTTTAAGTTCTCTGCAAAATTTCTCTTTTCATGTTGACGGACGTCTTCTTTTAACCATGTGCTGCAGAAATTAAGTGAGAAACCAGGCTATGAAAATATTGATGCCGAATGCTCTTCCAAATTAGTTAATAAAGCAGCAGCAGTAGACTGGTCTAGTGAAGATCTTCGCATGTGTATCCGAGAACGCTTTAGGGCCGGAGGTAAATCTTCAGATGATGGTGGCAAAGGTGAAACAGACTATGGAGATTTTGAAGATATGGAAAGTGGAAAGGTCTACAAGAACCCCTTGAAAAAGGATGACGAGGAGAGCAAGTCATATGACCCTGAAATTGAGGAGCGAAGACTTAAAAAGCTTGCACTCCGTGAACAGTTCGAGAAACAATATCCTTTCTGGTTATGTCTTTTATAACTTTTACTCTGCCATTTCCATTCAGATAATTTGCTGCTTGACAGTGCTGGAATTTTTCCTTCAACAGTTACTCTTTTATCTGAAAAGAAGCAATCTTTTAGGTTTTCTTTTGTTTCCCCTTTTTGGCAAGTTTTGTCCACCCAAAACTCTCATATTCTGTTTGTAAAAGTTTTTTTTTTAAAGTTTGCCTTGACTATAACCTACATATGATGGATCTCAGCTATCAGATGAAGAAGAAAATGAGGACAAGGGCAGCAAGTTCCACCGCAATCAATCTAATGATGGTGGTTTTTTTGACAAAGTATACTTCAATGCTTGTATGGACATCAATTATTTATACCATCTGTTGGGCATCTAAAATCTAATTTCATCATTTGCCAGATGAAAGAGGACATTGAACTTCGTAGGCAGATGAATATTTCTGAACTTAATCAACTTGATGAGTCTACTCGAGTTGAAGTGGCAGGCTTCAGTACTGGGACATATCTGAGATTGGAAGTCCATGGTGTGCCATTTCAAATGATAGAACATTTTGATCCTTGCCATCCTATTATGGTTGGAGGCATTGGTGTAGGAGAGGAGAAACCTGGATACATGCAGGTTTGTAATTGCTTAATATTATTTGCCTTTAGTTTGTGTACCTGTTACTTCTGTGTTACAAGCGTAACTCTCCTACTGGCCCTACAAGCGTAACTCTTCTAGTCCGACCATCCCCTACTCTATTGCGTCCATCCTGCTAGCTCCCACTCTAGATCCCAAGCTCATGTGCTCGGCTACCAACTTGAGGTTGTGTACTCCATCAAACGTACTACTTGCTCAAAACTGTGGCCCTTAGTTCCGCCATAGAGCATGTGGCCCTTGTCGCCGCCATAGAGCCTGTATCCATCGGGCTGCCCATCCATATTACCCTTTCTGCTTCTATTGACCAAACACAATGACCTGCCTCTGTCGACTAGTCCTGGGGACCTTCTTGTGTCAAATAGTTGTTTGCCTCCATTGACCTGCTCCTGTCGTCCAGTTCAGCGACCTGATCAATGCAACCAGTTTTGTCGACCAGTCACCAATCGGCTTCCGTCAACCCTGTCAAACAGTCGAGGCAACCTATAAGTCTCTCTTTGTAGTCCCTCTGTGAGTTTTAGTTGGCTAGAGTAGGAGAGTCCTATGTAAGTCTCCTTATAAATTGTCTGTCTAGATCCTAATCGTGACTTGGGTTGGCAGGTAGAGATACTGGAATTTACAATATGGATGGAGTACATAAATTGGACTGTATAACTCTTCCCCTTGTATGTATTGCTCTAATTGACATCATATCATGTGCAGGTTGTGTTCCTCTATGGTATATTCTTTAATTAATTAATATGTAATATATGGGACCTTTTGTTCTTCAAGTTCTATAACATTATTTTTTTCTAATTAACTGTTATCAGTTCAAGGACATGAAGCTTTGATAACCTCTTACCTATTTACATTTTATGACTCTAGTTGCCTGCAAATTTATGTTGTATATTGTAGCTAGTACTTGCTTTAATATACTTATTGAACCCCCCTTTTTGTAGGCTCGATTTAAGCGTCACAGATGGCACAAGAAAGTACTGAAGACCCGAGATCCGGTAGTTGTTTCAATTGGTTGGAGGCGTTACCAAACGATACCAATTTATGCAATTGAAGATCAGAATGGAAAGCATCGTATGCTTAAGTACACACCTGAGCATATGCATTGTTTTGCAATGTTCTGGGGTCCTCTTGCACCTTCTTCTACTGGGATAGTTGCAGTACAGAAATTGGCAAGCAATCAAGTGAGGTTCTTACCCTTATGTTAAGAAGTTGCATAGTTTTAAAATATTCAAACTATTAAAAGGTTGCATTTATGGTGATAACATCAACATGTTCACTTGCCTTGAACATTCAAGAATATATCAAAGCAATTTATGGTGTTGCTCCACCTATTTTATCTCGAACCCTGCCAATTTCACAAACTCATCTTCATGTACCCAGAACTACTTGGTCATTTTTTTTTTGTATCGAGGACTCTGCCTCTACACTACCAGAACTACTTGGTCATTTTTTTTTGTATCGAGTACTCTGCCTCTACACTATAAAAGGAGGATAACGTTACACTTGTCAACATTTCCATTTCTGTAGTAATAAAGTTATATCAGAAACAGTGTTCCAAGCATTACATCTCGTAGAGCATCAATTGATTGCCGACAACTTGGTCTTCGTTTGGAAAAGTTCAATTTGCTACACAGGGTCGTGTTAGTATAATTACTAAAGTAACTATTTGGTTTCACTAATGAAAGATATGTTTATTCAGGCTGCATTTCGAATAGCGGCGACAGGTGTGGTGTGCAAGTCTGATCATGTTCCACCAGTAAGGAAGAAGATCAAGCTTGTAGGTTATCCGTGCAAGATCTTCAAAAAAACTGCACTGATCGAGAACATGTTCACCTCAAATATTGAGATAGCCAGGTTTGAAGGTGCAGATGTTCGAACAGTCAGTGGAATAAGAGGACAGGTGAAAAAGGTATGGTACACTTCAGAGCTTGAGATAGCCAGTTCTAAATACCACAATTTTTTTTACAGTGAAAATTCCTTTCTCGCTTCAATACAATTACTTGGATTTCATCTTTTGCTCTTTAGGGCCCTGCTTCAGGTAGTTTTTCAGTACACATTATAACCATAATTTATTGCAATTATGATATTTTCCTTTGTGATCTTTGTTTTTGAAAGTACTGCTAAGAAAAAGTAAAATCCCTCTTTGTAAAATATATTGTTGTTTGCGTTTAAGATTTCTGTCAGCATGTTGTGCTTATTATGTATTGGAGTTATATTTCAAGGTTCAAAAGCTCAGTTGGTATAGGTTTTAGAGTTTTCTTATTGAGTTGGTTTCATCAGTTTGGTTGGGTGGGGCCAATGCTTTTGGGACGAGTTCACTAGTTTTGTACCCTAGAATTCCAATCCTGAATGAATAAGTTACGCCCGATACTTAAAAACCTTGAATTATGATGAGTGACATTTTCTCTTTCATAACAGGCGGCAAAGGCAGAATTAGGCAATAAGCCAAAGTCGATGGGAGGAAATACAAAGGAAGGGATTGTGAGATGCACGTTTGAGGACAAAATTCTGAAGAGTGATATCGTTTTTCTGCGTGCATGGACTACAGTTGACATCCCTTGCTTATATAACCCTGTGACAACATTGCTACAGCCACATGATAAATCTTGGAAGGGCATGAGGACAGTAGCTGAGCTCCGGAGTGAGAACAACCTTCCTGTTCCGTACAATAAAGACTCAGTGTACAAGGTTTGAATGTCTTTTAGCGCTCTGCTATTTGTACATTTGTCTTTGAATGCTTCTTTATCCTTCTTTTACTCAAATCTCAGCCTATCGAGCGCAAACCAAGAAAGTTCAATCCCTTGGTCATCCCAAGGAAACTTCAAGCTGCTCTTCCTTTTGCCTCCAAGCCTAAAAACACGCCAGCACGGAAGAAACCACTTCTTGAGAAACGAAGAGCAGTTGTATTGGAACCTCATGAGCGGAATGTTCATAAACTTCTCCAACACCTTCAGTTGATAAAAAGTGAAAAGGTTTGCATTTTCCCTTGAAATTGTTTTAACTGTTGTAAATTGAAGATCTGTTGGTTGGTATAGTAGGCTTTGGTATTCTCATTGTCCAGTTCATAATCTTTTCTCCATATTTTCTACTGTTGAGATATTTTCATGTTTACGTGATTGATCTGCAGACGAGGAAGAGAAAGCTGAAGGACCAAGAGAAGAGGAAACAGTATGAAGCCAAAAAAGCCAAGGTTGAGCAGGAAAATAAGAAGCGGCAGAGGGAAGAACGACGTGAAAGGTACCGGGAGGTTGATAAACAAAAGAAGAGAGCTCGAAAAAATTGATAGATGCAGATTTGTAAAAATAATCTATGCTTCTTGGAGTACTTTCTTCTACTTCTTAGGAGGGGATCATTTTGGTCCAGCTATAAATTTTGTGAAGTAAATGCCCGTACTGATGTTAAAAGTATTATTGTTTCTCTTGTTGTAACCTTGATGGATGAAAGAAGCTTTACATATAGACCCGACTGGCAACTTGAGAAAAAACTTAAAATGTAATTGCTGTGGATTTATTGTACGTAATTTCCATTGGCAGCTTTTATTGTCTATTCGTTGAGCATAAGCAATAGGTCGTCTCTTCACGGACTTCTTCTATTGCCTATTTATTGAGCACAATCAACAGCTCCTCTTTTTACTCTTTCTGTCTGCTCTTTCTTGAAGAACTATTTCTAACTATAATACTTGCATTCTACCAAGAAGGCTAATGATCCAACCCAATCCGAACCTAACTAGTAAATAGATTTTTTTTTTTTTACCAGATCTGATTATTTCTCTTATCCAGCCACAACAGAGTTCGGCACGGTGGCATGCAATATTCATTGGGAACTAATGTGGTCATCAATGGCAGCAACCTGTGCACGTAGACTCTTTCGCGTGTGTTTGGAGTAACCTCGCGGTCAGGAGGAGCTCCGTCGGGTGGAGTAGCCTGCGAAAAGTTTGTCAAAAGCAAACTCTGCGAAAGTTTGCCATAAGTAAACCTCACAAATTGTTACGGCACAAAAACAGCACAAACCCTAAATCCCTGCGAGCAGCCTTGTAGTGCCAAGACGTTGCTTGCTTTCTAAGACACGCTAAGTTCCTCGGAAACTAATGAGGCCCTCAATACTATTGCTCTTTGCGGCAAACGTGGCTCCTTGGGAGCATACAGAAACTCAAAAAAAAATCAAAAATAATAATAAATACTTACAATATGGATGTGACACGTGAGTTTTACTAACATAAAAAGTGTGCTTAATTTTTTCTTTAGCCTTTTGAAAAAAAAAAATTAAGGAATGAGATGCATGTAATCCAGACTTTTCATGACCGAGATCATGAGTTCCTCTAGGAAATTTTTTTATTTTTAGTTCAGTTGTGTATTATATTAAATAAATTAAATAAATGATAGGTGAAACATTTATGGGTGAGTCTAGAGAAATTCCTGTGTAAGTAATTCTAAATTCTAAGTTATGAATCCAATCATCATTCATTTTTTTTTTTTTCAGGGTGGGAAAAGAATATGAAATATAGAGAGAAACATTGCTCCATAGCTTTGCTTTACCAAAGGCGTAAGAGTCACATGCCAGTTGCTTCCTGACATTATAAACCTGGAATTCCAGTTCCAACTCTCAAGTTATTCCATGCACGAATGAAGTGCCAATCTTTCTTCTTCATAGACTCTTCTTCATAGCCTCTTAACGAACACCATGTTCGAGCAATGTGCAACATTGCTTGACCACACGATGGCCAGCCATCCATAGGTTACATTGATCTGGTTTTTTGTTTACTTGGGCACTTGGCAGCAGTTATTGATTTGAAGGGATCGATTAGATGAGTTCGCTGCGGAAGAACAATTCGGAACAAATATCCAGCTCTGTGGACCTGCCGCTGGAGTCCCACTGGCACCTGCAGGAGTTTGGGAAGAAGAGGAGCAGGCTGTCCACCTTGTCGAGGATGAGCTTCCGGTCCGTGCAGGAGTCGCTGATGAGGACCGGCAGGAGCAACACGTTCCGCGCCATGTTCCACGGGACGCGCGATCCGAGGGACGAGCACGCGGTGCAGTCCCTGAGGGAGCTGCTCCTGGCGTCGGGACAACTTCCGGAGAAGCACGACGATTACCATACACTTCTACGGTATTTGGCACATTACCAACTAGTAACTGTTCAGGTTTTTGCTGTGTACCAATTTTCCTATTACTGGAAAATCAGTGTATATACATAATACATTAGTTTTCTATAAATACACGTAATTCATCATCGTCATCATCGTCATAATCGTCCAAGTCTTTCTCATCGTAATGGGGTTGGCTATAGAACGGGCATGACATGACATGCTCCAAAAAATAAAAGAATTGGCTGTCACATGTTAATTCAGGGCCGACCCTGGGTAAGCCAGACAAGCTATCGGACTTGGACAGCCCCCCTGATTAGGGCAACCTCCTATAACTTAAGTCTCCAGTTCTCCGGCAATAGAGCCTTTACGGTCCATCCCAACTCTTTCTTGTCAGTTGAACCGACAATCTCTCGTGTCAATATTTTGAGTTAATACTGGAAATGTCTCGAGTAGCTCAAGAGACGGGAGAGGAACTTGAAATCCGGGCTCCACGCCGCCGTCAGAACGGGAGACTTTGACGCCACCGCAAACCACATTCGCCGTCAATTCCAGGGACATACTCCCGAATATGGTATCCTCTCTCTTTTTGGATTCAAGAGCAAGGGGCAACCAAAACTAGTTCCGGTTAGGACAACCCAACCTCTTGGGCCGGCCCTGCATATTATAACCCTCCGAGATGGTACCAAATTCTTAGCCAAAGTCGGTACGAGCAACGTAGCGCCTCCAACTTCCCCTCGACTTGAAAAGAGGGAAATCAAGTAAAAGAGGGAAAGAATTATGTTCCCATATGTTTTGTGTTGCTGTTGTATGCATATTATGATCATATGGAGCTCATGGGACCTTGCCTCAAGAAAGGATCTAGCACAAACTCAGATATATATAGGGTGTAATTAGTATCGATACTCTTGCCATATGATTTCTTCTATGGTCAGTCTCTGCAACCTTCTTAACTTGGGAATATTAGCTTATTATATATGCACATTATGACATTTCTTTCTTCATAATCCAGTTTCCTGCGAATGAGGAATTTCGATGTAATAAGAGCGAAAGAAATGTTTCTTAACATGCTCAAGTGGCGCGAAGAAAAGGGTGTCGATTCGATTGCAAAGGTAGTAAGCATGTATCATCAAACGATTCAATTTCCACAAAAACCTCTACATTAATGTTTGGTCTTGCCTCTGAGATTTTGCTTGAGCAAACTGGGCTTTCTGCAGGACTTCAAGTTCGAAGAGTACGAAGCAGTCAAGAAGTGCTACCCCCATGGATTTCATGGAACTGACAAGTACGGCAGACCACTCTACATCGAAAGGATAGGGATGGTCGATCTAAACACCCTTCTAAACGTGACCACGTCCGAGCGCTTCGTCAAGTATCACATTTCGGAACAAGAGAAGACGCTGAACCTGAGATATCCGGCATGCTCGCTTGCGGCCAAGCGACACATAGCTTCGATAACAACCATCCTTGATGTGAAAGGGGTGGTGAGTCTTTTTTGTTCATGTCCTTAAACTTGGTTTTTTTTTTTTTTTTTTCCTTCCATTTGATTACATTGCGATTATGATTATTACAGTGTAACAAACGAGGCCTTAGTAGAAGTATTTATATTGAACATTCAATCTTTGGCATAGGGTGTCAACAATTTCTCGAAGCCTGCTAGAGAGTTATTCACAGAAATTCAGAAGATTGACAGCAATTACTATCCTGAGGTATGTTGGCATGTATCTTAGTTTGGAGAATTTCATTTAGGCAATTGTGTATCATCCTTGTAAGCAACTCTTTAAGTTTGAATCTGTTTAGAATTTGTAAAAATTACATCAATTACTACACCTTGAAATATATTTGAGCTCATAATTAATCAATGATCTTTCGGTGGCAGAGCTAGCGTCTAAAATTAGAGGGGACTGGACTTTATGTATAACTTGAAAGACACGATGACACTAGCATCTCACCGTCTAAAATACCAATTTTTTGAGAATTTATTTATCACTTAATTGTTGTATACTTCAAATCAAAACAAAAGAATAAAACATAGCTAATTTTTTTTTTAAATGAAATTTTTTCCAAATTTTTTTTGCCGCACTACAGCCCGGCAATGCCCTTGTGTAGCTCCGCCTCTGATTACAAGTAGGTTCACAGAAGACAGTTCTTACAAGAGAAGAAGGTCAAAGTGACAAAGAAAACAAGAAGGGGGAGTAGATATATACAAGGTTTATGGCCTAATTATTCTGACAATATAAACTTTGAAGTCATTAGCAAAATATAATTTTTACATCCAGAGCCAGTCATGCCAAATTAAAGCATTTAGTTGAGTTGCGCCTTTTTTTTTTTTCCTCTTTCTTTTTTTGTAATGAGGAACAAATATTTTCTTGATCACATGATCGATATATATTTAACAGTAAGTTGTGATCACTTCTTAAGAGGACTTTTGAATGAACTAGTATATATGCATGTGTCTTGCACGTATTTTATAAATTGTGTAACTATTCATATTAAATGTAATGAACAATTTTAATTAGTAAATATAGATGAGACATTTTTGAAATAAAAACTTCTCTACTTTTCTCATTATATAATAGTATAGATAATTACTGAAAAATAAATGATGGATCAAAATCTAAGAATGTGTGTTTTTTTTTTCTTGGCCATATATAGACACTACATCAACTATTTATTATAAATGCTGGATCCGGATTCAGAGTCCTATGGAAAGCATTAACTGCTTTCATGGAGGCAAGAACAGTGTCTAAAATACAGGTACATCTGCTGCTGCATTCTTCCTCCAAAAAGGAACAGATTTCGTTTGTTGATTTTGGACATCTTGACAAAATTTCTTAGTTAATATACTATAGTTCTTATGCAGGTGCTAGGAAGCAAGTACCATACTAAGCTTTTCGAATCTGTCGATCCCAGGTATATATATATATATATATATTTTTTTTTTTTCCCAGGTATATATATATATATTTGCGTTTATGTTTTCATATTGTCTGGAATAGTATTTGGATCTCGTTCTACATACGGTTGGGCATAGACTGACCATCCAAAATGGAGACCTAAATGCAAATTTTGAAATTATACGAGACCCCAACCCCAAAACTAAACGAAAATATGTGAGTGGTTGTGTGATTTGGGTTATTTAGTTTGCATAGTGGGGGTTGAGTGACTTGGGTTATTTAGTTTTGTCATGACCAATTGAGAATGAGACTTGTGACACTGTAGTTTGCTTCTATCACGACCTCAACAGCCACACAACCCTCCTGATGGCAGTTTCCATGGGAACGGCTTCATTGACATCACGTATCGTCGGATGTCTCTCGCCCCGGTCGCATTGTTGAATGCTTGCAATTCAAGAGCCCCCGAGGATTGTGTGGATGCTGAGATCATGATAGAAGCAAATAACAGTGTCGCAAGTCTCATTCTCGATTGGTCATCAGAAAATTAAATAACCCGGGTCACACAACCCTCACTCGGGACTAAATAACCCAAGTCACACAACCGCCACATATTTCTGCTTAGTTTTAGAATCTTGTATAATATTCAAAATTTATGTTCAGATCTCTATTTCGGATGATCAGTCAACCATTAGGACAAGACCCACAACGTCTTCTGGACAATACGGAAACCTAAACACCCCTAAAACTAAATAACATAGTGCTCATTTCAACCGGGCAATCATCATATAATATATGCTTTGCTGATTGCACTTTTATGTACTTTGCACAGTAACTTACCAGATTTTTTAGGCGGAACTTGCTCATGTACGGGCGAAGGATGTCTGTCTAAAGACAAAGGACCGTGGACGAATCCAGAGATTAACCGCATTTTAGAGGCAAATTATCTCAAAATAATTTCCTTTTAGTGAAGGAAACCAAAATCTTGATAAACTACTAGTTCCTAATTGCAGGAAGTCTACAGCAAAGGGCACAAGTATGCTGATGAACCAACTAGTAACTTCTCTGTTGAAGGATCATCAGAGCCTCAAATTGTAACATCTCATCGATCACTTTCTACCATAATTTTCGTAGACTTTGTGCCACATTATTATCAATTTGATGAATTTAGTCACTTCTCTTCCAGAATGCTTCTGACAGGCGAGAAAAGTTCATTACTGAAAGAGCTCTATCTGTATCCATGGAAGACGCGGAGGTGTGATGCAATAGTTATGTATGAACTAATATTTTCGACCAATATATGATAATGATTTTAACAAGATCAAGATGGTGTAGGACGATAACGGATCACAACATTTCTTACCGCCCAACTTTTTTGCCGAGCATGTTGCAAAGAAAGTTCTAGATCTTGAAACTTCTGTGGTGGACACTGACCAGGTGAGTTAAAAAAGAAGTTCTTCCTTGCCATTTCAAGTTATTGTGCAGGTTTAATCTGTAGGCACTTTTCCTTATCCAGATACTGCAAAGACTTGTATCTAAACAGCGCGAGCTTGCGGATCATGTGGAACAGCTAAAGCTACTGATCTCCGTAAGCACATGTAATTACGTTATGGCATCGATCATCTCGTCTATGTTTCTTTAACTGTTATTTCGTTATTTTGTCAACAGAATGAGGTTAAGGTATGATAACAGCACAACACTGAAGAATTCAAGACGATTATGAAAGTCGACCAACGTTGTTTGCAACTTGTTTTACATAGTAATTTGGCCTATAAATGAAATTTGTTTTGATGTACCAGAAGATCTCAGTGTTGCCTGCTTTGTGTCTCAAAAGAGAAAGGAAACAAAATATTCACATTTTAGTTATTGTGAACACTGGACACTTAATGTCAGACTTAATATCAGACCTCATTATGATACAAGAGGAAATTTGAGTATTTTCGAAGAAAAAAATATGCTCATTTAACTTCCTATTCTATCCATTCTATGTCAGAATTCAACTGTGTTATATTAATTTGTTTTCAAGTGAAGATTATTATCATAAAATATATTATTTATAAAAAGAAGATAATATTTACTCTCTATACCATCTGCCCATTCAGCCTCTATAATCATTCAATTCTTCATACTTGTTCATAAATTAGTCCAGATTAAAAAAAACAATTAACGAGTTCCAAATCACATGTTTCTAAAGCCAAAAGTAAAAGAGGAACAATTAAAATGTTACGGTTAAAAAAGAATCCGACTATGGAGAATAACAAACTAACAAGAAATCGAAGCCCTAAGTTTTCTAGGGCTAATTTGATATGTAGAAAGGAGGACTTAATTTGTTGTATCAAGAGGAATTAGTATAAACTTTTCTAAAAATACGAGTTTATTCGGGTTTGTTTCTGGATATAGGAGAGTCAAGAAGAGCCAAAGGTTTATGTCAGGCAAATCTTTTAAGCTCACTACAGAATTTACTGGGGGGCAATATAAATGTTGGATATTTTTACTCCCAAATTTTTCCTAAAAAATTATCAGGAGGCAACATATAAAACTTATATAAAAAAATTGACTTCTTTCTCTTCATTCCCAAATTCCTAAACCTTAATCCATTTTTTAATAGTTTCTTAGTAGAAAGTCCCAAATGAATTTTTTTTTAATAGTTTCTTAGTAGATAGTCCCAAATGGGACTATTTCTTATAAGTTTAGAACACTATTAATGGAGTTTCGAAAGTTCGTAATCGAAACAATTTTATTTGAGACGACAAACGACTGTCTCATGGATATGCGCACAGGAATACCAAATTTGTCAACTACCAAAATTTTGGAAGTCCTGTTACAAAATTTAAATTTTGAGCAAATTAGTTTAGACAAAAGATATGATTAGAATAAAAAACATGTGTTTATCTTTTGACACAAAAGATTAAGAGTAAAAATATGTTAAAATGATATGTTGAAGTTGAGTATTGAAATATAATAATCTTCTTCTTCATGAACTCTTGTATCTACCTAACGGCTAATCTTAAAAGGGATGAAGCTTAATGAAGGCAATTGAAGTAAATGGTACAAACAAAACTACATGATAAAGATTAAATTAGAGAGAATTAAACATGACTGTAGCTAATAAACCAACATTCTCTTGAACATAAGTTTTAACTCCTAAAATTGAAAATATAAACCAACATTCTCTTGAACATGATTCAATGTTCAACACTTAAATCTCATACATTACCGCCAGAAAGGGGAGAACAATTTATACACCATGAATATTGTCTCTCAGTTTGACAATAGAAAGAGCATGAATTGATAAACAAACCATTTTCCTTGGACTTGGAGAACTCCTTTTTACAGAATTAATCATCTAACTTCAAAATCCTGCACAATACTAATAAGAAAAGGCAAATGCAAGTATAAGTTGCACACTGGAACTGACAATGCATGAAAGAAAAAGCATAATGAAGAATAGAGAAAGCATTGCAAAAATTGGATCTGATCAGAATTACAACTTATGTAATCAAACCTGCATTATTTCCAATAACCATGAGGATCAGCAGGACATGATCTAAACTTCGTGGATACAAAATATATATATATTTTTTTGGGGGGTTTGGGGGTGGGGGGGTATCACTTCCCATTCCCAGAATACGTATTTTTAGAATGCATGTATTGTTTAAATATAAATATTTTAATATTTATCATGTAGTATTCTGTATTTAAATCCTTTTAATTTCATGTTAATTTATTTCCTGCAATTATTGTTCTGCATTTTACTTTCTGCATTTTATTCTCTGCTTTAGCTTTGCTATGGGTTCGGCTCAGATTGGTTTAATTATGTTGGTTCATCATGAACCGAAATAAACCCCCACCTACCACCACTCCTTCATTTAAAAACCCCAAACCCTTTCTCTCTCTCTTCATTACTTCTTCTCATTACTCTTCTTCTTCCTCATAACTCTCCCACCAACCTAAGAGAACAAGGCAAGTGCCAACTTGCTTCTTGATGGATCCCCATTTTATTGTTCCATCATCTTCCCTATTTGACTCTAAGTCTCTTTAGTACTTAGCATTTTCAATTTCCATGGCTTATTTGTTGTAGATCTAAGTTTGATACATTTTTGGTTTTTCTTGGTTTTGATCTCTAAAATTTACTTATTTTCGAAAACTAATGGTTCTATGTTGTAGATAATTCAATTTCATGCAGTTTTGGCTTTTGTTTCGCTTGATTTTGACTTCGGATGAGTAAGTTATGGCCATTACAAGTTTTCGGAACTTTCATGGCTGAACTGGCTGTTTGGGGACGATGAACCCCATGCACCGGGAACCCCATGCGCCCGGGAGGCCATGCGCCGGGAGGCCATGCGCCGTGAAGTCCCGACAACGCATTCTTTGACTCCGAGCGTGTCATGCGCGTAGGTTCCTTACGCGCATGTATTGAAGACGCAACGTGAGTATCCCATGCGCCGATTGTGCAGGAACCACAGCGCATGAGATTATTTATTTCCCAATCCTTTCCCACAGCGCATGAGATTGTTTATTTCCCAATCCTTTCCCACAGCGCATGAGATTGTTTATTTCCCAATCCTTTCCCACAGCGCATGAGATTATTTATTTCTCAATCCTTTCCCACAGCGCATGAGATTATTTATTTCCCAATCCTTTCCCACAGCGCATGAGATTGTTTATTTTCCAATCATTATTTATCTCCCAATTTTATTTTCCGAATTTGGTATTAATTAACATTGATTGTTATCTTGATTAATTATTGATCATGCGTTCCTAGATGGAACTAAGAGACTGGCTAGTCGTCTTATTGAATTAAATGGAATAAGACACGTTCATATTAAATATGAACTATTGTAATCGATTGGCCGATCCCGAATATTGGCATACAGGCATATGCAGGCTTCAATTTATTTATTTCTCTACAAAAGCAGCATGTGTACTTTATGGTCAAGGCATGATTTATTCCGTGGTTAGTTTTGATTGTTGTATTACGCTATGTAAGACCTACAACCTAACCGCACGGGTATCGTTGTAGAGTTGGGCATATCGTACTTTGTACGGAAGTACTCATTCTGAATGACCATGATCCACGGCATGGAATTTCACTTAACATAGAAGCTACTAAGTTAAATAAAATAATGATTGCATGGAGAGTATGGATTTCCGAGTTCTTACATGGCAGCCCTCTTGGGACTATTAGTGCCCGACAGGCCGGCTGGTTCCCACAGATACTACAAATCTGCCACACGGGCAGGGAGCGGTATCTGCTTATATTATTGTATATTGTATATTGATGACGGGCGTTCCGCTGGGACTCGTCTAATTCACGATTGGCGCAATTGATTGATTGGATAGACTAGCCTTGCTTGCCCATAGTAAGAACTGAGAAATCCTTATTGCATAATCCCAGGATAACTTGGGACTCACAGTAGTAAGCCGTAGGAGTTGGATGGCCGTTCAAGTTGATTTGTTTGTGTACTGTACCTACTCTGTTACCTAACTGAGATGATCAGAGCATCAGGACATGACGGGCCAACTTCTGTCCTTGTTTGGTTGGGAGGTTGGTTCGAAGTGTCGTGATGTTACGTGAATCCCAGTAGCGAGCAGAGATCTATTATTATATTCTCTTATTTACTGGTTTAATGTCTCATATCGTGCTTCCTTGCGGTACTTGCTATTAGAGGTCTAACCTCTCTGGTTTTGCATGGCCAGATTTAGAGCCGGTCCCCGAGGACTCAGCTTACTTCCACCTCCAAGATGGTCAATACTAGAGGAATGATCGCAGGAGGACTCGAGTGGGTTCCTTACTTCCCCGCTCGTTTTGTTACTTACTTTATATTTTGCCGTTTGGCACCGACATGTTAGTCGGATTGTCTTGTACTTACCTTTATATAATTGTAATTAAGTCAGACTGCAGCTGATAACAATTGTGTATATGTTGCTATATCATCTGGCTATATTTTGTAAAGCCAGATCTTAAGAACATTTTGATTAAGCGTTTGGGACGCCTTATTGCTTTATCTTAAATGTTCTCTGTTATTGCTTCTTGTTTGAATGATTGAGACAATAGATGTGAAGTGACCATAGCGAGACTTTCATGTAGTATGCACCCCCTTGTCTTTTAGACAGCATTGATCGTATTATACGGTATTCATCTGCCCGTAATACGTAGCTGGCTGAGTCATTCCCCGCTCTCCAGTATTCTGGTTCTGGGGCGTGACAAGGTTTTAGTGGTGGCCCATGCAGGTCTGATTTCAGACTTGTGGGGTGTTTGATTTATAGGATGTCTCAATCACACATGTTTCCCCTTGATCTCCTGATCTGTTATTCTCGATTCTAACTTGACATTCCGGTATCCTTTGACTTCATTGATCTTCCCTGTCCGATCGTTTGATTGTTCTCTTGTCCCTTTTTTTAGGGGCACTTCGTCCGCATCTGTCAGGACTGGACAGCAGCAACAAGAGCAACATGGACAACCTGACCGAGTTGGTCAGCAACAAGGACCAGAACCACTTCATGAGACTATTCAAGAAGAAGTGATAGTGGAACCAGCAGCTGGACCGCAGTATCCGAAAGTTCCAACACCACCAATAGTTCCACCGACCCCTGTGGAAGTGGACACACCAGCTCTTCTGGAGATCATGAGAGGGATGATGGCTACTCAGCAACACCAGATGTTAGCCCAGCAGCGCATGCACGCTCAGTTACAAGAGCAGAATGTATTACTCAACCAAGGATTACAGACGGCTTTAGAAAGAGGGGCAAGGACAGATTCAGGAGCGTCAGCCAGGTTTTATAAGTACAACCCCCGCCGTTTTGAAGGCACGGAGGATGCCATCTCAGCAGATGCATGGCTTAAGGACATTGAGGCTATTTTGACAGCCGCTAAGGTGCCGGCAGAAGAACGTGTGGATCAGGTGAAGTTGTTACTTCAGGATCTCGCACGTGATTGGTGGGAATCAGAGGAGGTAGGCATCAGACGTCCTGTGGCTTGGGACGATTTTACAACAAGATTCAAGACAAAGTACTATGGAGTTGTGGCGCAGTTTGAGCTACAACAGAAGTTTATCAACCTCAGACAGGCTGGCAAGACTGTAGATGCTTATGCAGCAGAGTTCTGCAGATTGAGCAGGTTCGCCCCAGAGATGGTAGCAACAGAGAGCCAGAGGGCTATGAGGTTCCAGCAAGGGTTTCATCTTGAGCTCTTGCAATTGATAGAGGGGCACAATTACCAGACTTTTGATGAAGTATTGACGGCAACTCGAAGGCATGAGATAACCATTCAGAGGCTTGCGGCAAGGACTGGAGGTCAGAAGAGATCCCACAGTCAGATTGAAGGAGGAGGGGAAGCAGCGCCCCGAACGACAGCACCGTCCCTTGGCATCCGCATTCATGATGTAGCGATGCGAGGGCCAGCACCACCACCTAGGCAGCAGCAACAGCAACAGAGGAAGAACCAGCAACCCCCAGCGGGCTGCACTTATTGTGGGAAGTTAGGGCACACTAGAGATGTGTGTCGGACATTGAACGGGCAATGTTTGATATGTGGGAATCCAGATCATCGGGTTACCACATGTCCCATGAATTCGAGGTCAGGAGGACCAGGGCAACAATTTCCTGCTGCCAGCGCCAGGGGCAGGACAGTATCGAGGACCAGCGGTAGCAGTGAGGCCGTTAGCACAGCGCCCGTTCATGCCACAGGCTCAGATGTTTCGGCAGCAGGGATCGCCGATGCAGCAACACCAGCATAGACCACCCCAGCATCACGAAGGCAGGGGCCAGCGGCAGCACCAGGCTAGGCCGCAGCATGAAAACCAGCAAGGAGGCCGAGGGCAGGCATTCACTCTGTCCTTGGAAGAGGCATTGGCATCAGGAGATGTTGTGGCAGGTAACATTCTCGTCGCCTCATATCCCGCAGTAGCATTGTTTGATTCGGGAGCATCACACTCATTTATATCTGTACAATTTGCAACACGGCTAGGAATGGAGTTCGAGGCATTGCCAGGGAGGTTGAATATACTCACTGGTAATGGGCTCGTAGGAGTTAGTAGAGTTATTCTAGCATGTAGCGTTGTAGTTTGCGGGCATTCCTTACCCGTCCGGTTGATAGAATTTCCTGTTGGAAATTTTGACGTTATCTTAGGCATGGACTGGCTGAAAGACAGTCATGCGACAATAGATTGTCGTAGTGGGAGTGTATCTTTTGATATTCCAGGCATGAAGCGGTTTACCTTAGTCAGATCAGTAGCAACTCAACAAGAGCAGGGAGTAGTGATGGCAATGGAAGAAGTTCAAGTCCCGAAGGTAGTTGAAGAGTTTTTAGACGTATTTCCTGAAGAACTTCTAGGTCTACCACCAGTTAGAGATATTGAGTTCAGTATAGATTTGGTACCTGGAACTAAACCGATATCAGATCGGGTTTACAGAATGGCAGATTCAGAGCAGGCCAAGGTATATCAGCACATAGAGGAACTGAAAGAGAAGAAGTTCATCCAAGCTAGCGTGTCATCATGGGCAGCACCAGTGGTACTTGTAGGGAAGAAGGATGGGTCATCCAGATTGTGCATCGATTACAGGAAGCTTAACGCGGCAACAGTGAAGAACAAGTACCCACTACCCAGGATCGACGACTTATTTGATCAGTTGAGCAAAGCTAGAGTTTTCTCCAAGATAGATCTTCGTTCAGGGTATCATCAAGTGAGGGTTCGGGAGGAAGACATTCCCAAGACAACATTCAGGTCGAAGTATGGGCATTATAAATTCTTAGTAATGCCGTTTGGTTTGACCAATGCTCCAGCAATCTTTATGGATTTAATGAATCGCATCTTTATGCCGTACTTGGATCAATTTGTCGTTGTATTTCTCGACGACATTCTTGTATATTCAACTAGTGGAGAGGAGCGTGAAGATCACCTCCGGAAGGTGTTACAGGTTCTGAGAGATAACCAGTTGTACGCCAAGCTCAGCAAATGTGAGTTTTGGTCGGATCACATTTCATTTTTGGGTCATATCATATCAGGAGCTGGAGTAGCAGTGGATCCCAAGAAGGTAGAAGCAGTGGAAAGTTGGCCAGTACCCAAGACCGTAGCAGATGTGCGGAGTTTCTTGGGATTGGCAGGATATTACAGAAGGTTTGTATCAGACTTTGCGAGGCTTTCAGCACCCATGACCCGATTGACATGGAAAGATGTGCCATTCGTCTGGTCAGCAGAATGCCAGACATCATTTGAGAATTTGAAGCAGAAGTTGATATCAGCGCCTATTCTTACATTGCCAGTTGGTCCCGGAGGTTTTACAGTATATTGTGATGCGTCAGGAAAAGGACTTGGATGTGTCCTTATGCAACATGAGAAGGTGATAGCGTACGCATCTAGGCAACTTCGGAACCACGAGAAGAATTACCCGACTCATGACTTGGAGTTGGCAGCAGTAGTATTTGCTTTGAAGCTATGGAGACATTACTTATATGGTGATCGAGTGGACATGTACACTGAGCACAAAAGTCTGAAGTACATCTTTACTCAGAAGGAGCTGAACATGAGGCAGAGAAGATGGTTGGAGTTGATCAAGGATTACGATGTGGAGCTTCAGTATCACCCAGGCAAGGCTAATGTGGTAGCAGATGCTCTCAGCAGGAGAGGCGGCGCATTTATGTTAACAACCCAGAGGCATATTTTAGAAGACCTTCAGGAGATGGGCATCGAGGTTATACTTCCTAGTGATGTAGTAGTACTGGCGAGTCTACAAGTTCAATCTGACTTGGTAGACAGGATCAAGGCAGCTCAGGCACAGGACCCGAGGATTCAGAAGCTTAGAGCAGAATGTGAGTCCGGACTCAGGAAGGAGATACAAATCCATGAGGATGGTACACTTAGGTTTGGATCGCGTCTATGTGTGCCTAGTGGAGATATTAGACAGGAGGTTATGACAGAAGCTCACAGTTCTCAGTATTCTGTACACCCTGGAGGGACCAAGATGTACCAAGATATCAAGCAGCACTTCTGGTGGAACGGGATGAAGAGGGAGATAGCTAGGTTCGTTTTCCGTTGCTTGGTATGTCAGCAAGTGAAGGCAGAACAGCAAAGGCCAGCTGGATTATTGCAACCGCTTTCTATCCCGGAATGGAAGTGGGAGCATATCACAATGGACTTTGTGACCGGTTTACCGAGATCTCCAAGTGGTAAGGATGCTATTTGGGTAATCGTAGATCGGCTTACGAAGGTGGCACATTTTCTTCCTTTTAGAGTAGGACAATCTACGGAGAAGTTGGCAGAAATGTATATGCAACAGATAGTCAGGCAGCATGGAGTCCCTGTCAGTATTGTGTCAGACAGAGATACCCGTTTTATATCACATTTTTGGAAGAGCTTACATCATAGCTTGGGTACCAAGTTAAGATTTAGCACGGCTTACCATCCACAGACGGACGGGCAATCAGAAAGAACGATTCAGACTTTAGAAGATATGTTACGAGCTTGCACTCTAGATTTTGGAGGATCTTGGGAGAGCCACTTACACCTGGTCGAGTTCTCATATAACAACAGTTATCAAGCCAGTATCCAGATGGCGCCATTTGAAGCACTATATGGTAAGAAGTGTAGGTCGCCGCTTGCATGGGATGATATCGGGGAGAGAAAGATGTTAGGCCCGGAAATGATTATTCAGACGGTTGAAGTGGTTAAGGGAATTAGAGAGCGACTTCGAGTTGAGCAGGACCGGCATCGTCATTGGGCGGACCAGCATCGTAGGCCGCTAGAGTTTTCTGTTGGGGACCACGTGTTCTTGCGGATCTCACCTACCCGTGGGGTCATTAGGTTTGGCGTTCGCGGGAAGTTGAGTCCGCGGTACGTAGGCCCATTTGTTATTCTTGATCGGATAGGCGATGTTGCTTATCGTTTATCCCTTCCACCTTCGTTACGAGAGGTGCATGACGTATTTCATGTATCTCAGTTGCGAAGGTATGTATCGGACCCAAGCCATGTCCTTGATCATTCTGAGCTGGTTGTTGGTACAAACCTGTCTTACGAGGAACAGCCTGTGTCTATTTTGGACCGAAGAGAGAAGATACTCAAGAACCGAACAATTAACCTTGTCCGGGTTGCTTGGGGTCATCACTCTTTAGGAGAGTCAACGTGGAAACGTGAGGATGATATCCGTTCACGGTATCCGCACCTGTTTGACTCACAAGGTATATTTCTTTCTGTATACCTTGATTGTCTTAACTCCTCATGCTTGTCACCTTATGAGTAGAATTACTTAATGTTGTAGATTGTTAGATGTAGATACATTACTTGTTATTATCATTGTAGAATGATTGCTTACTCAGTTGTTTATACTTAGAATAGTTTAGCTTCGATATTTCTATCATGCTTGGATCTGAAATTCCGAGGACGGGATTTTTCTAAGGAGGGTAGAGATGTCACTTTCCATTCCCAGAATACGTATTTTTAGAATGCATGTATTGTTTAAATATAAATATTTTAATATTTATCATGTAGTATTCTGTATTTAAATCCTTTTAATTTCATGTTAATTTATTTCCTGCAATTATTGTTCTGCATTTTACTTTCTGCATTTTATTCTCTGCTTTAGCTTTGCTATGGGTTCGGCTCAGATTGGTTTAATTACGTTGGTTCATCATGAATCGAAATAAACCCCCACCTACCACCCCTCCTTCATTTAAAAACCCCAAACCCTTTCTCTCTCTTCATTACTTCTTCTCATTACTCTTCTTCTTCCTCATAACTCTCCCACCAACCTAAGAGAGCAAGACAAGTGCCAACTTGCTTCATGATGGATCCCCATTTTATTGTTCTATCATCTTCCCTATTTGACTCTAAGTCTCTTTAGTACTTAGCATTTTCAATTTCCATGGCTTATTTGTTGTAGATCTAAGTTTGATATATTTTTGGTTTTTCTTGGTTTTGATCTCTAAAACTTACTTATTTTCAAAAACTAATGGTTCTATGTTGTAGAGAATTCAATTTCATGCAGTTTTGGCTTTTGTTTCGCTTGATTTTGACTTCGGATGAGTAAGTTATGGCCATTACAAGTTTTTGGAACTTTCATGGCTGAACTGGCTGTTTGGGGACGATGAACCCTATGCGCCGGGAACCCCATGCGCCCGGGAGGCCATGCGCCGGGAGGCCATGCGCCGTGAAGTCCCGGCAACGCATTCTTTGACTCCGAGCGTGTCATGCGCGTAGGTTCCTTACGCGCATGTACTGAAGACGCAACGTGAGTATCCCATGCGCCGATTGTGCAGGAACCACAGCGCATGAGATTATTTATTTCCCAATCCTTTCCCACAGCGCATGAGATTGTTTATTTCCCAATCCTTTCCCACAGCGCATGAGATTGTTTATTTCCCAATCCTTTCCCACAGCGCATGAGATTATATGAGATTGTTTATTTTCCAATCCTTTCCCACAGCGCATGAGATTATTTATTTTCCAATCCTTTCCCACAGCGCATGAGATTGTTTATTTTCCAATCCTTTTCCACAGCGCATGAGATTGTTTATTTCCCAATCCTTTCCCACAGCGCATGAGATTGTTTATTTCCCAATCATTTCCCACAGCGCATGAGATTGTTTATTTTCCAATCCTTTCCCACAGCGCATGAGATTGTTTATTTCCCAATCCTTTCCCACAGCGCATGAGATTGTTTATTTCCCAATCCTTTCCCACAGTGCATGAGATTATTTATTTTCCAATCCTTTCCCACAGCGCATGGGATTGTTTATTTTCCAATCCTTTCCCACAGTGCATGAGATTATTTATTTTCCAATCCTTTCCCACAGCGCATGAGATTGTTTATTTCCCAATCCTTTCCCACAGCGCATGAGATTATTTATTTCCCAATCCTTTCCCACAACGCATGAGATTATTTATTTCCCAATCCTTTCCCACAGCGCATGAGATTGTTTATTTCCCAATCCTTTCCCACAGCGCATGAGATTGTTTATTTTCCAATCATTATTTATCTTCCAATTTTATTTTTCGAATTTGGTATTAATTAACATTGATTGTTATCTTGATTAATTATTGATCATGCGTTCCTAGATGGAACTAAGAGACTGGCTAGTCGTCTTATTGAATTAAATGGAATAAGACACGTTCATATTAAATATGAACTATTGTAATCGATTGGCCGATCCCGAATATTGGCATATGCAGGCTTCAATTTATTTATTTCTCTACAAAAGCAGCATGTGTACTTTATGGTCAAGGCATGATTTATTCCGTGGTTAGTTTTGATTGTTGCATTACGCTATGTAAGACCTACAACCTAACCGCACGGGTATCGTTGTAGAGTTGGGCATATCGTACTTTGTACGGAAGTACTCATTCTGAATGACCATGATCCACGGCATGAAATTTCACTTAACATAGAAGCTACTAAGTTAAATAAAATAATGATTGCATGGAGAGTATAGATTTCCGAGTTCTTACATGGCAGCCCTCTTGGGACTATTAGTGCCCGACAGGCCGGCTGGTTCCCACAGATACTACAAATCTGCCACACGGGCAGGGAGCGGTATCTGCTTATATTATTGTATATTGTATATTGATGACGGGCGTTCCGCTGGGACTCGTCTAATTCACGATTGGCGCAATTGATTGATTGGATAGACTAGCCTTGCTTGCCCATAGTAAGAACTGAGAAATCCTTATTGCATAATCCCAGGATAACTTGGGACTCACAGTAATAAGCCGTAGGAGTTGGATGGCCGTTCAAGTTGATTTGTTTGTGTACTGTACCTACTCTGTTACCTAACTGAGATGATCAGAGCATCAGGACATGACGGGCCTACTTCTGTCCTTGTTTGGTTGGGAGGTTGGTTCGAAGTGTCGTGATGTTACGTGAATCCCAGTAGCGAGCAAAGATCTATTATTATATTCTCTTATTTACTGGTTTAATGTCTCATATCGTGCTTCCTTGCGGTACTTGCTATTAGAGGTCTAACCTCTCTGGTTTTGCATGGCCAAATTTAGAGCCGGTCCCCGAGGACTCAGCTTACTTCCACCTCAAAGATGGTCAATACTAGAGGAATGATCGCAGGAGGACTCGAGTGGGTTCCTTACTTCCCCGCTCGTTTTGTTACTTACTTTATATTTTGCCGTTTGGCACCGACATGTTAGTCGGATTGTCTTGTACTTACCTTTACATAATTGTTATTAAGTCATACTGCAGCTGATAACAATTGTGTATATGTTGCTATATCATCTGGCTATGTTTTGTAAAGCCAGATCTCAAGAACATTTTGATTAAGCGTTTGGGACGCCTTATTGCTTTATCTTAAATATTCTCTGTTATTGCTTCTTGTTTGAATGATTGAGACAATAGATGTGAAGTGACCATAGCGAGACTTTCATGTAGTATGCACCCCCTTGTCTTTTAGACAGCATTGATCGTATTATACGGTATTCATCTGCCCGTAATACGTAGCTGGCTGAGTCATCCCCCGCTCTCCAGTATTCTGGTTCTGGGGCGTGACAGGGGTGGTGTCACGTCCCGATCCCGCTAGGGTCGTTCGTCCTCGCTAAGGCGTGATGTCGTGCAAGCCTAAGTTGCGCTTGCACAAGGCCACTACCTGCAAAAAAAACCTAGACAAAGCAAAGCACACGCACGCAGCATATTTAATTGCAGAAAACCAAATATTGGGCACAGAAATTTGAAATAGAAATACTTTATTTTATTCATAACTTGATAGGATTACAAAGTACAAAACTTGTGACTCAAAATGTCATAGTTTTGCTTACATATCTCTCTTTGAAACTATTTTCAAAATAGCCACAATGCCTATCACGACCCGCACCCGCTTTCCGGGATGCAAGTTCGTGTGCAGGCCAGCAACGTATTAAGCGGACTCCAGCCTAACTCGAATACGTATACGCTGTCCAGAATAGGGTATCACGTTTAATATGGTAAGCTAAACTATATCTTAATCCACAAGAAGAATATAAAAAAAGAATGAACATTATGGATCATGGTCTGCAGCCCACTAGCATATATGTCCTATTAGACTCCAAGAAATGACACGAGTCTATAAACTAGACTAACAAGCAGAGTATATCGTGATAAGGAATATAAAGCACGAGAGTATAACAAAGTAATATTACTAGCAAATATCTGGATCCTGCAGATGTAAACAACTATCATCACGATCAGCTACCTAACTCCGTACAATCAACTACCTGAAGAGATTATTAGTTCCTCAGGGGACTAGCAAGATACATAAAACATACCTATCTAACAGTTTATCATGCATAAAGAAATAAACGAGAAAGAGACAGAAACTGACAAGTGACTATGAAATATGGATACGAGAACAACTACGCGTTAATGAACAGTTGGAAGAAAACAGGCAAACAAGAGATCAACGGATACCAAACCCTCGCCCCGAGTGTGGACTCGCAGGTTTGAACAAATTACTAACCCTCATCCCGAGTGTGGACTCACAGTTAGTTCAAGACAGTCACCTTTGCCCCGAGTGTGGACTCGCAGGTGCAAATAGTTAACCCTCGCCCCGAGTGTGGACTGGCAGGTTGAGAAAATTAAAATAAGAAAATAGCAGTTCAGTTACAACGTACTCATTCTACGGTACAACTCAATCAAGTACATGGGAGAACAGGTCCAATATGAACTATAATGCTAACTGTGAGCAATGACTATATATTAATAAAATAACCAACTAGTATACATGATATGAGCAAAACACATGTCAATAATCAACTAGAAAAACTGGATAATGAGAGGAATAAGCATGTAAATAAAGCTGTAAAGAAAGACAAGGTATATTTGCCTGGTGGTAGTAAAATATACCGCAAACAACTCGTCAAATCAAAGAGTCACAAAATCTAACTCCCACAAACGACTCCGGATGCTAAAACAAATAATACCAACGTGTTCAAAATAGTCAAATTAGCTAGAATAGCCTACCCATAAGTCCAATTCTGAACACATGGGCAAAATGATAATTTCAGGTCAAAACGATGTCCGCCGTTGGATCCGCCTTGCACCGAAAAGCGTGCCAGTACCTACGGTCTCTAAAGTTGTCAAATAATATGCCTACAGGTCCAATTTGATGATATGAACCCAATCGTATGTCCAAAGTTTAATTTCGGTGGGCCGTGCACAAATTTATCTATTGAATTGGGTCACGGACCTGCCAAAATAGCGTTCTGGTCGACCTTCTTAGAATTGGACCAAACTTGACATACAGGACCAGAAAAATGATACGATCCTGTTGGCGTATGTTTTGTCTCAAGATGACGAACGTGTACAAAGTTATGGATTAGTTTGCAAAGAGGCCGATACGGGATATCTCGACGGATACGCCTCAATTTCGTCATGCACGTACAACGAAATCGAGTTCCGTCAAATTTCACACGTCGAAAACATCCATACGCATCTTTCGATACTCATGGATTGCGACCACGTCGCCCAGTTTGTCGGGGCGCACGCCATATCGGTGAATTTCTAAGTATTTCTAAGGTTTTGAAAACTGGTTTTTAGTCAACTTTAAACAGATTTAATTCGATGACCACATCGAATAATTTAAAAGTAAAAGAAAGGTCTTTCTAACCTATATGTTGTCAATAATTTACTTTAAATAGATTTTTGAAATCATGCATGGTTTGGAAGATAACTAAGTGCAAAGTAGGCTAGTTCGACTATTTTCAGTCATATTTTTGGGACAGGTTTTCTCTTGATTTTGTGCTAATTTAACTCAAAATCCAACTTGATTCCAATCAAACTAATTAATGGGAAATAAACTCGTATAGGTTGGGGACATACCAAAGAAAACGGCTCGTAAAACAATCGAGCGATCGTCGAGAACCATCGCCGTGAAGTCAGTCCGATGATTGTTGCCGCTGCTGTCTTGTGGCCGCTGTTGCTGGTTCAGCATGCGGGCGCGGCCTTCTGTCGCAGGCCGACGGTGCGTTAGGTGATGGCACGCAGCAGCGACGGGGTCGTGTGGGAGATTGACAAGGGTAGGGTTAGGATTTTCGCAGGGCCGGTCCTGAGATTTAACAGGCCCAGGGCGAGAAAAAAAGTGTGCCCTTTTTTCATAAACATCAAATTTTTTTACAAGTAAATTTTATTAATAATGATGGAACTCGAAAAAGGAACATGAAAATTTTAAAAAAAACATGGTACAAGTGCTTAACAGAACTCAATATTTTTGTATCCTGGATGATTCAGGATTCAACCAGACTGACATGCATTCACTAAAACAAGTTAATGGAGCAACTGATAGAGTTCCAGAATGATTCAAGATGACTTGAAATAATTTCGAGGAATACAATTTCTGGAAGACTTTGGTGTTTTGCAACTATTTTTTCCATCTATAGTCAGAGAATATATATTAAAATCAGCAAGCAGACACCACTGTTGCGCCTAATCAGAGTGGAACTCATCCTGTTGGATTTACTAAAAAAAATTCGTGGGATTTACTAGTTTGTTAATTATGATATTGGAATTTATATCTATGACAGGGATAAAAATATTTCTATCCTCTATTGAGCTATTAAAAGAGACCCATCTTATTGTATAATCAATTCCAAATTTCCAATCTCCATCATATAGTTATCAACTCTAGTCTCGCCACCCAAGCAAGGATGAACATCTGGTTCTTCACTCTTCTCTTTAGTTCACTTAGTTTCTTGTTTAGTTTTGTTTTTGTTTGAAAAATAAAGGAAAGGGGACGAGTTAAAAGACAAAAAAAACATACAAGGTAATCTAGGATATTTGGCAACAATAAAACTTGAAGAAATGTTAAGATTCTTCTAACTATTTTGCTTACTGTAATAGTTTATATTATGAAGAAATTAATAAAAGAAAATAATTAATTGTACATGATCTTCTAAAAGAACCTAGAGCTCCTAGTTTATGACTCTTCTAGGCACGAGGCTGATGAAGCCCAAAAGGAACATAATTCTTTCATAGTTGTCAGTTTTATAGTTCTAGTGAAGGAAGTCTCTGTTGTGAGTCAGATTATGCTTGAAGGAGGTAAAAAAAGGTTCATCTCTATGAAACCAATCTATATGACACATTTCATCAAACAGAAGGATGATGATGATGTAAATTGAAGAAAAGAAGGAAGAAACCCTTGAGACACTGGAGCAAGCTGCAGTGCTCCGTCCATCCACTGGACTATCCTCACGTACTTCCCCAATGGCCCAATGTCGCCACCACCAGCGCCTTCCTGCTTGCCCGATCCGTCGTAAATATATGTGGAAAAATAAAGGGAAAAAAAGATAGAAGAAGAATTCTACAATAACTAATGCCATGAATATACAATAACTAATGCCATGAATATATAGGAGAAGATAAGAAGAAATGTTGGAAGATGAATCGATTTATTCTTCAGATCCAAACTATAATGGAGCCCCATCGATTCTTCTTCCGCGTATACAGAAAACAACATCGTTTAGCTTTGGAATTTGCAAGTAATTAATGCTTCCTTTGGAATTTGGAATTCTGGATACAAACAAACAGCATCATTTGGGCCTGGGAGCCTGTGGCCGAAACAAATAGAAAATGAGAACATAAATGGTGCCCCCTTTTCCGTTTGGGCCCTGGGCCAAAGCCCAGGCTGCCCTGCGTCAGGGCCGGGCCTGGATTTTCGATCAGTTCCTCCTTCTTCCTTTCGATCTCTCTTATATTAAGGGGTCGGGTTTTGGGCTGCTACTGTGCACGGGAGGCGGGGTTTTGTTTCCCTTTTTTTTGTATTTCTTTCCTTTTACTTAACATATATATATATATATATATATATATATCCATCTCCCTCTCGGTGTCGTGGCCCCCCGGTCCGGCCTCGTAGCTCCCTTCTCGGCGGTGTCTCGTTTCGGCGTCGCACTTCGGTCCAGCGCGCGGGGGCTCCGTGGCGCCCCTTCGGGACCCGCGTCCCCTCGGGCCCCGCCCCAACCCCTTTGGGTTTCGCGCTCACCCACGCGCTCGGAGCAGGCCTCGGGCCCCGCGATGGCTGCCACGTGCCCCCCCGGGGAAGCGTGTGGATTTCTTTTTCTTTGTTGTGTTTTGTCCGTGCATGGGTTTTCGATTTTTTTTGAAATTTCGTTTTCGAAATTTCGAAATTTGTCGTTTTCACCGAGCAGCGGTCTTTCTTTCTCTTCTTGTCCGGGCCCCTTGGTTTCTTTGGCCCGGCCTGTTTGTGTTGCTCGTTGTCCGGGCCCTTTTGTCTCCTTGGCCCGGCCTGTTTGTGTTGCTCGTTATGAGCCCTCTCCTTGTTTTCAATAGATAGTCCTTCGGTTATATATATATATATATATATATATATATATATATATATATATATATATATATATATATATATATATATAATATATAATATATTTAGCACACTTTAGTTAAATATAAGAAATATTTATGAAATTTATATAAATAAAATCTATTAATATACACATAATGCCTAATATCTGTATACTATATATATACTGGGAGCCTATGGCCGAAACAAATAGAAAATGAGAACATAAATGGTGCCCCCTTTTTCGTTTGGGCCCTGGGCCAAAGCCCAGGCTGCCCTGCGTCAGGGCCGGGCCTGGATTTTCGATCAATTCCTCCTTCTTCCTTTCGATCTCTCTTATATTAAGGGGTCGGGTTTTGGGCTGCTACTGTGCACGGGAGGGGGGGGGGGGGGGGGGGGGGGGGGGGGTTTGTTTCCCTTTTTTTTGTATTTCTTTCCTTTTACTTAACATATATATATATATATATATATATATATATATATATATATATATATATATATATATATATATATATATATATATATATATATACATATAAAATAATATATTTAGCACACACTTTAGTTAAATATAAGAAATATTTATGAAATTTATATAAATAAAATCTATTAATATACACATAATGCCTTATATATATATATATATATATATATATATATATATATATATATATATATATATATATATATATATATATATATATATATAGCCTAACAATTCCAACAATCTAAAGGACATTTTCTAAGAAAATGTTATCATATACTCAAAAACAAAATATCATTTTTATACCAAATTCACATATATTAATATAATACCCATTTATATAAAATTACTTACCTATCTACTAAAATAAATACACTAACTAAATCATACCCATAATTATCTACATGAACCTCTTTGGACGTACTACATGTCTACATGGCTTGGGCTTGATTTGGGTCCAGTCCAGGCTAGTTGGGTACAACCGGTATCCTAGAAGTCAATAATCTTTAATAATAAATAATTAATTACTTATAGGGGTCAAGTCGCAACTTTGAATGGTTTTCCTAGTTAGGACACCGCCATGGCTTGACCTTCCCTACCATGGCTAAATACATTAGTCAAGGCACACGACCACGCTATCCGTGCCACGATTTCTAGTCGTCTTGCACTCCAAACTTAACCATGACTAAGGCCATATATCATAATAACTATTTAATTAAAATATTTATAAAAATCTAAAAGTCATAATTTAATTCAAATAAATAATTAATTAATAAAATATTTTAAAATTTCGGGAAGAGGGGGTTACAAATTTACCCACCTTAAAATAATTTCGTCCTCAAAATTTAAGAAGAAAAAAAAAAGTCCATCAGTGATGGTAGAAGACGGGGTCCCACTAGCTATCAATTATTCTCATGGTCATTTCGTAACTACAAATTCTCGAGGACCTTTACCCACCTTTGAATCAACCCATACGAGACAAGAACATACTAAGTGGGATCTCCTCTTAAATCCAGTATTCAAAATTTGTCTTCAAAAGAAATTCCAATACAATTTTTTTTCCATCCAATCGTACTATATTATTTTTCTTCTTCTTAATTTCTCTTCTCCTTAATTGATTGCTGAGTAAACACATTTATCTTCATTAATCCTCGATCTTATCTAATTCTTCTAACACTAATTCCCATAAATTCTTCATTGTCATTTACAAATACCCTGAGATCATAAAACTTTGAAAAATTTAATCTTATTTCACTAAAGGTTTTCCCTAATCATTGTCTACTAATATTTTTGCCTCTAGCAATCTAATCATCAAATCCCAGTCTGTTAATTTCCATCAATACTTTCAATAATTTTTTTGATCACCAAGAACCAAATAGGTGATTGGGAGCATATAGCCACCCTAACTCACACTACTCCATCAAAACTTTAAATTATCAATAGATTTTATCTTCTAAAGATTTTTTTTTATAATAAATATAATAAACTTCATCAATGTTCTTTCCAATTAACTAACCACCAAGAATAAGTTCGCTAGAATCTCGACCCACCTTTGGGCACACTACCCCTTCAAACACATGATGTCATAACATTTTATAACATTGCACACTAGTTGCAAAATTACTACCAATAGATATCAATAGCATATGGCATCTTTAATCCCCTCCTATCTATCAAGCAACCAAAATTCAATAATCGAACAAACTTACACTATAACTTCAAAATTTTTGATAAACTCTAGACAACACGATCATTTGTCATCCCGAAATAGGAAGGGATAAGAATCAATGGTACGGGAAGGCAAGAAAGAATAATCGTGAGCAAATACGAAGTTTCAAGGACGGTAGAGAATTTTCTAAGAGAATTTTTCAAGACAGTGTGGATTGAGATTTCTAAGGGTTTAATCATATTCGCAGGCTCATATCCGTACAGTTACGTAACCGATACGATATGCTCTGACCTGCATGGGAAACCACAAAAATTGTCACGATCTGCACCCGTTTTTCGGGATGCAAGTTCGTGCGCAAGCCAGCTACGTATCGAGCGGACTCCAGCCCAACTCGAATACGTATACGCTGTCCATAATAGGGTATCACGTCTAATATAGTAAGCTAAACTATATATCAATCCACAAGAAGAATATAAAACAAGAATGAACATTATGGATCATGGTCTGCAGCCCACTAGCGTATATGTCCGATTAGACTCCAAGAAATGACTCACTAGCAAATATCTGCACTCAGTCAACATGTGAAGCTAGTATACATTTATTATGTGATCTTTCTACTTGTCTAGGTTCTTTTTAACAATTCATAAGAAACATGACAGTAAAAATATTTTACAACAATCTTACCCATTACCGACAGTCATCCATGTACGAAACATGTTAGCACCATTTGCATATATAAAGCATATTTATTTTTCGTCCCTGCATGTTAGGTTTGCAATGATTCTTGTCTATATGCATGAACCTAACTATTTGTTGGTCCACGTGTCATTCTTCATGATTAGCCGCTGTGACTCTTGGTTCAGCTCGTTGCTAATGGACACTCTATACACCCCTTTGATCGCGAGGTTTCTTTACCTTATGGTGTTACTTTAATCCCTCTAAGCCGAGCAGTTCAGGCACCCCCAAACTGGTCGTGAGGATTGTCCTTGTGCACAAGTTATCCGAGACCAATGCATAAATGCAACTCTATTAAGCAAATCTCTATTATGACAACATATGCATCGTTCAGTATTTTTGTCTTACTCTTTGTTCTCTATAAGAAAAGTCGTATCCTCTCTTTCATGTAACTTTAGCAACATTTACAGAAATCTCTTTGCAGCATAATAAAGAGCTTGTAAACATTCATATCGAACACGAGTAAGGCAACTGTTCTTTGATTTTAGCATCTGAGTCAATTCTTTGTTTTTTATCTTTTGTTGGTTGGTATCGTTGATCAGCGGGACGAGGCAACAGAGTGGACTAGAGATCATTTTTATTAGGGCATGAAGATAAATGTTTGCCCGATTAAAGCAACTCACCAAAAGAATCTTGTTCGAGAGAAGGAGGGACTTCACGCGACGTTCACGCACCACTATGTGTCCTTCTGCATTGGCACCAACATTTGATTAGCATACTTCGGTCTCTTTCTCTCAAGATTCGGAATGAATGCGCAATGCGATGAAAGTGAACAATGAAAACCAATTATCGAAAACCAATACGAAAATACATTCATCAAAATCAAGCAGCAAAAAAAATATTCAACAAAATTCTTGGATTCATTTCAAAAGAAGCCGATCCATTAATTGGAAAGGTTCATTGAATTTCATCCGTGATCAATCGATACAAGCAAAGGTTTTTCCAAATACTCAGTTCAAGACTGAGTCAGCAAGCCGTGGGCATTACATAGTGGACCGCGAGGAGCGGGGCACGACATAATAACCCACTGAGAAAAAAATTTGTCCTAAAAACTTAAAGAATAATCTCACCTCCAACACGATCCTGATCTTGATCAAGGTAGATAAATTGAAAACATGAGTATTCCGCAGCTGCTGATTGTGCGGGTTGTCTTTAATTGGTGGTGGATCCCTCAGCGGCCCACGCTCCTCAGTATCGTCTCTATTTTGTGTCGCATGTCTTTTCTTTGGGCAATCCCTGAAACCATGGTTTTTTTTACCACGGTTGAAGCATTCTTTGTTAAGGGAACAACAATATTCTCTGATATGACCCTGTCGGACGCAGAAAGTGCACTCAATTTTGTTACAAGGTTCCCCCTCTGTCTTTTTCTCTCCGTCGTGGTATCTTTTAGTAGACTGATTGCGACTGGTCTGAACTTTCATTGATGTCCTCTTCAGGTAAATTGTTCCACTTGTACCGTCGCCTCAGGGCATTGGCATATGATTCACATTCTATGTTCATCACACTCAGTTGAATGTTATCGTTCAAACCTTGTATGAACCGATTCATGCGAACCTTTTGAGTTGGTATCATTATACTAGAAAATGTGGCCAACTTGGCAAATTCAGACTCATAGTCTTCCACCAACATGCTCCCTTGTTTCAGTGACATGAATTCGTTCTCCATCTTTTGACTGATGGCGGAAGGCGTGTATTGCTCCAAAAATGCCTTCAACGAGGCCCAATAAATCTTTCCACCCCTAGCAGTTGCGAGCAGTTGCGGCTTCTTCGTATTCCACCAATCTTTTGCTCGCAGGCTTAGTTGTAAAGCGGCACAAACTACCTTCTTGCTACTCGGAACTCCTATGAATGCGAACAGACTTTTTATTTTATCGATCCAGTCCATCACCCTATCTGGTGATGTCCTGCCCTCAAATTTTGGAGATTTCGCATCCAAGAAGTCCTTTGGCCTAAAGAAAGAGTGCCTATGCGCCTGCTGGGGCTCGTCACCATCCACGGGCCTAATCTCGGAAGTGCCAGTTGGATTGTTCGCTGCGGTGGTATCAGGTTTGCCCGCTAGCAAAGATACGATTTGGGCCAAGGTATCCAGCTGTCTCTGTTGGGCCATGCTACGTTCCTTAGCTTCTTTCCACTGAGTTTCCATTTGGGCCTGTTGCGCCAGGCTATGCTTCTCGGCTTCCTGTCGCTGAATTTTTATCATGGTCAAAATTTGTTCTACCGGATCGGTCGGGCCAGATGGTTGAGGAGTCATTTATCTACAAAAGAATGTAGCTTCTGTCAGTCTTAAAAAATATTATGGACTTATTGTATGGGGCATTGGTTTTCATAACTCAAAAATTAGGACTTTTGAAAGCCATCAAAATACTTTATATACTTTTTCAAAAATGATATTTACAAGAGGCCAAGGATGTAAAGCCGTACACTGATACCAATCTGTCATGTCCCGATCCCATTAGTTGTTACGTCCCGATTCGACAAACCGTTCGTCCCCGTTAGTATTGTGCTGAATCGATCATCCTCGCTAAGGCGTGATGCCGTACAAGTCTGGAATTGCACTCGTACAAGGCAAGAACGTTACGTTTGATCATTATAGTCAAACACCAAGTTAAAACTTTACAAATCACATCAGAATTAAACACGCAATTTAGAAAGATAGAATACTTTTTATTCATAGTTTGCAACGAAGTGTAAGTCGTAATTACATTGGATGCCGTTGCGGCTACATTGATTGAAACATAAGAAATATGCTCAACAAGCTACATGAATTAACACTTGCCGCTCCATACATTCGCCCTTTTATACATAAGCCTTCGATGAATTGGCTTCAAAATACTTCAAAATACTTTAAAATGACTCTCCGAACGTCAGCTTCAGTCTAGAGCTCCCGCAGCACCTGGAAAGTTGGTGGAGGGGGTTAACACACTTGCTAAGTGGATGGGACGAACCCACTCGTCTAAACCGACTCTGATTGTTAAGGTAGGCATGCTTTAGAGTTTTCTTTCTATTTAGAACTAAATGAATTCAGTTCATATCGATAGCCATCTTTGAAGTAATAAAGCATACAGTGAAACATAACGATTTATCACAATTTTTATCACGGTCGAGCCCGTCCCTGCATAAAAATAGAGATAATATTTACTACCTGCATAAGACAATAGGTGAGCATGATACTATCTTATATGTGCAGTCACTGGTGTTACATACCACTTGGGACTATCTCAACGGTATTTCGGCCCGTTCAGTCTAGGTTGTAAGCCTGAATGACGGTCCCGCAATGCATCAGTGCCGAAGCACGATTATTCATTCTCTCTAGGTCGATTCGATACTGATGCCCCGGATACCAATTGGAGGAAAATTAAACTTGTGCACAAGCTGTCCATGACCATGCCAATGCGTGAACAGTTTAATATATGCAAACAGATTTGTATAGCACGGACAGTATTGAACGACATTATCATTTTTCCCAACTCATACAATGATTTATTTTTCCCAAAGTTGTACTTTCGATTTAGCATTCCGTAGACACCAAATTGCCCGAGGCATCATAAGCCACAATCAACGTTTCATATTATTTGCAGCACGAGAAATAGTCTATCTTTTTACCAGAACCTTAAACTTTCTCGTTTTGGTGCGAAACTTATATTTTTTAGAGTAGATTACTCTAAATCGATACGTTTTCCCCGAGTTCTTGATCTTAGTGGATTGGCATGCATTTAACTTGGCATCGTCGATTTGAATAAGTTCGAGGCAAAATAATTTCGTTTACGGGACAGAGTAGAAAAGAAGGGGCCGAACCACCCACCAAGTATTTGATCGTGCCGAGGGTCGAAATGCTTCGCAACGTTCAAGCTTCAATTATGCGAGCTCCTGTAATGGCACCAACACTTAGTCAGAATTTCTTCTTTAATCATTCGTTTAGAAATTCGTAGAATGCATCGAGAAAACGACGCAAAAATACATTCATCAAAACCAAGCGACGAAAGCTCCAAGAAAACCATACAATAGTCCGGTCCCATCGAAGGGACTCTTATATAGAGCTCACTCGTCGAGACGCAGCTTGCTGCATCTAGGACTTATTCCAACATAAGCCGTTCCATTAATTGGATCGATTCTCGTAACATTCGTCCAAATCGATTTGATCGATGCCGTAAGGTGTTATCGTTTACCAATCTGAGCGATCGAGTCAGATGGCCAACTAAGTTTCCGACCGATCTGACTCGACGTAAGCATATTACGGAGTCTACCGCCTATCGGAAGCGGGGCACTACACTAGGATCGTTCGTCCTCACTTTGATCCCTGCGGGATCATTCGTTCTCGCTAAGGCATGATGTCGTGCAAGCCTAAGTTGCGCTTGCACAAGGCTAGTACCTACACAAAACAACTAGACAAAGCAAAACACACGCATGCAACATATTTAATTGCAGAAAACCAAATATTTGGCACAGAGATTTGAAATGGAAATGCTTTATTTTATTCATAACTGATAGGATTACAAGTACAAAGCTTGCGACTCAAAATGCCATTGTTTTGCTTACATATCTTCCTTTGAAAATCTTTTCAAAATAGCCACAATGCCAATACATCATATCCCTTTATTACTTAGTCAAAAATGAACTTCAAAGGAAACTTGCAAACTTGACTTGAAAATGAAAATGCTTCGAGGCAACCAACAAGCTCTACTGGGCTAGACGAGCTTTAATGCCTCACTTGAAATCTCCCGATCTTCTTGCTAGCTGAAAAGGATACCCACAAGTGGGTCAGTACACATCTTGTACTGGCAAGCGATTTTTGGCCGAACTCACAAGTATCTGCACTAAGTCAACATGTGAAGCTAGCATACATTTATTATGTGATCTTTCTGTTTGTCTAGGTTCTTTTTAACAATTCATAAGAAACATGACAGTAAAAACATTTCATAACAATCTTACCCATCATCGACAGTCATCCTTGTACGAAACAGGTTAGCACCATTTGCATATATAAAGCATACTTATTTTCCGTCCCTGCATGTTAGGTTTGCAATGATTCTTGTCTATATGCATGAACCTAACTATTTGTTGGTCCACGGGTCATTCTCCGTGATTAGCCGCTGTAACTCTTGGTTCAGCTCGTCGCTAATGGACACTCTATACACCCTTCTGATCGTGAATTTTTTTACCTCAGGGTGTTACTCTAATCCCCCCTAGGCCGAGCAGTTTAGACGCCCCCAAACTAGTCGTGAGGATTGCCCTTGTGCACAAGTTGTCTGAGACCAATGCATGAATGCAACTCTATCAAGCAAATCTCTATTATGACAACATATGCATCATTCAGTGTTTCCGTCTTACTCCTTATTCTCCATACGGCAAGCCGTATCCTCTCTATCATGTATGTAGCTCCCCTTCCCGAAAAATTTTGAAATATTTTTTTATTTTATTTATTTGATTTAAATGGGGATTTTACGATTTTTATAAATGATTATTTAGTTAATTGTTACGGTAGATGACTCTAGCCATAGTTGAGTTTTGAAGTACTAGACGGTTAGGAATCATGGCACGGATAGAGCAGTAGCGTGCTTTGACTAGTGTACTAGCCATGCCCGGGAAAACCTAGCCATAGGGACGTTCTAATTAGGAGAACCAGGCCAAGTTGTGACATGACCATTATAAATAGTTAATTATTTATTATTAATATTATTTGACGTTGAGCGACCCAGTTGAACCAAATTGGCCAGGCTGGACCCAAACCAAGCCCAAGCCCAGGTAGTCATGTGGCACGTCCAAGGACGTTCGTGTTGAAGAAAATTGGTACGAGAGTGTAGTATTTCATTTTAATGATTTAGTGAGTATTTTCTAAGTATTCTCAAATAAATAATATTGGAGTTTCGTTTGGATTTATGGGATTAAAATATAAGTATATTTATATATATAGGAATATATATAAGATATATGGAGGCCTATTAAATAGTTGTACATATATATATGTACTTTTATTGTTAAATATAAAATAGTATAAATATATATGTAAATATATATAGATAGAGATATATAAGGATATACGTATATATGTGTATAAATAAATATATATTATTAAATATGTGTATGAGTACGTATATATAAAAATATAGATTATATATATATGTGTGAATGTGTACATATATATATTTACATTATATAAGTGCATGTATGTATAAATATTGTATACGTGTATTTATATATAAATATATATTATATAGATATTATATATGAGTGTATATATATTTTTACATAGATATTGTATATGTGAATATGTATATATATATATATATATATATATATATATATATATATATATATATATATATATATATATATATATATATATATATATATATACCAAGAAGTTAATATGTAAGTAAAACCGAAGCATCCATACATACACACACACACACACACACACACACACACACACACACACACACACACACATATATATATATATATATATATATATATATATATATATATATATATATATATATATATATGTGTGTATGTATGGATGCTTCGGTTTTACTTACATATTAACTTCTTGGTCACTATTCATTTTTCTCATTCTTTGTTCCTTTGTCTGCCTTATATATTGTGCAAATGCTTAGCATTGTACAGGAGCAACTATTTTTCCAATCATCGACTCTCTTTACTGGTTGTCCCAGATCCTGCAATTTGTATATTCGTGCACATTAATAGTTGAAAAGCCATAGCAGTTAGCCGGCCCACCCAACTGCAACATGTCCCCACAGCCCAAAGGGCCGGTGAGCAGAACACATTCTCCCCCTCGGCTCTGTAACCGCACAGCATACGTTTATAACGAAAACGAGAAAGAGAGGAACAACCATCTAACCCTAACAACCGACGCCGCCACCAAACCCCTGGCGACCTTCCCCATGTCGGCGCGCGCCGTCCCGACGCGGCCAGGCCACCGTCGGCCGGCCAGGTTGTCCACAGACCCGCGCGCGCGCGTGCCAAAGCAGGGCAGCCGCAGCAGTTGGTGCAGCAAATCGTCCAACTTTGTAAGTAAATTCTTCTCCTATAGTTCATCGTTTTGCATTTCGTAAATTAGTCCGGAGAGCCTGTATAACCCTCTTTAGATCTCAGTAAACCACTTCGATAATCGTAGGATAACCCGTCCGCAATATCGACACGAAGTCGAGTGGAAACGACGCAAAAATATGACATTAGCACAGTCCAGACACTCAACTTGGAATGCGATTTCTCGCCAATCCATAGACCGAATTTGAAAACCATCTGAACAGACTTTTAGACAACCTAACCGGCATTAAAACCCTATCTTTCTATTATTTTTATAATCAGTAGGTGCTAAGATAAATCGATGCGAAGATCGAAAAAAATATGAAAAACAGTTTTTGAAAAACTTGAAAAACCATCCACACGACGTGCGTCCCGCCATTCCGGGCGACGTGGTCGCGAACCGAACGCATCAAAAGCTGCGTAACGGCTTCGTGGTCGTGTGGGCTTTGACGAAATTCAAATTGGTCGCGTGTGCGCGACGAATTTGATGCGTATCCGTCGAAATTTACCGTATCGTGCACTTTGCAAATTCTCCAATTACTTTGTGCACGCTCGTCAGATCGAGACAAAACTTGCGCCAACAGGACCGTATCATTTTTCTGGTCCTGTATGCCAAGTTTGGTCCGATTCTGAGACAGTTGATAAAATTGCCGTATCGCGGGCCCCCGGTCCGACTCGACGGACGATTTTGTGCACGGCCCGTCGGAATCCAACTTTGGACATATGGTTGGGTTCATATCAGAAAACCGGATCCGTCGGCATATAGTTTGATGACTTTAGAGATCATTGACTCTGGCACGCTTTTCGATGCAAAGCGGGTCCAACGGCGGACATCGTTTTTGCCCAAAATTACCGTTTTGCCCCTGTGTCCAGAATTGGACATAAGGACAGACAATCCTAGCTAATTTGACTATTCTGAGAATGTTGGTAATGTCCGTTTCAGCTTTCGGAGACAATTGTGGATTTTGACTTTATGACGTACCAGTTGACGGTATCTTATTGGTTCTTCGCGCTGTCACCAGGCAAGTATACCTTGCCCACTATACAGTATTTTATGCATTTTCTATATTATTATTTCTTTTCTGTCATATTTGGTTCTTGCTTCTCTTGTTCGTGCCATTACTATTTTTCTCACTTTATGTGCACATACGTTATTTCTTTCCTTCTGTATATCACTCTAATTCATATATAGGTCCTGATAGTGTTGCCTTGTCGCGAGTCACATTCACTTGATATGTCTTGACCTGTTAGTTGTACTTGACTTCATTCGACTTGACTGGACACCTGTATAGTTCCTTGTGACATAGAGGACAGTTACTAGGCATGCGGGCTATATGATAGTTTCTGTTGGCCGGTAGTTCAGATGAGCTTCGGTTGTATTGATTATTCTGTTGGCCGTTAGTTTCGTACTACGGTTGTGATATTCTGTTGGTCGTTATTCTCGGAGGAGATGCGATTGTGATTATTTTGTTGGTCGTTAGTTTCGGATGAGCTACGATTGTCATGGTACTCTGTCTATTAGCCCAAGTGTTGAACATTGTCCTTGATGTTGCGTTATCATGTATTTGTTTAGAAGTAGAGTGTCATATTTCTATCATTCCCTTTATGCATATTATTTACTGCATAGTGGCATGTTTTATGTATCTTGCTAGTCCTCTGAGGACCTGATGATCTCTTCAGGTTTAGCGATTATATGGAGTTAGTTAGCAGAGCGGGATGGTACAGGATTGCGATGCTTGATACAGGTATTTGCTTGTGATATTTTTTTATTATCCTTTCGTGCTTTATATTCAGAACCATGATATACTCTGCTTATTTATAGACTCATATCATTCTTGGAGTCTAATCGAACAATATGCTAATGGGCTGCAGACCATGACCCATACTTGTTCATTCTTGCTTTATATGATTCTTGTGGATTGAGATATAGTTTAGATTAGGCATGATACCATGACCTTGACAGCTTATACGTACTCGAGTCGGGCTGGAGTCCGCTCGATACGTAGCTGGCTTGCTCACGAGCTCGCATCCGAAAAGCGGGTGCAGATCGTGACAAGTTTTTGTGGTGGCCCATGCATGTCAGAGCATATCGTATCGGTTACGTAACTGTACTGATACGAGCCTACGACCTTGACTAGACCTTAGAAATCTCAATCCACTCTGCCTTGAAAATTCTCCTAGAAATTCTCTACGCCCTTGAAAGCTCTATATTTGCTCTCAATTATACTTACTTGCTTCCTGTGCCATTGATTCTCGTCCCTTTATTTCGGGGTGACGAATGATCGTGCTATCTAGGATTTATCAGAAATTCTTAATTTATAGTATAATATTGCTTGACTATTGAATATTGGTTGTTTATATATATGAGGGATTATAGGTACCATATGTCCTAGGTAGTCTTGGTAGAATTTTTAGTTACTAGTTAGAAGATTATATGATTTTAGTGACCTGTGTTTCAAGGGAGTAGTGTGACCAAAGGTGGGTAGAAGTCCTCAAATATTCTTGGTTATAAAATATTTGTGAGAAATTAAATTTGAGGAGATTAAGAAAATACTAAACTTCGAACTTTAAGAAATAGTTACGAATTAGAATTTCGAGGGCGAAATTATTTTTAGGGTGGGTAGATTTGTAGCTCCCCTTCCTGAAAAATTTTGAAATATTTTTTTTTTATTTATTTGATTTAAATGGGGATTTTACAATTTTTATAAATGATTATTTAGTTAATTATTACGGTAGATGACTCTAGCCATAGTTGAGTTTTGAAGTACTAGACGGTTAGGAACCATGGCACGGATAGAGCAGTAGCGTGCTTTGACTAGTGTACTAGCCATGCCCGGGGAAACCTAGCCATAGGGACGTTCTAACTAGGAGAACCAGGCCAAGTTGTGACATGACCATTATAAATAGTTAATTATTTATTATTAATATTATTTGACGTTGAGCGACCCAGTTGAACCAAATTGGCCAGGCTGGACCCAAACCAAGCCCAAGCCCAGGTAGTCATGCGACACGTCCAAGGACGTTCGTGTTGAGGGAAATTGGTACGAGAGTGTAGTATTTCATTTTAATGATTTAGTGAGTATTTTCTAAGTATTCTCAAATAAATAATATTGGAGTTTCGTTTAGATTTATGGGATTAAAATATAAGTATATTTATATATATAGGAATATATATAAGATATATGGAGGCCTATTAAATAGTTGTACATATATATATGTACTTTTATTGTTAAATATAAAATAGTATAAATATATATGTAAATATATATATAGATAGAGATATATAAGGATATACGTATATATGTGTATAAATAAATATATATTATTAAATATGTGTATGTGTACGTATATATAAAAATATAGATTATATATATATGTGTGAATGTGTACATATATATATTTATATTATATAAGTGCATGTATGTATAAATATTGTATACGTGTATTTATATATAAATATATATTATATATATATTATATATGAGTATATATATATTTTTACATAGATATTGTATATGTGAATATGTATGTATATATATATATATATATATATATATATATATATATATATATATATATATATATATATATATATATATATATATATATGGATGCTTCGGTTTTACTTACATATTAACTTCTTGGTCACTATTCATTTTTCTCATTCTTTGTTCCTTTGTCTGCCTTATATATTGTGCAAATGCTTAGCATTGTACAGGAGCAACTATTTTTCCAATCATTGACTCTCTTTACTGGTTGTCCCAGATCCTGCAATTTGTATATTCGTGCACATTAATAATTGAAAAGCCATAGCAGTTAGCCGGCCCACCCAACTGCAATATGTCCCCACAGCCCAAAGGGCCGGTGTGTAATGCCTGTTGTTCGTATTACGTATTTGGAATACGTAATGCCTGTTGTTCGTATTACGTATTTGGAATACATATACGTATTTTATCTTGTATTTGCATATCTCCTTGGTTTGGTTTGGCTTGGCTTGTTTACTCTCGGTTTGGGTTGGCTTGGTTCGGCCGGCCCAATGCTTGGTTCATCATGGGCCAAGGGTGGAACACCTTAGCCTATGCTTCTCCTTCATTTCCACCACAACCCCCTCTTTATTATCCCCACCAACCTTCTCTCTCCTCCATAATTCTCATTTACTTCTCCTTCCCCTACCATTACTCTTCTCCACCAACCAAGAACACCATAGGCAAGTGCAACTTGCTTCCACAAGAGAACTTCTTTTGATGGTTTCATTAGCTTCTCCTCATGATTCTAAACCTCATTAGAACTTGTCATTTTCCCTTTTTAGGCTTTAATTTTTGTAGATCTAGAAATTAGTTACTTTCGGATTTTGGTGGTTTTGATCTATTAAACTTCCTTGTTTTCAAGTTTTGATGGTTCCATGTTGTGGGAAATTTCATTCTACCCAATTTTGACCTTTGGAAAGTTGGATTCGGACTTGTTTTGACCAAAATTTGGACAATTGAAGCTTAGATTCAACTTTAGAGTTCTTGCTGTTCTTGCCATTTGGAGAAGACAGTGAGCAGTGAGCTAGCTTTTTAGCTTACGCCACTGAGCTGTACGCTGCTGTTTAGCGAGCGTACGCTAACTTGTGTACGCTGCTCTTTAGCGAGCGTACGCTGACTTGTGTACGCTGCTCTTTAGCGAGCGTACGCTGACTTGTGTACGCTGCTCTTTAGCGAGCGTACGCTGACTTGTGTACGCTGCTCTTTAGCGAGCGTACGCTAGCCTTGATACGCTGCCTGTTGGTAGCGTGTCTTGAGCGTACGCTAGCTTGAGCGTACGCTGACCTGTAGCTTGAGCGTACGCTGACCTGTAGCTTGAGCGTGCCCTTGTGTACGCTGACCTTTGCGTACGCTCCCTATTGGAAGTGTATGGAACCTTTGGTACGCTAGCTCGAGCGTACGCAGACCTGAGCGTAGCCTGGCTTGAGCGTAGCCTGATTACCCTTGATCTTCTATAGCCCTGTATATTAATATTTTATTAGATATTTAATGTCCATTTTATATCCTTACGCCTTTTGTCATGAACTTGATAATCATGGATTTGTTTAATATGTTTGGAAATGATACCTGAGCATGACCTGATAGTGGCCCGTCGTGGCGCACTCCTGACAAGTATATTTGACATAATAAACCTGACATGTTATATCTTGATAAGCTTTTGCGACGGCTACCTGACATGACATGACCTGTATAAATAACCTGGACACCGTGGACGATTGTGCTTGTACAAATAATCCAGTCCTGTCTTACATCATGTCTAGGAGGAGACTCCTGAGTACCACGGTCAGGAGTACCTACTAAAATGGACTAAGGTTAACAACTAGATTAATACATTAGTCATGAAGAGATTTTCCAGCTACAGGCAATCCCGTTACCTGGGCACGCCTTGGGATCTGTAGCCTGCCGTCGAGTAGGGCACATTTCCAGCACACTGTCATGTGTTGCACCCTTCAAGCTACCTAAGAGTACATTCATTTCCTGGACGATGTACCCACCTGAATTCAACTCTAATCTTTTAACCCGGGGAACCTGGATGGTCTGCAGGGCTTGTGGCTGTAGAATAATCTCACTGCATCTTGTTAGTAATTAGGCTTGTGACAACCCTAGTTAGTTAAAGTATCAAGCCGTAATTCTTGCTTGGCCGTGAAGTGATTGGATGGAGTCTAACCAGTCTAGTCTTGCCCTGACCCTGTTCCAGACTATTGAATGACCAGAATGCTTGTATTTATTTTACCGATAAATGATGAGAATTCCAAGTTCTGTTCAGACGAAGGGTTACAACCCCGGTCCTTGTTTGGTTTACGGGTTATAGCCTGGCTATCTGAATAGTTCCATGGTTATCTCGTCGTATATTATCCTGATATCTTTCCTTTTATTCCAGTCCTTATTTTATTTATATTTATATTCCTGTGCTGATTGCTGGTTTTAGTTCTTAAGTGAAGCCTCCTTTGTGGCACTTGCTCTTTCTGGGGTCTGACCCAGCTGGTTTTGTGTGGCCAGATTTCGGAGCAGCTCCAGAGGATCTACCGACTTTCCAGCCAGATGGTGGCCACTAGACGGAACCCTGGCAACAAGTGGGTTATTTTTGGCTCTTCCGTTCTATTGTAAAAATATTCTTTTGAGGCGTTTAGCCGACGAGCACCTGTTTAGCTCGATTGCACTTACTTACTGTCTGCCTACGGGCTGTAACATGATTGACAAATCCTAGGGTTGATCATGTATGACTAAACTCTTGCTAGTCCTAACATTTTGTAACGACTAGCTTCATGATCAGCTGAATATGTAATATTTGGAAAGCCTTATTATTGTATATTTAATGATCATACATCTTGTGACTCTTACTTACTTGCTTATGATTGAGACACTAGGCTTGTTCATGACCTTAAGAGACTGTTGGCTTGTAGATAAACCCTCATGTATCCTAGACAGCCGTGACCGTATAGCGAGATGGAATCCATTTCAATATACGTAGCTGGCTATGTCTGCCCCCGCTCTCCAGTATTCTGGTTCTGGGGCGTGACATGGTTTAAGTGGTGGCCCATGCAGGTCTTATAAATCAAGATATGTGAGGGTTTACCGAATAGATGTCTCAATCAGTATTCGTCCTTGATCTCTGCTCATATCTTCTGAATCCCTGGATTCTTGTCCTGATCATATGCTTGTATCGTTGCTCTGTCCTGGTCTTTCCTTATTGTTTCCTATGTCGTCTTCTTCAGCGGTATAGTACCTGACCCGGCCGATCAGCAAGGCGGAGCACCTTTCGCGGACCAGCAGCAACCTGGAGATCAAGTCCAACATTCCGGAGTAGCTTCCAGAGTCGTGCCTTCTGGCGGAGAGCCACCAGTCCAGCCAGTTCAACCTGTAGAACATGATGACGGCACTTTGGTAGGTCTCGTCAGGACCTTGATAGCTTCTCAAGATCGTCGTGGAGATGCCTTGCAACAGGCAGTGGCGGATGCTTTGACTAGAGGTGGTCATCCAGGGAACAGCGCGGCCAACAGCTTCAAGCGCTTGAATCCTCCATTCTTTGACGGTAGTGAAGATGCTATCGCAGCAGATGCTTGGCTTCAGGACACTGAGGTAATTCTCGAAGCAGCCAGGACTCCAGAGAACGAGAAGGTGGCTGTTGTGCGCCTACAGTTGTTAGATCTTGCCCACAGCTGGTGGGCAGCGCAGGCCGTTGGATTAGCAGCACCCATTGCTTGGGCAGTATTCAGAGAGAGATTCCAGACCAAGTATTTCGATGCCGTGGCTCGGTATGATCTGCAGACGAGGTTTACCAATCTGAAGCAGATGGACAGGACGGTCGACGGATATGCGGCCGAGTTTTCCAGACTTAGTCGGTTTGCTCCCACTTTGGTGGCATCCGAGTATGATAGAGCCCAGCGGTTCCAGCAGGGACTTCACGTGGAGATCTTGTTGGCAGTTGAGCAGTTTGAGCATCAGACTTTTGATGCAGTCTTGAGAGCAGCCCGGAGGCATGAGTATACCTCCCAGAGGATTGTGGATAGGGCCGGGGGTCGAAAGAGATCTCACGGCCAGATGAATCAGTCTTCAGTACCAGCCCCGGCAGCCAGGGCCTTGACTATTGGGGCTCCGAGGTGAGCAGCCTCAGTGACGTCGGTTCAACATTCAACTCCGACGCACCCTCAGCAGCAGCAGAAGCAGAAGCAATCTTCCGCAGTGGGTTGTTCTCATTGTGGGAAGCCAGGCCATGTGGTGGCCGAATGTCGCAGGGTACAAGGATTGTGTCTGGCTTGTGGAGCACCAGACCATAGGGTTGGATCCTGCCCGAATAGGGGTGGTTCATCATCGTCCAACCTTTCTAGCTCTTCGGTGAGAGGACCAGCTCCGGTCCAGCAGCAGCAGTATCCATTGCCGAGGCCCTTGCCGTCTCAGACCCAAGTGTTCCAGCAGCAGAACCCCCAGCAGTATGCACAAGTCCAAGCCCAGAGTCAGAGCAGGCAGCGAGGATTTCAGCAGAGGGGACCAGCACCCCGAGGGCACGATCAGGCTATGGTGATGACCGTAGAGGAAGGATTGGCACCAGGAGAGGTAGTGGCAGGTACTATTCTCGTCAACTCCTTTCCAGCTTCAGCTTTATTTGATTCTGGTACATCGCATTCATTTATGTCTGCACGATTCGCGACACGGGTAGGATTGGAGCCTGAGTCATTATCAGTAAGGCTTAATATACTTACTGGTAACGAACTTGTGGGAGTAGATAGAGTGTTTTCCTCGTGTTGGATCGTAGTTAGCGGTAGAGAATTCCCCGCTAGATTGATAGAGTTCCCGATGGCCGATTATGATGTGGTCTTAGGGATGGATTGGTTGAGGAACCAGTATGCTAGGATAGACTGCCATATTGGTAGGATTGTTTTTAGCATTCCAGGAGAGCCAGAGTTTTCTTTCTCTCGAGGCGATGTTGAGCCTTCTCCTCCGATATTACGGATGGCAGTAGCAGCAGTTCAGTTGCCCAGGATAGTGGATGAGTTTTCAGATGTTTTCCCAGAAGAACTTCCAGGTATGCCTCCGGAGCGGAAGATCGAGTTCACTATAGACTTGATTCCCGGGATAGCCCCAGTGTCAGAGAGAGTCTACAGGATGGCGCCGTCAGAGTTGGAGATATTGTACAAGATGATTGAAGAACTCAGAACCAAGGGATTCATTCGTGCTAGTGGATCGCCTTGGGGAGCCCCGATACTTCTTGTGAAAAAGAAGGATGGTACGTCTAGGTTATGTGTTGATTATCGTACCTTGAACTCAGTGACAATCAAGAACAGATACCCTCTTCCGAGGATAGATGACTTATTTGATCAACTCAAGGGGGCATCAGTATTCTCGAAGATTGACTTGCGCTCAGGATATCACCAGATCAGAGTCAGAGAGCAGGACATCCCGAAGACGGCTTTTAGATCGAGATATGGGCATTGGGAGTTCTTTGTTATGCCTTTTGGAGCAACCAATGCGCCGACAGTATTCATGGACCTCATGAATCGCATCTTCATGCCTTACTTGGATCAGTTTGTGATCGTGTTCTTAGATGACATCCTGGTCTACAGCAAAAGTGAGGCGGAGCATGAGCAGCATCTCCGTATAGTTCTTCAGATCCTCAGAGAGCACCAGTTATATGCCAAGTTTAGTAAATGCGAGTTCTGGCTCGATCGTATTTCGTACTTGGGTCATATCATCACTCGAGGAGGAGTAGAAGTGGATCCCCAGAAGATTGTGGCTATTGAGTCATGGCCAATGCCCAGTACCGTTGCAGAGGTTCGTAGTTTTCTTGGATTGGCCGGCTATTACCGACGGTTTGTTTCAGACTTTGCTTGGATATCAGCACCATTGACCCAGTTGACCCGCAAGGATGCGCAGTTTGCTTGGACAGCAGAGTGTCAGAGTTCTTTTGAGCAGTTGAAGCGAGGCCTGATAACAGCTCCTATTCTCACGCTTCCAGATGGGACCGGAGGATTCTCAGTGTACTGTGATGCTTCAGGCAGAGGTTTAGGATGTGTTCTGATACAGCATGGGAAGGTGATAGCTTATGCGTCACGACAACTTCGTGATCATGAGAGGAATTACCCAACCCATGACTTGGAGCTGGCAGCAGTGGTGTTTGCACTTAAGTTGTGGAGGCACTACTTGTACGGAGATAGGGTGGAGATTTTCACCGACCACAAGAGCCTGAAGTATGTTTTCACCCAGAAGGATCTTAACATGCGTCAGAGGAGGTGGCTGGAGCTTCTTGTGGATTATGATGTCAACCTGTAGTATCATCCTGGGAAGGCCAATGTTGTTGCGGATGCATTGAGCAGGAGAGCCGGAGCTTATTTCCTAACAGCGCAGCCAGAGCTGTTAGCCGATCTTCAGAAGATGGGTATAGAAGTTGTTCTCCCTTCCAGTGTGGCCTTGATGGCCAGCATGCAAGTTCAGTCCACTATAGTCGAGAGGATCCGGATGGCGCAGTCGGCAGATTCCAAGCTTCAGCGACTCAGAACAGAGTGTGAGGCAGGACGAAGACCAGAGTTATGTATTCATGAGGATGGTACACTTCGACATGGTAAGCGTCTTTGTGTACCCAGCGAAGATATCCGGCAGGAGATCATGTCAGAAGCGTACAGTTCACAGTATTCCATCCATTCCGGTAGTACGAAGATGTACCATGATATCCGTCAGCACTTCTGGTGGAATGGCATGAAGCGGGAGATAGCTCGGTTTGTCTCTCGGTGTTTGGTTTGCCAACAGGTTAAGGCCGAACATCAGAGACCGGCTGGACTTCTTCAGCCCTTACCGATTCCATAATGGAAGTGGGAGCATGTGACCATAGATTTCATGACTGGATTACCTAGATCCCCAGCTAGTAGAGATGCTATTTGGGTCATTGTGGATAGGCTTACCAAGGTAGCGCACTTTCTCCCGTTTAGAGTTGGTCAGTCGACGGCTCAGCTAGCGAAGATGTACCTCAGGCAGATTGTCAGATTGCACGGAGTGCCAGTCAGTATCACCTCGGACCGAGATTCAAGATTTACGTCGCACTTTTGGCGTAGCTTGCAAGAGAGTTTGGGAACTCATCTCCAGTTCAGTTCAGCATATCACCCGCAGACGGATGGCCAGTCGGAGCGCACGATCCAGACTCTTGAAGACATGTTGCGGTCTTGCACACTTGACTTCGGTGGTTCATGGGAAGATCATTTGCACCTTGTGGAATTCTCATACAACAATAGTTTCCAGGCCAGTATCCAGATGGCACCGTTCGAGGCACTGTATGGCAGGAAGTGCAGATTCCCGTTAGCCTAGGATGATGTTGGAGAGAGGCAGATGCTTGGTCCAGAAATGATTGCTCAGACCGTTGAAGTAGTCAGGCGAGTCAGAGATCACCTTCGAGTTGCCCAAGATCGCCAGCGCCATTGGGCCGATTCTCATCGGCGCCCTCTCGAGTTTTCGGTCGACGATCATGTATTCCTGAGGATTTTGCCTAACCGTGGTGTTATTCGTTTCGGCGTACGGGGCAAGCTTAGTCCTAGGTATATAGGACCGTTTGACATTCTAGAGCGAGTAGGAGATGTATCCTATCGTTTCGCTCTTCCACCGTCGCTAAGCGAGGTGCATGACGTGTTCCATGTATCCCAATTACGACGGTACATCCCGAACCCGAGCCACATCCTGTATCATTCGGAATTGGTTGTTGGTACCAACCTTTCGTATGAGGAGAGGCCCGTGTCTATATTGGACCAGAGAGAGAAGATCCTCAAGAACAAGACTATCAAGTTAGTCCGAGTTGCTTGGGGTCATCACTCTTTGGGTGAGTCAACGTGGGAGCGTGAGGATGATATCCGATCGCGATATCCTGACTTGTTTGACTCGTGAGGTATAATATCTTTCTTATGCCTCATGCCATCAATTCCTTGCTTGCATGATTGATTGATTGCCTAGTATAATTACCTGTGAATAGTGTAGCTTGTTCTTGTCCCTCTAGCCTCTTAATTAAATTCCGAGGACGGAATTCTTTTAAGGTGGGTAGAGTTGTAATGCCTGTTGTTCGTATTACGTATTTGGAATACGTATACGTATTTTATCTTGTATTTGCATATCTCCTTGGTTTGGCTTGGCTTGTTTACTCTCGGTTTGGGTTGGCTTGGTTCGGCCGGCCCAATGCTTGGTTCATCATGGGCCAAGGGTGGAACACACCTTAGCCTATGCTTCTCCTTCATTTCCACCACAACCCCCTCTTTATTATCCCCACCAACCTTCTCTCTCCTCCATAATTCTCATTTACTTCTCCTTTCCCTACCATTACTCTTCTCCACCAACCAAGAACACCATAGACAAGTGCAACTTGCTTCCACAAGAGAATTCCTTTTGATGGTTTCATTAGCTTCTCCTCATGATTCTAAACCACATTAGAACTTGTCATTTTCCCTTTTTAGGCTTTAATTTTTGTAGATCTAGAAATTAGTTACTTTCGGATTTTGGTGGTTTTGATCTATTAAACTTCCTTGTTTTCAAGTTTTGATGGTTCCATGTTGTGGGAAATTTCATTCTACCCAATTTTGACCTTTGGAAAGTTGGATTCGGACTTGTTTTGACCAAGATTTGGACAATTGAAGCTTAGATTCAACTTTAGAGTTCTTGCTGTTCTTGCCATTTGGAGAAGACAGTGAGCAGTGAGCTAGCTTTTTAGCTTACGCCACTGAGCTGTACGCTGCTGTTTAGCGAGCGTACGCTAACTTGTGTACGCTGCTCTTTAGCGAGCGTACGCTGACTTGTGTACGCTGCTCTTTAGCGAGCATACGCTGACTTGTGTACGCTGCTCTTTAGCGAGCGTACGCTGACTTGTGTACGCTGCTCTTTAGCGAGCGTACGCTGACTTGTGTACGCTGCTCTTTAGCGAGCGTACGCTGACTTGTGTACGCTGCTCTTTAGCGAGCGTACGCTAGCCTTGATACGCTGCCTGTTGGTAGCGTGTCTTGAGCGTACGCTAGCTTGAGCGTACGCTGACCTGTAGCTTGAGCGTACGCTGACCTGTAGCTTGAGCGTGCCCTTGTGTACGCTGACCCTTGCGTACGCTCCCCATTGGAAGTGTATGGAACCTTTGGTAGGCTAGCTCGAGCGTACGCAGACCTGAGCGTACGCTGACATGTTATATCTTGATAAGCTTTTGCGACGGCTACCTGACATGACATGACCTGTATAAATAACCTGGACACCGTGGGCGATTGTGCTTGTACAAATAATCCAGTCCTGTCTTGCATCATGTCTAGGAGGGGACTCCTTAGCACCACGGTCAGGAGTACCTACTAAAATGGACTAAGGTTAACAACTAGATTAATACATTAGTCATGAAGAGATTTTCCAGCTACAGGCAATCCCGTTACCTGGGCATGCCTTGGGATCTGTAGCCTGCCGTCGAGTAGGGCACATTTCCAGCACACTGTCATGTGTTGCACCCTTCAAGCTACCTAAGGGTACATTCGTTTCCTGGACGATGTACCCACCTGAATTCAACTCTAATCTTTTAACCCGGGGAACCTGGATGGTCTCCAGGGCTTGTGGCTGTGGAATAATCTCACTGCATCTTGTTAGTAATTAGGCTTGTGACAACCCTAGTTAGTTAAAGTATCAAGCCGTAATTCTTGCTTGGCCGTGAAGTGATTGGATGGAGTCTAACCAGTCTAGTCTTGCCCTGACCCTGTTCTAGACTATTGAATGACCAGAATGCTTGTATTTATTTTATCGATAAATGGTGAGAATTCTAAGTTCTGTTCAGACGAAGGGTTACAACCCCGGTCCTTGTTTGGTTTATGGGTTGTAGCCTGGCTATCTGAATAGTTTCATGGTTATCTCGTCGTATATCATCCTGATATGTTTCCTTTTATTCTAGTCCTTATTTTATTTATATTTATATTCCTGTGCTGATTGCTGGTTTTAGTTCTTAAGTGAAGCCTCCTTTGTGGCACTTGCTCTTTTTGGGGTCTGACCCAGCTGGTTTTGTGTGGCCAGATTTCGGAGCAGCTCTAGAGGATCTACCGACTTCCCAGCCAGATGGTGGCCACTAGACGGAACCCTAGCAACGAGTGGGTTATTTTTGGCTCTCCCGCTCTATTGTAAAAATATTCTTTTGAGGCGTTTAGCCGACGAGCACCTGTTTAGCTCGATTGCACTTACTTACTGTCTGCCTACGGGTTGTAACATGATTGACAAATCCTAGGGTTGATCATGTATGACTAAACTCTTGCTAGTCCTATATTTTGTAACGACTAGCTTCATGATCAGCTGAATTTGTAATATTTGGGACGCCTTATTATTGTATATTTAATGATCATACATCTTGTGACTCTTACTTACTTGCTTATGATTGAGACACTAGGCTTGTTCATGACCTTAAGAGACTGTTGGCTTGTAGATAAACCCTCATGTATCCTAGACAGCCGTGACCGTATAGCGAGATGGAATCCATTTCAATATACGTAGCTGGCTATGTCTGCCCCCGCTCTCCAGTATTCTAGTTCTGGGGCGTGGCACGGTGAGCAGAACACATTCTCCCCCCTCGGCTCTGTAACCGCACAGCATACGATTATAACGAAAACGAGAAAGAGAGGAACAACCATCTAACCCTAACAACCGACGCCGCCACCAAACCCCTGGCGACCTTTTCCATGTCGACGTGCGCCGCCCTGACGCGGCCAGGCCACCGTCGGCTGGCCAGGTTGGCCACAGACCCACGCACGCGCGTGCCAAAGCAGGGCAGCCGCAGCAGTTGGTGCAGCAAATCATCCAACTTTGTAAGTAAATTCTTCTCCTATAGTTCATCGTTTTATATTTCATAAATTAGTCCGGAGAGCCTGTATAACCCTCTTTAGATCTCAGTAAACCACTTCGATAATCGTAGGATAACCCGTCCGCAATATCGATACGAAGTCGAGTGGAAACGACGCAAAAATATGACATTAGCACACTCCAGACACTCAACTTGGAAGGCGATTTCTCGCCAATCCATAGACCGAATTTAAAAACCATCTGAACAGACTTTTAGACAACCTAACTGGCATTAAAACCCTATCTTTCTATTATTTTTATAATCAGTAGGTGCTAAGATAAATCGACGCGAAGATCGAGAAAAATATGAAAAATAGTTTTTGAAAAACTTGAAAAACCATCCACACGACGTGCGTCCCGCCATTTCGGGCGACGTGGTCGCGAACCGAATGCATCAAAAGCTGCGTAACGGCTTCGTGGTCGTGTGGGCTTTGACGGAATTCAAATTGGTCACGTGTGCGCGACGAATTTGATGCGTATCCGTCAAAATTTACCGTATCATGTACTTTGCAAATTCTCCAATTACTTTGTACACGCTCGTCAGATCGAGACGAAACTTGTGCCAACAGGACCGTATCGTTTTTCTGGTTTTGTATGCCAAGTTTGGTCCGATTCTGAGACAGTTGATAAAATTACCGTATCGCGGGCCCCATGTCCGACTCGACGGACGATTTTGTGCACGACCTGCCGAAATCCAACTTTGGACATACGGTTGGGTTCGTATCGAAAAACCGGATCCGTAAGCATGTAGTTTGATGACTTTAGAGACCATTGACTCTGGCACGCTTTTCGATGCAAAGCGGATCCAACGGCAGACATCGTTTTTGCCCAAAATTATCGTTTTGCCCCTGTGTCCAGAATTGGACTTAAGGACAGGCAATCCTAGATAATTTGACTATTCTGAGAATGTTGGCAATGTCCGTTTCAGCTTTCGGAGACAATTGTGGATTTTAACTTTATGGCGTATCAGTTGACGGTATCTTATTGGTTGTTTCTTTTCTGTCATTTTCTATATTGTTGTTTCTTTTCTGTCATATTTGGTTCTTGCTTCTCTTGTTCGTGCGATTACTATTTTTCTCACTTTATGTGCACATACGTTATTTCTTTCCTTCTGTATATCACTCTAATTCATGTATAGGTCCTGATAGTGTTGCCTTGTCGCGAGTCACATTCACTTGATATGTCTTGACCTGTTAGTTGTACTTGACTTCATTCGACTTGACTGGACACCTGTATAGTTCCTTGTGACATAGAGGACAGTTACTAGGCATGCGGGCTATATGATAGTTTCTGTTGGCCGGTAGTGTAGGAGCGTAAAAAGTGTTTCAATGAGGAAGTCATCTCAGTCATAAGTGGCCCGCTTTACACCTAACAGAGCAGGGAATTTCTTTACGCCCAAGACAAGGCTAATTGTATTACGCCTAAGCAGATTGATCTTTTTACGCTTGGGTCTACACCGGTGATTTTACGCCAAGGACTGAAGCAGCCTCTTTCACGCTGGATAAAAGCCATCAAATCTCGCATTTAAAGCTGACTTTGACATGAAGATATCAATGATGGCATTTACCACAGAATTCAATGGAATTTGTCTTATACAAAGACCATTGTTGTCGTTTATAGAGATCGAGCTACTTTACGCTCACTGAATGGTTTCTTTTACGCACGGGGTTTTACATGAGTCTTTACGCTCATAAAAAAACAATGTGTGCGTGAAGTCTATTTGAGCCATTTTACGCTCAAGGTTATTCGATAACCGCTTTACGCTGGAAACCCATGATAGAGCTAGTTTACGCTCATCTTTTTACGCCCGATTCGTTCTGGCCAGTCTGGAACGTGGTGTGCCTACGTAGTCTTCATGCCACCTATTTCGAAGAACGTGTGTACATGTATCCTATTCTTACTGAAATGATGGGACACGTGTCAGCACATACAGAGGATGATTCTGATCGTGGAGGGCAGTTGTTAGCGTAAAGACAGATGTTGATACTCTTTTACGCACGAAAGCCCCAGTCTATAAATAGACTCATTTTTTCTCATACAACAGACACACACAGAGGGAGAGACAGGAGAGAATACAGAGATCAGAGCTTCGAGATTTTGATTCTCTAGAGCATCCTTCTTCAACTTTTCTTCCAGAACAAAGTGAAGCAAAGCAGGAAAGTATTCGGCCTCGCCATCAGTGCCTAAGTGCGTCGATACCTTTCTGGTGCATTAGTTCTTCCAAATTGTTCTACTTCAAGCAGTGATCTTCATCATCATCATATGGTCCAAGGAACAAAGTGATCGTTTACGAATCAGACTTCCATAGCAATACTTTCTCAGAATCAAATTTGTACTTCTCGTACTTTTCTTCTTGTTTTTGTTTTCAAAAGCCAATTCCTCCAAGGCATTTTGTTAATCGAAACAAAAATGGCGACTCTGCTGGGGACGACCTTCTCCTCTGACGAGGAGGCGATTGCTCAATATGATGATGTTTCGGTCGGTTCGACCAAGAAGACTCTGGTGGTACACTTCGACCAGACTGCCTATGAAGAGATGCTCCGAACTGGGGGTGGTTCTCGCCATTCCAATGTTCAAAAGTCTCGCAAAGCACGAAAAGTTTGGATTCCCAAATCCAAAGTGATTTCTGATCTCTCTGCTGCTTCTGTTGACAAGGGGGTTCTTCCCACTCCTGTCGTAGGGGCTCCCGTTCATAACGAGGCAGTCCCTACTTCAAAGTTGCACTCGAAGTGTGACGATTTGTCTTCCGTTTGTAACGGTGAAGATAACCAGGTTTCACACCCACCGCGTAAAAATCAAGTTTTACGCTCAATGGGTAAGAACCAAATTTTACGCTCAGTTCATAAGAATGAGACTCCCATTCGTAATGGGGCAGACTCTAAAGCTTGTGCTTCTGGGTGTAAGAATCAGTCTTCCGTCGGTGACGTGGTAGGCCCAAATAAATTACGCTCCTCGCGTAAAACAAAATCTCCGTTGGTAACGTGGCAGATAACAAGATTTTACGTTCCATGCGTAAAGATAAATCTCCTGTCTATGACAGTATAGATGAAATTCACAAAGATGCTCACATGTCGAATGTGAATGTATCTAAACGTGTGCAGCGTAAAAATATTGTTGGTAAAACTTCTGTTCTACACCAACGACCTTCTTATACTGCTTTACGCAAGGTACCAAATTTACAAATCACACGCCAGGAAAATGGAGTCCTGCGTGCTAAATCTCAAGATTTACGCACACAATTCCAAACGCGTAGAAATGTACAATTTGGTTCTGCGAATGCAGCCAGTAATCTTCTTTATACACAAGGGACTAAACGTTTTTCACCCCCAATGTAATAAAGAAGAATACTTCATCCACTCCTTCTGACTTACGTGAATTGCTAATGCAAAAGCGTAAGAATAGACAATCTCCGGTGACATTCCCCCAAGAAA